>JAFBJZ010000836.1:0-353367 GCA_016785225.1 Psettodes erumei | reverse complement strand
TGAGACGTCAAGGCGTATGGCGACATCTAATGGCCACAAGTCGTCGAAGCTGCTTCATTCGTAGTTAAATGGCCTAACAGTAAGATCTCAAACGTAGCCTGAATCTGCTTCCTGTTTGTGACACCCTTCTTCTTCTTGAAATGAAGAAATAGTTTAAAAAAGAAGAAAAGATCCACTTAAAAAATACACTTGGTGCATTTTGATCTATGGCGCTAAACGCCCTCGTTTGTCATCGGTCACGTGATTCTCTGAAAAATAACGAAACAAACCCGGATATACGAAGCTTCAGCGGAAACCGTCGAAGGTTGCTGACAGACCGGAGCCTCTAACGGCACGAGCGACTGGTAACCACTCTGAGTAAAATGTATTTGATTACACCAACGCTGTCGTTTAGTGAAAAAAATATAATCCTACTGTTGCCTGTCTATTTATATGACCTTTTTGTTTGAGATTTTGTTCATTAGTTTAACTTTGGTATTGGTTTCGTTTTGAAATTGAAAATTCTCCAGTGTAATTTCCCTTTTAAGAATACATTATGATCGAATATCTACACATTAATATACAGTGAAGAGTAAACCCCGTTTTAATATTTTTGTAATGTAGATTCAAAGTGTTTATAGACACTAAAAATAAGACAATTACTAAATTGTTCCATTCATATTAAAAATATAATTATATTGGGCTTCAGTGGGAAAATTATTGTATTTTTCCAGAATAATATTCATCTACTTAGCTACAAGTAGCCTTTTTAGTTTGATTACAAAAATTAGTTTCAGACAGTTAAAGTGTATTGGTGTGGGTATGTGAGACAATGTATTTTGTACTTAAACAGTTTGGTACTTTTTTCCAAATATAGATTTTTAAAGACTAATTTACATTTCTACTTTTTATTTTTTTTATTTTTACACTGCCGATTTAATACGATTTTTTTTTCATCTCCAGGTGACAGAGAACCAGGATGGCAGCTGGATCAGTGAGGTAACTGCCAGTCATTTTCTGTTTACAGGGAGGCTACAATGAAAACTGCCTCATCATGAGTCTGAGTTTCTTTTCTATCTTTCAGTGTGGCTGGTCACCTTGTTATGTCTGATTTGCAGCAGTGCAACAGAGCAGAAGGTTAACTATACATCTTCCCCCTAAACCCCACAATAACCTTGATGTCTTTTCCTCCATCTATTTCTTCACATTTGTCGTTGTATGTTGCAGGTGCAGAATACCTGGACTGGGTGTCAAACTTTGTGTCCACAAATAAATACAAGAGCTTAAAGTTAAAGAATCCGGCTGGTGCCATATTGAGGATAGCGAGCCTTGATGAAACCATTTACAGAGGCAAAGATGATGAGGTGAATGGGTGGGGGAAATTCTATCTTCCCCAGGTCGTAAACATGCAGGTTATAGGTGTTGTGGAAGGCACCTCATGCACGTGTGACCAGCTTGTCCTGATGACCTGTGAGGACAAAAAGCTGTACGCCTATGATGGAGAGGAGCTGCATGTGGTGGCTTCAAACCTGGAGCAGCTATGTTACAAGGACATAGAGTATCCATCATCAAAGAGCTATTACAATGGGGAGGCCTTCCAAGATATGGTGAGAAGTTCGTCATTTACCAAGAATAAGTAGTGTTAGGGGAGTCTTGACTTATTATCAATCACCTGGACTGACATTCTATTTTTGAATGCAATATGTTGTGTGTAGACTGAGGAGGACTGGGCAGAGTTGAGGAAGAGCGCTGTGGGGAGGAGTTTGGAGCAAGAGCATCAAATACTAGTGAATGCTCATAAGTCTGCATTCTTGGAGTGCCTCAAATCATCAGCACATAAATAGGTGGGTATTTGTCCCCACATTATATTCTATGCCAGGAGTATATTTAATGCCTAATGTCACAATGGTCCCAGAACTGCTAAAATTGCTTGAGCCATTCACAACGTCCCAGACGAGCACTCAGATTCTGTCTGTATGGCAGTCGTGACAACCCACTGAATAACATTAGTGTAATCTTTTTTAGAGTTAATATTATCTTAACAAAATGTAGTCAATAGTCATATTGAAATATGACAATTACTTGCTTGGAGCTAGAAACATGACAATTTTCTATCCAAATTAATCAGATATGTAATGGGCTGATCATGAAGTAAATGATGTGCACTTATTAACCACTTGTTTTGTTGTTTATTTAAAAAACAGATTGTGGTGTTTGACCAAAAGGAAGGACATGCTTCAGAAGTCTCGGATTCATCATTTTAAAAGCAATCAGTAGAAATTATAATAAATGAGAGGAAAATTCCCTCATGCTCATCTCTCTGTGGCAAGAAATATTTATGCATGTTCTCTCTCTGACCACATATTGTTCAACATATTGATGTCAAAGCAAAGCTGGATGTGTATTATGATACATTTACTGCCTAAAACATAGCCACTGAATTTTACTCTCAGAGGATTTCGAGCCTAGGAGTCTCGTTTTTGTTTGTTACGTGATAGAATCTGCAAAATCATGCAGAAACCGACAAGGTTTCGACACTAACATTTCTTAAATCCTATATAGTCCTATATCAACAGTAAAAAAACAAAACAAAAACCATTTAAGATTGTCCCACATGCACCCTGGCCAGGTCACCAGTCTATCACAGGGCTCAAATGCAGACAAACCTAGTGACACATTACAGGCTTGTTTGCTATTGTTAAATGTGTATTTTGTTGGACTTTAGCAGAGAGTTACAGGACACAGATCGCAAATAGTGCAGGAAAGCTCCACACTGAAAAGCCTTAACTCCATCCACATGAAGTCAAAACAACAAAAAACTGCTTCACAGGTAGTACTGGTTGAAATTAAATGAGGAAACAAATTTTTAATTCTTGTTTTCACTGCAGTTCAGCAACTGGCTTGTTTCTGTATTTTATTGTGCTGTCATTTGTAGACTCACTCAGTTGCACTGACATACAGTATGTGACATAATGTACTTTTCTTGCTAAATAAAGCCTTCAATTTCATCTCCACAGTTTAGCCTCTGACCTTTGCACCCTCATCATCATCACGACTTCCCACACTAACTAGTAACAAGCATATAATGACTTTCGAGTGAAATAAACAGCTACACTACATTTACGATGTGTTATGGTTCCAACATATTGTGTGTCTGACAGTGATACACTGATATAATAATGCAACACATATCTATCATACAATTTGACTACATCTGTGCCACTCCGATCTTATGCTGTTCAAGTTGAGGTTGGGTCTGGTGGAGATTTTCTCATGTGCATAATATGATCAGCATACTGTAGATTGCCACAAATGAGATGAGGAGTGAAACTTAAGGACTTCATTTATGCTTCACATAGAATTGCAGTGGGCTAAACAGAACAGGCTGATTTTCTGTAGCAGAGTTGACCTTTAATCACCCGAGTATGAATAAGGCTATTTTAGTTGCTCAACTGACTTTGCACTGTAAAATAATGATTGCCACAGTTCACAGTTGAGGGGTGTCTTGTGCATGGGTGAATGTGGATTTACTGGAAACCACATGACATATTTTTAAGGCGTTGCTAGATAAGCAAGGCATAGTTCCTGTTATCCGTTTCGTTCTTACGCTGCAGCAATGGTGAGTAAGCAGCTTTCCACTGGCATCCTTCGTCCAACTAAATCCCTAGACTACTCCATTCGGCGTTGCATTTATAATCTCGGTTGTTGATTCTTTGAAGTGTTTAAATGACTCTTGTGCATTTCCCCCCCTTGACGACTGGAAATGGGAGGAGACGGAGCGAAGGAGGTGAGTCGGCTGATGAACATGAAAGTTGTCAGTGCATTTTGATCTGTGTAAATCTACTGGATCGCTGTGATTATTATTTTACATTTTTAGGAGAGAAGAATTTCTTATAACTCAAGAGGCTTTTAGAATAAATGCCTTCAAGCTTATAAAAACGATGCTGGACTGGTGTAACCGGACTCCAGGAAGTAAGCACTTAGTGGATGAGGTGGGTGAAGTTAAAGCTTTGCTGTCACTGAAAACAGTCGTGACCAGTAATAAATAAATGAGTTTGTGATTTTATGATCCGAAATAAACTTGTTTTATTTTGACTTATCAGATGCTTCACAGCGTCTTCTTTCTGGGAAAAGTCAACAATGTCCGCTATACCCCAGAAAGTATTATCGGTGACGAGGAGATGGTGAACAGTTTGAAGGAGAATTACCCCAGACCTTTCCGATTTTACTCAACTCAGCTTCCCAGGCGGAGTCCGTTTTCCTGTGTTATGGACATGGTAAGATGCATTATGCATTATGGACTGTGTTACCTTGTGGAATGAACATTTAAATCAATTAATCCAACTTTATTTGTACCTTTCACCTCATCAACTTTCACACAAGTGCTTTACAGACAACTGATAGGTTGATGACAAATAGTAAAACCATTTCACATTAACTGCTCACAGGAAACCTATATTAAAAATACAATAATAAAAGCAATGAAAACAGATCGAAGACAAAATAGACAAGAGGAAAGACATTTTTTAAACAGACTGCTCAAACATTAGAGCAAATAATTCAAGTCTGCCTCACTTCCATATCCATAATTGCTACAGTTCATGATTAATTTCTATTGTTGCAGTTTATAAATGACTCAGTGAGCTTGCATGTGTTACATCTGGATAAAATTTCTAACTGCTACCAGATAGTCCTGCTGGAAGGACAACAGAATGAAGATCAAATAAGGCAGGGTCTGCAAAATCTTATCAACAGTCTGGAAGAGAGGTTTCTGGTCCCCTCCACCATCTGTGTCTCTCAGAAATCCAACAATTCAGTCAGATTCTACGGAGTCTCCATGTCCACTTCTGGTCCAAATCCTGGGAGGATTGTGATAGCTGCCTCCTGCTGTAGCTTGTGGGATGATTATATAGCTGGTGCAGTGATGACCTACTATCCAGAAAAGGCCAAGAAGAAATACTTTGATGGAACAATCAAACTTCCACAGTATGTGAGGTGCCAGGCATTTAGACTCAGCAAAGGAGATAAAATACCTCCTTGTAGATCATGTGGGAATTTGTTTGGTTTGCAAACAGCTGAACAAAAGGAGTGGCCCTATGGCCACTGTGCTGAAGTTGAGAGCCTGAGCAACTATACACTATATTACCAAAAGTATTCGCTCACCTGCCTTGACTCATACTATGAACTGAAGTGCCATCCCATTCCTAACCCATAGAGTTCAATATGATGTCGGTCCACCTTTTGCAGCTATTACAGCTTCAACTCTTCTGGGAAGACTGTCCACAAGGTTGAGGAGAGTGTTTATAGGAATTTTTGACCATTCTTCCAAAAGCGCATTGGTGAGGTCACACACTGATGTTGGTCGAGAAGGCCTGGCTCTCAGTCTCTGCTCTAATTCATCCCAAAGGTGTTCTATCGGGTTCAGATCAGGACTCTGTGCAGGCCAGTCAAGTTCATCCACACCAGACTCTGTCATCCATGTCTTTATGGACCTTGCTTTGTGCACTGGTGCACAGTCATGTTGGAAGAGGAAGGGGCCCGCTCCAAACTGTTCCCACAAGGTTGGGAGCATGGAATTGTCCAAAATGTTTTGGTATCCTGAAGCATTCAAAGTTCCTTTCGCTGGAACTAAGGTGCCAAGCCCAGCTCCTGAAAAACAACCCCACACCATAATTCCTCCTCCACCAAATTTCACAGTCGGCACAATGCAGTCTGAAATGTACCGTTCTCCTGGCAACCTCCAAACCCAAACTCGTCCATCAGATTGCCAGATGGAAAAGCGTGATTCATCACTCCAGAGAACGCGTCTCCACTGCTCTAGAGGCCAGTGGCGGCGTGCTTTACACCATTGCATCCGACGCTTTGCATTGCACTTGGTGATGTGTGGCTTGGCTGCAGCTGCTCGGCCATGGAAACCCATTCCATGAAGCTCTCTGCGTACTGTACTTGGGCTAATCTGAAGGTCACATGAAGTTTGTAGCTCTGTAGCAATTGACTGTGAAGAAAGTCGGCGACCTCTTTTTGCACTATGCGCTTCAGCATCCGCTGACCCCTCTCCGTCACTTTCGTGGCCTACCACTTCGTGGCTGAGTTGCTGTTGTTCCCAAACGCTTCCATTTTGTTATAATAGAGCTGACAGTTGACTGTGGAATATTTAGGAGCAAGGAAATTTCACGACTGGATTTGTTGCACAGGTGGCATCCTATGACAGTTCCACGCTGGAATTCACTGAGCTCCTGAGAGCGGCCCATTCTTTCACAAATGTCTTGTTTCACAGTCTGCATGCCTGAGTGCTTGATTTTATACACCTGTGGCCAGGCCAAGTGATTAGGACACCTGATTCTGATCATTTGAATGGGTGAGCGAATACTTTTGGTAATATAGTGTGCTGGCACTTGGTGACGTCCAGGAGATGGAATGTTAATTTTTCTGTAAACCTTATGAACTGTAAACTAGCGCTAATCTTTGTTTGAACAGGCAGTCATCGGTACCATGCAGATATATAAAGACCTTGCCTGGAAGCAAAAGCCTTGGTAGGACTCTGAAACATTCTTTACCATGAGAACACACACACAAACAGTATGCACACATTATTGACTGCTGCATCACACTTGCGTGCACGCACACACAAACACAGGCAGATGGTCGGAGTTAGGCTGTAATATTTTCACTGAAGTCGCCCTTGGTGTTTCATGACTGGAAAATCTGAGTCATGCTTGTTTGACAAATCATCTCTGATCTAATGTAGGCTTTGTTTAATCACCTCATAATGCAATGAAGCATGTTTGCAATTGAAACAGATGCTTGGACAATTTGCACACATTGTCATCACCATACTCATTCATGAGGGTTCACTTATCATATGATTAATTGTTCTCTGCTTGCTCATTCTCTAAAAACGAGTCCTTCTTTTCGTTTAGTGTTTGGAGAGAGTTTTGTCCACAGTAGATAACTCTAGATCTGCAAGAAAATGCAAAAATCTTTTTTGAAGGACTGTGGACTACATTAGTTTTAGCTTGGTCTACCCACTGAACTGACAACTGAGTGTATAACACAAAAATGAGATGCCATGATGATAATGAGCTTTAGAAGTGATGGGGAGGCTAGCTGCACTCTCTAGTGCTAAGCTAAGGTAGTCAGCTGTGGGTGGTAGCTTCAGATTTACTGCCCACAAACATGAGTGTGGTATCAATCCTCTCATGTGACTCCAACAAGAGAGCACTAGAGAGTATTTCCCCAAATCTCTTTAAGAGTACCCATCATATTGTTAGAGTGAAATGTGCAGTCTACTAAAAACCAAGCACTGAATAATCACTCTGATCATAAATGCTGTGACCTTGCTTCTGAGACGTTCTTAAAATGAAATCAACCCTATAATGAAGTAAAACAGATGAATGTCTACTTTTAAATTTTTTTTATAGATATAGTCCCTTTAGATTCAGTGGGTTTATTAACTACTAATAGCCTACTACTCTGGGTGCTCACTACCTAATGTAGCTCTAATGCTAATCTCTTCATGCATGATGGTATGTACCAAATCCTACTGACCAGCCAATCACAGAATGTTTGTTTGGGTGTAAACACACCAGAGGAGAAGCTGAAAATGGCATCTGTGCGAAATGAGAAAAATAGTAGCAAAGGAAGTTATTTGTTGTTGGGACACGTTGAAACGGGCCAACGCTTGCTACGCACAACCACCATCATTAACAATAGCTCTTGTGAATGAATGTGCGTCTGTGCGTGCAAGTGTGTGGTGTTGTTGCGTCTGTCTACAACCACTGAACCAGACGGCCTGGCAGTCCCAGGCCAGGCAGCAGCGCAGCAGGGTGTTCGAGGGATTACGATCAGGACCACCACTTCCCATCATGCTGTTCAGTATGGCCAGTTCTGAATGAGTGACTCAGCAAGCCCTTGATGGACATTTTTATGTCACTGGTCTTTAACAAAGAAAGGAAAGCAACACAGTGTTCCCTGTAGTGTGTGTGTGTGTGTGTGTGTGTGTGTGTGTGTGGAAGAAGCCAGGCCTTCCCCACCAATCAGACTCCAGCTGTTGCTTTTACAATCTCTAATGAAGACTGAGTGTGATCGTGTATGTTTTCCTGCACTGACCCATGCATTCTCATGCTCATTCACTTTAGCAATACAAGGATACTGATGGAGTTTTATTTCCCGAGAAAAATCCTTTTTTCTTTTTTCTTTCTTTGTGCGTCATGGTCAGTCAGTGGTCCCTTTAGGGCCAACTCTGTTCTTGTCACAGGGATAAACAGAAATAAAAAGAACAATGTGAGCTTGGCTGTGGCACAAGGTGGGAGGATTTTCTCTTCTCTGGCCCATAAAATCTGACATGAAATCATTTATAAAGTGTTGCTGCTTTAAAATACAACAAATTAAAGAGTGCCAGTGCAGGTGTTATATAACAGGCCATACACAGAGCAAATGGGCCCCAGCCTTAGTGAAACTGTCATCTGCTGAAATAGTAAAACAATGAGAGTGAAGGGTGAGAGATAACAGAGCACTACCCCTGCTGTGATAATAACACTGTGTGATGGCTATATTTAGGGGTTCACTTTGCCAGAATTGCCTTTGTATGTGTATGTGTGTGTGGGTGCGTGTGTGTGTGTGTGTGTGTGTGTGTGTGTGTGTGTGTGTGTGTGTGTAAGTGGCAGAGTACAGTGGGATGCCCAACACTCACAACTATGCAGTGCCACAAAAGTACATAATTTAACCTTACCAATATAATCACTTTCAAATGCACTTCTGTTTGCAGTCCCCCCTTCACCGTGACAGAAATGTGTACTGTCAAATAAAAGATGTGCTGTGCAGCAGGTGTGCTGGTTTTTTTTTTTTGGGGGGTGCAGAAAAGAATTAATTTCTACATTTGTTCCTTTAAAACCGTCTAATTACCCATACAATATATTATTATATTGTTCTCCTGACTCAAGGTACAGTTGTGTCTACTCTGTCAGGCACACACATGTTTACAGTTTTAAATTTGACCTTTTCAGTAAACGGATATTGTGGCCCTTCCCCCTGCATTCTCAGGCTGAAGCACATGACTCATTGAACTAGCATCAGAGCGTCCTACCAAGACCTGACCTCCAATAAAATCAGCTCAGGCCTGGACAGCAGAATAATGAATTTTAACTCGACCTTTTGATTGGGTCTGAGGCCAGCTGATGCCAGTGCTGTACAGTGAGACATATATGTCGCATGTGCTATGAAAAAATCGGTCTGCATGATGACTGAAATCACCGCTGTAGCACAGTGACTAAGCAGACAGGTTTTTTTTGCAACTCAATACAGTAAAACGGAAAAAAGTAGTGATAAACCTGTCACCTCCACCTTCCACCTTAAGATTAACAATATCACCCACAACCCATACAGTTTTTGTACTGACTAATATGAAAGCTGTATTTGAATGGAACACCAGGCAACCTCAATGGATTTTTTTACTTGCTGGTTAATTATTTTAACTCATTTATGTTGAGATATGAGATATGATTTAATGTATTATCTTAACATTTGAGTAGCACAGCTAAAGGTCTGTGTTTGAATAGACACAGCCTCTGAGAGGAATGTCAAGGCGAGGAATGACATACAGGCCATATCTACTATACAGTAACTATGACCTTAAGACATCAGACTCCTCACAGGTTAACTCCTTTCCTGTCAGCATAACATGTTTTTTTCTCCAATGAGTGGGGCTGAGTGTTCCTGGCCCTGTTTCTATTGGCCGGCAGCCAGAGTTTTTGAAGCCATTATGACGAGATAAGGCCAGTCAGAGCGGCCAGGTTAACCTCAGGGTTATCAGCACTAGTGTTTACCTAACCCGGTTCTCCATACAGACCCAGCACGCGTGGATGTGTAGGCATGTTAGCAGCTCTCGCTTTGTTTTGGAGCACACTACAATACAGTGTTTTATTGTTATTTTATGAAACAAACCATCACAAGAGCAGAAGTATTACAGGATGTCCCAGGCTATTAGACACTGATTCCACTCACATAAGCACACACACACAGTGCCTTTCCTATGCACACTGCTCCCTTCCTCCCTTTCTTTTTTTCAGTCTTCAGATTCTGGAAAGATGTGTCAGGATTTGAGCAAATGCCAGTTCCAGAGATACTAGAAGTCCAGACACGGCCCTGCAGAACAGACTCTCTGTCATGCACACACATGCATGCCCCCCCCCAATTGAATCTTGTTCCCACTGTTCTGAGAAAAATGAGGCTTGACTTTTAAAAGGGAATGTTCTGGACTTTGTCAGCAGGGATTGGCCTGGTCATCCAGCCACAGTCTTCCAGGACAAACTCACAGCCTTACATGTTACATCATGCTCTCCAGGTTTGCTCCTGTTTGACCTTTCCCTACCACCTGAAACAGAAAGTCCTGCTGGGCTCAGTCAAAGTAATAATCTTGACTTCTCTGAAATTAATCTGTTCCAAAATCAGAGCTGTTTTCAGCTGTAATGCATAGGCTGGAATTAAAGTTGTAGCACTCTGCAATATGACCACTTAACGCTCAAGGTGTTGCGAAAACCCCCAACCACCTGGCCAGTGGTTTACTCTGAAACCAGGTAACCTCAGCATGTACAAACAATGGCTCTCTCAATACCACCAAAAATGACTTGACGTGCACAAACCCAGGCAACATTTTTATGCCTGTTGAGGCTTTTGCACTAGATGTCACTGTTTTACATAGGAGAAATTATTTCTTTGCATCTCCACTAAAAAGCTGTACTTGTTTTATAGTCCTGGAGCTCTCAGAGACACCCATGTCTTTTAGTAGAAACACAGTCCTGCTCACACTTTAAATGAAGAATTGCACGTGTAATTAGTGCTGAAAAGATAACATCTTGGATAATGCTACATTATAAACTAGAAACTGACTTAAATGGCTCAAAAAATCTTTTTGTCTCTTGGTCTTACACTTGATCTTTGAGCACACAAATTGCCCTCACTCTAGCTTGGCCATCATTCAGCAGCAAGACTCCAAGTTGCTGGCTGATGCATGTACAGTACACTCACCCTCACCAAGTTTAAATGATTAACCTCCTCAATCGACTTTTCCATCTGAAGCAGTTAGAACATCCGATATCTGTTTAGTTTATCTCTCATTCCTCTTTTTTATGCTGCCAGGGCCATTTGAGTTTCCCTGTATTGTTTAATGGACATTGAGCTCAGCCTTGACCTAAACAAATGTGGTTTAGATTCTGGCAGTGTTGCTATTAATATCCAGTCAGTCTTTTGGCAGCAGACAGCTGATACTTAAAGAGGGAGACAGGGCATGATGGGAGGGAACTGCCTGCCTGCCTGGTGCACAGGGGAAAATCTTTGTATAACCTAGGAATACTTTGCTTTAATCTGTTTCACAGTCAGTAGCTTAATATGTCAGGAATCTGCAATTATACAGCAGCATATCCAGTATGGGGTGTTTTTAGCCACAGTGGGAGTTGATAAGATCTGACTGGGGTGCAGTGTCAAATGATTCTGCGGTCTTATGTAAACTCTGGCAACATGTTGGTCTTTCCATTATCAATGATTATTTAGCAGTTACACTCCAGAGATCTCTAGGTGGGCATTCATTATGAGCACTTAATGATAAAATAAAAAATTAATTGTAGAATACCTTTTGTTTATCCCCCTAATTTCTCATGTATGTTGTATTTCTCTTTCATTTTTAAAAAGACTGACTTTTTGGGCCAGCCTCACTCTCAGGATTCATTTGTGCTGCTCATAATGAAAGTCCCTGGTGCTGGGAAAGACTCTTTCTGGGGGGAAAGATTCTGAGGTGCAATGCAAACATTCCAAGTGATTTAGCTGAGGCAAAATTAAATTCCTCAAATGATTATTGCTCAAGTCTTTTTTTCCTTCTGGTGCACTCATAAAAGAAAAGACTTGCAGGTGCAGGAAGAACATTCTTCTATCATGCTATTGCTATTGAAAGGGGAGTTGTGTTCCCAGCTTTCTCTGTGCTCTATTCCTGTAGCCTATGGAGCCTGAGCCAGATGGAAGGGTGGCGTTCCACCACATGGCGATCCAACCCAAACATCTGCCTGGCAATGGCTGAGGCCTTCTCGCAGAGACAAAACACAGGCCAGCTCTGTGTGATACCATTGCAAATGATTATTCTGTTCGATTGGGAATAGCTGCCGCGCACTGCTTCCAGCAGAGATGTGTTGCAGGTTGGAAATATATTTTGGTCTCTTTGTTTAATAAAGTAGGACTGAATGTTTTACCTCACCCAGCCTTCACCCAGTTAACCTAGCATTAAAGCAACCCTCAGTCAACCTTCACCCAGTTCACCCAGCCCTCTCCATAGACTGTGGAAAGATATGGATTAGCTTTTATGTCTTCACCCACAAATCTTGACTTGAGTCAGGCCCAGGTATAAATTGCGGGTACTTCGGACTTGACAAAATCAAAAACACTTGAAGTTTTAGTTTGGTTTCTGACGCCTGTGACTCAATTGACCTATTGCCAAGACTTTGACCATATGACTTGGAATGACTATATTCTTCCAAGGTGTAAAGAAGCAACAAACAACACGACAGCATCCACATTGAGAATGTAGAAAGGAGGGGACCAGCAAACAGAAGAAAAGATAATGCCTTGGATTATCATGGTTATAGTATTTTTGGATATAAAGACTGCACTGTGGTTAATAAAAAAATTAAATGTAGCATGTAGTCATTTGTCTGAGATGGTAGATGCTGCCTGGCTTCACCTAAAGTTCCCAGGCACAAGTAACCTGGCAACTACTTTTGGGGGTGGATAAGACAATGTCAAAAACTGAGGAGGTCTGGTGATGATAGAAGAAGTTTATGTTTCTAGTGGAAATGAAATCTGCTACCATAAACTTCCTTAAAACAGGTTCACAGGGGTAAAGCACGTTAACATTTAGAAGTGGTGCAGAGCTTTTTGTATCTGTACTACTCCACTGTGCAGTCATGTATACTGAAGTAGCTGTGATTAAATTTAGTTTTCCAAACGTGTTGGTGTTACTGCGCAGGCTCAGTGGGACTGACATACCATGGCAGCCAGAATGAAAAGAATGTTCTGTTATTAGTAGAAAAGCTCCTGTTATGTGGATTAATCTACAGCTTCGACTTTGATCTCCTGACTCACTCTTAGCAACTTTGGAGGGGAGTTGGGGCCGGCGCACAGTTCAGCCACATGCACACTCACTGCTCATGCTGCAAATAATGTCTGTGATGAGTCACATAATCTGAAAACGGTATTAGTTTCTTCAAAAACAAGTCAAAATAATTGCTCAGAGTTGAATAATATGGTTTCCTGATACTGAAACTTCATTCTCTAAACTGCCTGAGACAAATGAAACTACACTGAAACCAAATACAGTCACCCAAGTAACAGAGATGATGCTTTGCATAAATCAAACAATGAAAATATATTAGTACATTAGTGTGTGTGTTTAGTTCAGGGTTTATCAGCTTATCATTTAGCAAGGGCCAAAATCTCTGAAACCCAACACTCTGTTCCAAGCTCTTAATAAGATTTAGGTTTGTAATATAGATGCCTAATTATATCCCAATCCTGTGCCGAGGCAAAAGACAGGAAAATTATTTTGTGACTAATTTCTATTTAATGATTAGGTGTTATAGGATTAATGTTGCTTGAAAACACTGTGTAACAACAGCCGATGTAACCATTGCTCTAAAAAAGCAGTGATGTCCAGAGGATTCTGGTATGTTTCTGGAAGCAATGACCAATTTAAAATCAGAAGTCTTATTAAAACTCACCCTGGGAGGGGCATGAATACCTGCAAAGTTTCATGAAAATCTGTCCAATAGTTGTCGAGACATTTCACTCCAAACCAAACACTAGAAGAAGAGTCATTGGATCACTGACGTCATCAGGATTTATCATTTAGAGATTATCGACAAAATTTGTACCAATCCATTCAGTAGCTGGTGATAAATTTCACTTTGAACAAAAGTGGTGCACTGTCATATCTAGAGGGCAAAAAAGAATCGATCATGCCTTCTACCTTATATCATGCTGGTCCTTGCTCTATCAGCCACTACTTCCATCTCTCTACAGGAGACCCCACTTTTGTATGACATTAAGTTTGGAGGAGTAGCAGCATCCAAGCTTCAAGGTGAACATCAATAAAAAAAAAACCCAAGGATGTCAACAGCAGCTCTCAGACTATCCAACCATCCATGCTCCACAAAGGCACACCCACAAAAACAGATGCACGCATGTAGTACACCGGAAGAGATCTGTCTCTCAAACACACACGCACACAAGTGGATGCACTGTGTCAGGGTGACCCAGTTCCATGTGGTTGGATTCAGTTTTCTTTACTCCAGAGAGCCCTCAGACGATTCAAAATGGTCACACACTGAATTTGTGACCCAACCATTCATGGCATTTTAATTGTCTCACACACCAAAATACACACTCACACAGGATAGTTCTTTGATGTTACTCTTTAGCATGTTATACATCACATGTAAGCATACTGTACATTGTATTTACAACTGGAGACAATTTAGCCAATGGTGGTGGTATGAGTAGTGGAGTGTGTTGTGTGTGTCTGAGTCTGACCTTCCGAGGCCATGAGGAACTCAGATTTCAACACATCTGGGATGCCTAACTATTTCCCATCAAGGGTCAGTGGATTTTTTATGTAACAGCCATGCTTCTCCTGTGTTTTCAAAACACAGAGCATGTTCATGTGATTCCTGCAACTGATCCATTTCAGTGGGAAGAATCAAGCTGTTTCTGTTGTCAATTGCATAACTCTATTACACTTTACTTATGAATTTAAACAAACAGAGCAGCTTTCCTAGAAGGCACTGTGCTTTGAAGTGGTGGAGGGTCTCCTCTCCCAAAACCTTGTGCTTTCATTTTAACAGCACACAAGGTTTGTCCATGAGTCAATGAGCCATAGAAATCATACAGACCCAAGTTATTCCTAAAATCTGTTATTATCTCTTCTTATCTATTAGAGCTGCAACATTTTTTAAATTTTTTATATAAGTAACAGAATTTTACTTTTAAGAAACAATTGAATGAAGGGATCATATCTTCTACTCTTCTGGACTGGGTTGACGTTGCTGATCTTGCTGGCCTCCATGTGCTCCTGTGAGTAAAGATATCTGCACTTTAAATGCCGGCCTACTACAAGTGCAATGCAACTTACAAAGACCATTACTGCTTTAAATGTTCAATCAGATATGTAATTGCAGTCTGATACAATGAGTTCAAATGCTGCAGAATTGCTGCAGATGTCAGAGAAGTTCTGCCAAGTCCTGTAACTGAGCATAAGCACTCCCATGTGATGGTGAGGTGGTTTGATACCCTGTATGTTTTTCCAGTGTACCTCCCAGTGTGGGTTTTGTAAACAAAGCCCAATGTGGAGCACTGATCCTGCAAATAGCCTGTACCTTTGACCTATTTACAGAGCAAACTTTTTTGTGGAAAACTGATGAGGCCTGGCATACATGTGGCCGTGGGCTCATGTGCGCGCAGGCTCGTGTTTGATTTTTTGGCAGGCTAACACATATGTATTATACTGGCTGTCAGAGGCAGGACGATGTATGCCAGCAGCAAGTGTGAAGCAGTTGGTAAGATTCTGCTCCATCTGGGCTGTCCTTGTGTGGCAGAGGGGGTGCCTTCTTCGGAGTCCGTAAAACATCTAACCTTGAAATAACTGAATGATGTTGAGTGCTTTTGCCATATGAATAGCTACTAGTATTTTCGAAAGAAGTATCCTATCCCCTCACTGGATCCAATTCTCCAAGCCTCCTCAGTATCTGCTGTCAACCCCAACAGGTGTCCACATACTGCAGGTGTGTAGATAAGGAGGGGGGTTTAGCTAACCTGTTGGTGGGTGAAGCCTGAGTTTGTGAATGGCTGCTGGCTAATGGAGGTACAAAAGGGGAGGCGTTGTCAAAGATTATTTAACAGCAAAACAATGTATGGCTCCTCAAAGTTCTGCTGGGAAATGTACCTACCACAGCTATAACTTTTTCATGTTAATTGCTTTGTGGCATGGGTATTGGCTCAGTCAGAGACACAGGGAAGATGAAGCAGTGGCAGGAGTAGAGGACAAGTCACAACAGGTGGAGGACTGCAAGGAAGAACAGCAGCATCAGTGGCTAAGCTTCAATGAATGTCATTGAGCGACAACTGCAACACAGGTCTATTGTCTAGTAGAAACTGTTTATCACAGTTACCACCTCTTTTTCCTTCGCCTCATAGGCTGTAAAAAATGGATGTAGCTTCCCGGTCTGAATAATGAAGCCAATACAGAAGTGCCCTCAACCTGAATTAATCAAATGACCATTGGGGGCTGACTCCACTGGTTGCAAAACGGATTCTGTTTGTATAGAAGTCTATGCGAAAATGAGCCTACTTCTCACTGGATTTATTACTCCAATAAATATTTTCATTCAGAGTATGTGGTCTGAAATGCCAGCTTCAACTCTTCTTCAATAGAACAAGATGTTCGTGGCCTCAAAACAACCAATGGTTAACGTCACCAAAGTTATGTCCTTCTTTTTATAGTCTGTGGTTAAGATGAGTTTTGAGTTGAATGTTGAATGTTTTAAACTAAAATACTTACACAAAAACATCTACCTATCTAATCTAGTTGTGTGGCTGTATGTATTTTGCCTATGTGAGGACAAATACCCTGTAATATTCTTTTTTTATGGGGTTATAAGCAGTGTCGTTGCTACCATTGAAACACAACAACCAACGAGACTGAAGGGGCTGTAACCAATTGCTAGAATAGCTGTATTTGGCATAGAGTGTGAACATGCACAAATGTTAGCAAATGTCAGCTTATGTGCTTTGCACTAAGCACAAAGAGACTGTGACAATACCATTAGTTTTGCAGGAAGTTGGTCATTGGTCAAAGTATTGAACAAATTAAAACATTTTTACTGATGGTGGCACTGGATGAAAAGTTACGACTTATAGTAATACTTTTTAGGCCAATAGTGTGGCCAAAGGTGTTTCTGTTAATAATATATAGTAATTCACCAACTGCAAATGTAGCCATTGTAATTCCTATGGTATTGTAATATGGTTACAGGGATTTTAAAGTTTTGCATTATTTTTTATCTGCAGGTATAAATGTGTGATTAGATTTGACATAAAGGACATAGGCTTGAGTGCAAGCTACAGAGCAGGTACATCATGTGGACGTGCAGCAATGACGCCAGACGGATGGTTTCACACTAATTACTGTCACTTACGTTCACAGAGTGGAGGCCTCCTCATACCTGAAGGGTTAAAGTCAGGTCCTGAACACACTGAAAAAGGTAATCCTTCACAGTTATCTTGGGCTTCAAAAAAGTGGAAATTCTCTGAAATTTAAAATACATTACACATTACATATACATACATACATTATTATTATCTTGCTGGATCTGCTGAATATAAGATTTGTTTCCTGACATTTGTTTCCTTGTGAAAAAAAAAGAAAAGGAAAAAAAGATCATCTTTTGCAGTGTGCTCTTGTTAACAGGGCGGGGCGAAGAGGGGAGGTTTCCTACGGGGTGTGTGAGTGTGTGCGCGCGTTTCTGTATGCGTGTGTGTTCGCGCGCGCGCGCGCGCGTAGAAGATAGTCAGCTGGTCGGAAAAGTGCGGGGTAATGCCAGTACGTGCGTGCGTGTGTTTGAACGCGTGTGAGTGTGCGTTTATACATATGCTTGTGCGCGTGCGTGTGTGTGCACGCGTCCGCCCGCGTGCAAGGAAAGTGCTGCGGGAAGGTGAAGGCAACAGAGCAGCGGACGGAGTGTTTTCTGGGGGGTGGTGGTGGTGGAAGCAGCTCGTGTGGAGGTCCAGACGAGGACAGACGAAGCGCACCGGGTGCTACTCCGTCGTGAGTCCTGTACACGACTCCTGAGCTACGTCCTACCCTTTCATTACCGTAAGCACTTTGCTTATTTGTTTGGAAACTACTATCTCTCAATCGGAACGTATATGGTTAAACTCAATAGCAACCTTTCTTCCGACGGAACCTAATACTGATGCACTGATGCAAAGGAGTGTACAGCCAATTCCCTTCAACAACGTTTATATTGACAGAAATAAGACTTACTAACGTGAGATCCAAATTGACTGTGCACAACTTTGGGCTGTCAAACTACCGCAATCGACACGGCTCATGAGGACATTGTCCTTTAAAGGATACAGAGCTTATGTCTCTGGAATAGGAGATGTTATTGTTTACATTATGAAGATCATCAGCTGGAGAACAAGGTTATTTTTTAACACTACACTGCAACGCTGCAGTCACTCTCAGACTGTTGGTGATGGTGTGAGATAGTTTCTGTCTTTGAAGACAAAAAAGATTTAACTCTTGATTACTCCATTCCTGTCAAAAGGACTCTGCAGTGACTGTTTCATCTCCATTGTAAATGTTCCTTTTACTAATTCCAACTTCCAAGGAGGATAAGCTGGCTGAGTGTTTGTTTGTGTGTGTGTGTGTGTGTGTGTGTGTGCGTGCACGTGCGCGTGTGTTGGACTGTCATAAATCTCCATTAGCTGTGACTTAATGTAGGCTAATCTCCGCATGCTACCAAGCTCCATCCATCCTTCTTTCCTGATGCATAAAGATGACTACAGATCTGCTTGGGATCAGGTGTCAATAAGGTCTATAGGAGGTTGTGAATGGCAGACTGCTGCTACTGTGTGTAATGTATAGGAGTAGATGGGTTGTTTACCCCAAGAGGTCGTCGCTATTCATTACAATCAATCACTTTTTCCTCTGTTGATGAGAAAGTACCATTGCAATCACAAAGTCTACTCTTAGTGTCCGCATCTGAGTCCATGTGTGAAAGATGTAGGAGGGGGGCATATTATATCCAAGCACACACTCGCACACTCACTCAAACATGTGGCATTATTAAGTTGCTCCCTGCCCCATTTAATTTTCTAGATCTCCCCGTATGACCAGTAAAGCTGAATTACTCCCTTTCTCTGCAGGAGGAACCACAAATGTCAGCAAATGTCAAGCACTTGGAGATTTGGCTTTGCTTTCAGGCTTATTAGCTGCACATATGATCTGCCCTGCCTGCCCTTTTGCCCAGCACTTTGATTGGTGTGAACACACACATGAGCTTATGCAAGGACATGTGAGACATAAAACCGGTCACAGTAGGAAAAAAGTGTGCAATTATCAGCAGCGGAGAGGCTGTCTTTTCTAGTGTGTGTGCAACTGTGCACACACACTCTCAGTCAGCAGAGCAACCTAAAGATAGCAGTGCCCCAGTGGAAACAGTAATTAGTGGGGTGAAAAGAGAGGGAGAAGGAGGAGAGAGGCGGAGGAGGAGGAGAAGGAGGAAGAGATATTGTTTGAACCATCTGATATCTGTTATATAATGACCTGTACAATGGAGACATGCTGGGAGAGAAAGTGAAGAGAAACCAGCAGAGTCAAAGAGTGAGAGGAGCTATTTTGTGAGAGAGATGCAGACTTGAGTGTGCGTATGGGTGTGTGCGGATTGCTGAACCTTTGTTGGAAACAGTATCAGTTGCAGTAGTTCTCTTGAAATTTGAACATGGGCTGCAGAAATATCCACCTCAACAAATCATTTCTTCCTGTGTGGAGTATTATTGTTTGTTTTGAATTGAGAGGAAAGTCCAGCTTATGAGCTGGAGATCTCCAATTGTCTTACAGCTTTACATGAAATTGGGTGGGTACATAGGAGTTCTTAAAGGGACAGGCGATCTGGAATTTTCACCAACAGGTGAGTATAGGATTTTCTAGCCAAAAAGAAGTTTGAAGTAAAAAAAGTTTAAAATCTAATTCCACAATGACATTGTGCAAATTCAAGGAATGCATATATCTTAATATTTAACTGGTATTAATTTTGCATGTAGTTGCAAGTTGGAGATTTGTTTTTTCCTTCCATTTTCTAAACATGCACATATGCCAAACATGCACCTGCTTACTACACAGCAGATAATGCTGCACAATGCAGTGGAAATAGCCGACTCCTATTTCAAGTTTCTTTAGAAAGCACCCCCGCCCCACCCCTCTCCTATCTCTCCCTTTGCCCTCCCCATCAGTCCATCAGTCTGCAGGTGGAGAGTGGGCATGTGTTTCTAGCTTGGAGAGGGTTTCTTATTTAGTCTTGAGCCCCAGGCTTTGTTTGGGAACTGACTTGTGTGTGTGTGTTGTACACAATGGCTGTGTTTACATTGGCTTCGGTGTGCACACGTTCATCCATGGATGCACATTCATTCACACATGCAGGCTTTGTGTTCTCTTTAGAATAGTGTCAGATTTAGGAATTTTGTTGATGGGAGTTTTAAGAAATTTGTGCATAGCACAGATAGCAATACTCACCTCGGATTTTAGGCCTGCTTTGTGAAGTCACTTCATTTTTGTGAGTCTCTGATTACTTTTTTCTTCGCCATTGAGTTCATTTTGAGGATGAGTTTTCTCTGGAACTCTTTATCAGTTGAGTGATAGGTGCTTTCTTTCCTCTTTTTTCATTCAATGCTGTACCCTTCCTTTATGTACAGGGGGCTGGTGAGACCAGTGGGTTTCATTACCTACAGAGGGAACAGTGAAGGAACACGATGGCTTTAGCGGGATGCCCTGACTTCTTCTTACGTCACCCAAACTACCAGGTAAATATAAATAATAATGTATTAAGTAATATTATACAGCCATTAAAATATCATGAAACAGAAAGGTGTATGCAGTGCTAACTGGTGTTTTTCATTCTGGATATTTTGACTTGACATATCAGGAAAAGAACAGGTGTAACCAGCTTCTCACAATGGTTCAGTATCATTTAGCTCTGTCAAATGTGAGAGAGCATACACAATAGCAATGTTTTCACATTCCCCTTGTCCCCTTACCTCAGATATGATGCTGGTGAGTAAAGTTTTATCATAATTGAAAGAAATAATGGCAATATGTACTAAAATTAGATCCAGGTTGTTTACAAAAGAAGCAGAACGATCTTAAAATGGCATTATAGCTATCAAATAATTAGCTATATTCAGCTAAATTAACATATATCTGGAGTCCATTTTTCACTTTCTTTTAGCTCTGTTTTGATCCCCTCCAAGTCCTTAGAAATATGTGTGATTCTTTAGCTGATAAATGCCTGTCTGTATTTCCAAGCTATATAACTGCTAAGTTTTTTTTCTGTCTAATGTTTGGTGCTGGACTTTTTGTATACATTGGGCTTCATGAAATTGGAGCTTTTTTTGTGGTAAACAGCTCCCCGATGTAACTTGACACAAAGTTAATGAAAGTTGTGTGAGTTAAACAGTGAATTTGTGGGCTGGAAGAATAACAACAATGAGCTAAAAGAGGTTATATTAGAGTTGGTAGTAACTCTTGGTGTGTCACTTTGAGTGACAGCATTCAGAGTACATATTAAATTATTGTTTATATAAAAGTATTGATAAGTACAGCTTAAACTTTTGGAATTGAGGAAGTGAGAAACAGGTGTAGGTTTGGGTTACTATAGTCAAACAAACCTTTCTCTCTCTGTATATGTGTGTGTGTATTTGTGTGTTTGCATGTATCAACATGTGTACAGTGGCTTTGTGAGTCTGCTAGTGAATGACTCCCAGCCCAGTTAGGTGAAATATGGTTTCTCTGCAACACAGCAGAACCACTTCCACTCTCCAAGTCCTGCAGAATGAGCCCTTTGTTTCCCAGCTCAGATTTTCTCCTCTCCAACCCCTTCAGCAACCTAAAGAATTTGGCTAAAGAGCATTGTGGAAGTCTATAAATAGAGAGCTAAACAAATAACAACAACAAGCCGTGGGCTTTGTCAGTGTGACAGGAACGAAAGCATGGGATTGCTGGCATGACGTCTTAGTGGAGTTGATGGGACGATGGAGGTGACGTAGCCTCAGCTGCCTCATTCCACTTATTGGAGGTATAAACACGCAGCTCCCCGCTAACCCAAACCGTGGGACCACTGAGCCCCTGTAGAGCTGACATTAAGTTGGATTGCTTCACGTTTAGCTTCCAGGATTCAAGGGTTTCGCAGCAGTAAGACTGCAGTGAATAGTGAATTGAGCCCCCATAGAAAACAACATTCCCCCACCCTGCATCTAGCAGAGAAGAAAAGTTTGATGGCTGGAGGGAGAGAAGTGGGTTACAACATTGCTGTGTTGTGCGTTTGTTATGTAAAGCTTTCCAGATGACATGACACAGCATGGCACACAGACACACGTACCCCATGGAGTCTCTCCTTAAGCAGTGACTGTAGGTTTAGTGCACATAGATAGGGAGCAAATGAGCTCTCTTTTCTGCATACTTACATAAGGCTATACATAACGCCGGGCATGTTAGGGAATCTGGGCAGCATTCCAGGCCTGTCTCCAAAGTGTGTGTGTGTGCGTGCTTGTGTGTCTGTCTATCTTAGCGAGAACTTTGGATCTGTGCCAGAGAGGTCTCAGAGGAAGCAGCCAGCAACTCTCACTTTCCCTCTCTCTTTTTCATTCTATCTCCGTATGTATGAGTATGCGTTTGTAAATTTGCATGCCCATGCACCACAGAGCACTAAGAAACCACAGTCCACAGACTCAGCTGAGTTACGACTTTCACTGGTCAGAAGAGTGGAAAGAATGAAGCGTTTAACAGATCCTCTCCCCCAAACATCAGTTTTTTTGTGCCAACAGTCCTGAACACGTCTGTTCTGTCTGAGAAAATAATCAATAGTTCTTTCTTTCTGTTCTTCAAGGTCAGAGGTCAGTGGCTCTACCCAGCAGTCACTATGGCAATGGGCTTGTGCTAGTGCTTTCGAGGAAGCCTTTGATGCCCTGAAAGAAAGTGTGTTGAAATGACTACATGTTAATGTTGTGGCTACAGGGTGGACGGGGAGGTGTTTGCGCAGGATAAAAGAGGTATCAAGAGTTACAGGATGTTTATCCATGGACAAGAGCAACCCCAATATGTCAAGCTGATTGAAACATCAGGAAAAGATTTCCTCCACAGCTTCTGCTGACTCCAAGAACTGTGACATCAGTCCAAAAGAAATGTAACTATGGGACTCCAAAATTTTGGTCAGTCCACCACATACTGTAGGCCCAGACTGAAGTAGCTCAACAACTATTAAATGGTTTACCAATTTCAATTTTGTACAGAGATTTGTGGTCCCAAGAGGCTGAAATTTGGTAACTGAGGTGACCCTCACTTCCCTTTTTGTACCACCCGCAAGTTGACACTTTTGGCTTTTAGTGAAATGTCTCTCTTAAAATGTGTTTCATACATTCGTGGCCTCATTATAATGAGTTGTAATATCTTTTGTGAACCTCTGGTTAGAATTGCAGTTTGTCCAAGGCTTTGTTTGATGGCTAAATACAATACAATAATAACTGGAATGTCACTTAGAGTGCAGACTGCCCCCAGGGCCAAGCAATTCTACACGTCATTTTAGAAAAATAAAAGGAAAAAGGAAGGAAGTCTGATAATCTGCATGAAATTGGTCAAACCCATAGATCTCAACACTATAAATGTGTCAATTTTTTTACATGAAGATCCATACAATATTCCCAGAGAAACTGACTCAAAAATTTCCGTCTCCCTGCCAAATAACTGCATGCAAACAGTTTCTATCATCCCTTTAAAAGTGTCATTTAATAAAACTAGAGAGGTTTTTTGATGAGGTAGCATCAGTACACTATCTCCTTCGACCCAGACAATTATAGGGAATTCACAATGAGGTTTTTATGGGGAATGTAGCTGGTAAAGTTGACTCTTTTACTGCACAAGTGCTGCAGAGGGGAGGGGGTTGTCCCTAGCTTTACTTGAAGCTATATATTAACACTGCTGCTATTGATATCTGTTACTAGAACTGTCACTGACACTGTCCTGCTTCCAACTAAGCACTGTTCACAATTATACTGTTATGGGAAAAGGCAATCCCAAAACTGTGCTAAAAGAAGAATGATAGATAATAACAGAGGTGTCCTGGTTGTGATGTTTACCAAAAACATAATGGAACCTCTTTAACTCTTGATTTTGACCTTGCTTCTTCCAACTTTTCAATGCAACTATATGATTGTTACACCTAAGTAAGCTGTCATGATCAAGCTGTATCAAGCTGTATCTTCATGAATGCTGCATTTAATTTAATCCACATTTCCCTATCATGCAGCCTAATGTATCAGGTTCCAGCCAGCACCCAACATAGCTTATTCTAGAACAAAGACTGGAAACGGTTGGAAACAGAAGGCGTGGTCCCATTCAGTGGTAACAAACCCAGCAGCAATTCTTAAGATTGCTAATAAACACATTAGGTCATTTTTGTTTAATCTGTAGAAAAATTATGAAAAGACAAGTTGCCCATTCACAAAATGATGTACTGGACTACTTCTTGGCTCTGAGCAATTGCCAGGCATCCAGCAGAGACTCCAGGAATTTGCTGCTCCTAGCTAAGAAATAGTCCAGCACATAACATAATCTTAAATGAGATATAATCTCATTTACTGAGGTTTAGAGGTACTTGTAGTTATTTTTTAACCTTTGGACAGAGCCAGACCATCTGATTCCCCCTTTTTTCAGTCTTGATGCTAAGCTAACTGGCTGCTACCTTAAAAAAAATATATATATATATTTTCCTAAATGTTGAACTATTTGTTGTGGACAGAGTTTAGAAGCTTAATGGGAAGTCAGAGAGCAGGAGTCTACTTTTTCCTGTAAATTTGGAGTAATGCTTACTATTTGCATGTTGGCTTGCATATCAGTCACGTGAAAGTATACTGCATGTCAGCTAGTCTGCTCTAGCTAAAGCCTGCAGACTTTCTCTGTCAGCCCACAGGCCCTGCAGCCTCGTTGCCTTCCTTAGAAAGCTTTTGGCTGCTGCTTCTCAGAGCTCTAAATCTTACTCTGGGCATTTATGGATGTTTTCGAAGCACCGGGGGGAGCTGCGAGTGTGTGTGTATGTGCATACATGCACAACAGGACCTCTGACCACGAGCAGTTCCTGGAAGCAATGCTTCTGCGTTCTTCTTTTTCCAGGAAAAGGGAAGATTGAAAATTTGTTTGGCCGTATTCCCTCCCTTTCTCCTCTGCAGCTTGCTTGCCTCCAGGCTGCTTCAAATTAGACAATGTGTGAGGAACTTGGCAGCGTGTGCGTGCATCTCCAGACGTGTGAGATTGTATAAGTGTGCTGGAGCTGGTGTGCTTTTGCTCTAAGAATGATTTATATGTTTTTTTGTGCACAAATGAGTACCTGATATGAGTTTCACATGTGAGAGGTTGAAACATCAAGTATGTGTGAAAGTGTGTGTGTATGTGTGAAAGAAAGAGAGAAAGGGAGAAAAGGAAAGGTCGGGGGGGGTCATAGAGTCACAGTGCCACAGGGTCATAGGGTCACTGATCTCTGAACTTGAAGCCTGGTGTTCCTCGAGAGAGGAGGCATGAACCCATCTTTTGTCTGACCCCCTGAACTCTGTGAAAATCACACAGTGTCTTATCCTTGTAAAACCATTCCATGTTTTTTAACGCTTTTTTTTTGACAGGAAAGCATGGACCGCACTTCCTCTCACCGACCCGAGGAGCTGATTGTTCCAGGATTTCAGCGTTCGGCCAATCCAAATTTGCCACATCACCATGGTAACTCTTCTCTCCTTTCCTCAGTATAAAATTAAGAAATATGGCCATTAATCCTTAATCTCTCTATCTACCTATTGTGTTGTAGAAAATGGTTTAAACGACAATTCTAGCCATATTTCATACTTCTCTCCTTTTCATCCCTTTCTTTACGGCATCTCTCCACAGCGAAAATCTATTTGGCCCTCTAAATGCTGTTCCTCTGTTCCTAGAAACCCCCCCTCCCCAACTCCATCTCTCCTTCCACCAAGCAGTCTCTGCTCTCCAGATGGAGAGGATATAGACAAGTGCTAAAGTGTTCCCCCCTCCCCCCCACTTTTTTAGCACTGCTCAGCACTTTTCAGAACCCCCACTCCTCCCAATACACACACACACATGCATTAACCTACTTCTAATACACAGTATCCCCAGAAATCCTTTCAGCCGTCATGGAAAATCTTGGGAATCCTTTTGGAAAATGGCCAACCCGAGGAAAAGAGAGGTTGTAAATTGTCACTCCTCAGCCTCTTCTGTTTTCTCCCTTGGGTTGGTCATTAAGTAGATTGTCTGCTTTGGTGATGTGTGGCAGTCATGTGAGATTCATATTGTAAATATGGACTCAAATGAACGGGGTGAGTGGATGTGGTGTTTATATAGGCCTGTAGGTCACCCAGAGTGGTGGAGAGGGGAGTTTATAGTAAGTAGGCCATAGGTCTGGGGGGCAGGGATGGAGATAGTAGTAGGTATGCGGGTTGATATGCGACAGTGACGATCCGAGAATGATTAGAGAAGGTTTTGTATTTGAATTCCAGTATCTAGTTTGTTTGGAAGTGTAAAGTGTTGCCTTGTTCTCACAGTTAGTTCCTGAGGATTTAATGATGAGGCATCAAGGTATTTCAGATGGTGTAAATAGTCATCAGTAATCATTATATTTGATTGGTCCATCAATCCCACTCATGCAGGTATTCGTATCAAGCAGAAATCCTCGAAAATATGTTTTTCATAGAAAGTTTTCCTCTGACAGTAGTCTCAGTGTTCTAGAATGCAATGCTGTGACTTGTGCTTTTCCTCAAGTGGAAAAACTCTTGCACTGATACGACTTTCTTCACCTACTCATAAAACTAAACCAATACCGCTACTTCAGAACCACTTTCCGGTAGTTGTGCACGTAAATGTGGGACATGGAAAAGCACTAACTGAAGTAGAAGTTGATGAGTCAGTTTAACGGGAAAAGTAAACAATCCTTTATCATAAATAACTCATAGACTCGACTGAATTAAACCACAAATTGGTGAGACTAAAAGCACACGGGCAGCTGAGAATATTACCATGATGTTGTAGAAACCCACCTTTTAAAATGCGTTTTATTGCAAATATTTAGCTAAGCTAGGTTCTTAATGTAAATCATCATGCTGTGTCAGGTAAACATGCAAGAGGAAGGTTATATGAGTTGTATGATTGCAAAAGACCATTATATAAGCAGAAATCTGTGAAAAAAATCTTCAATGTTTTCAAGGTGACATACTCAGTTTTTAGTGAAGCCACAAATCATGGACAACCAGATGGAAAAAAAGATCAGATTGATGACTTCAGTGAAAAAAGCAAGAGTCAAAGTCACCCAGCTATTATTTCATTCTGACTTTGCACTACAGAGAAAGATCACATCAACCACGCTGATGGATGTGTTGTATATTTAGACCATGCCAGGTTCAGGTTACCTGCCCTTCATTTATGCTTGGCCCGTCTTTTTGATGATCTGATGACGTGTCTTGCTACGTATGGTATTGCCTGCAGGCAAGCCATCAAATGCATTGCACAAGATTCAAAATGCAGATTATAATTTTTTTTATCATTAAACCTCTTATTTGATTTGTGTTCTCTCCACCAGCGTTACCTGCTGCCTCACTTCTACGTAGTTCATTCACTGAGCTGCACAATATAACTATAAACCTCTGCTGACTATTACTGATAGCTGGGGACTATGAAGTACCTTGCATCACGGCAATGATCGTTAAGTGGGGACAATGTTACCTGTTCACTTTATCCACCTACATTTACACCTCATGTTTGGAGACTGAATTCCAAGTTCTCTCTCATTTGGCTTTCACTTTATTGTCCATTAGGAAAACACGTGCTTCCCACAGTGTAAAATATGAATACACTGACAGCCCAAATAGAGTGCAAATACAGAAACAATAGCACAACTTGCACAGTATATCCTTTGAGTGCTTGTGTCAGAAGTGCATTTCTATGCTGAATGCTGTATATATTTTTATTGCCTGCAAAAGAACTGGGTTGCTCTTTGTCCTTGAAAACCTGAACGTCCAGCTCTGTTGTCAGATCTCTAGACTGCCGTCAAGGAGATCGATGATTGCAGGTTGTCATGGCCAGGGACAGAGAGCACACATTCAGTGTATTCTGGGATCTCACAGGAATGAATTGGCCACGGTTGTATGGTAGGTTTTGTCGTCAGATGCAAGCCAGACTGCTGCAGCAGTTCTTCTACATTGAAAGACACAACTGGTAGAAGAGAGGGAGGAGAAAACATTTTTATGCTATATGTCCTCTGGCTTCCTCGACTGAAGCCAGCAGTACAGCGTGGGCCAAGCCAGCAATGGGAGGAGGGAGAGGAAAACTCTAGCCGCTTATCGGCCTGAAGTGGTGCTGCAACATTGAAGCATTCCAAGACAGAAAACATTCATACTTTCAGTAATTAAAAGACAGCCTCTTCCTAATTGTGCCCATGAAATATTGCTTTTAAGTATATTTACTTGTCTTTGAATAGGCTGTGATGAATTGTAAATCTACCAGTGATAAATGAACCAAGTAATGCCCTTTGCACTCAAAGGTCTCTGCCATCTTGAGCTGGAGGTTTTGCCATCCCAAAGTGAGATGCTGCCCACCCTAACAAAAACTGTCCACTGGTATTTTCATTGTTACAAACTGATGTTGCGTTGCCAAGCATTGTTCAAACCCCCAAACATTATTTTAAATTCTATTTCAAGTTACTTAAAGGAATACTTCCCATATTTCCCATCATCATGGGAAAGAGTACAGTCAGTCAGCCAGTTAGTTTAACTTAGCGTAAAGGCTGGAAAGATGGGGGAACAGCTAATTGACAAAGAAGTATTTTTGGGGGGAGAAAATTACCTTAGTTGGGGACTTTAAGTGCTGCATAGGTAAACAAGGCAGCCTACAGCCAGCTCAGCTAGCAGCTCTGTTAGGTTGATTGTGGTTGAAGCAGTACTTAGAGTTAGGTGAGAAGGAGCACGCTAACATACTCACAGTGACAATGTAAACATGCTAATGTTTATGTGTCCTGTGTTCACTGTCTGGTAACCTATTTTAATTAGCGCTAAATGCAATGTATTGTTGAGGCTGGAGGAATGTCACTGTTTTTTTGGCTATTCAGCTGTAAATCAAAATATTAGCCAAAACTGAATCATAATAACTTCATTTGCCCAGATGAAGGGGCAAATGAAGTTATTATGATCCATCATGAGGAGAAAAGAATGCAGTACCAAATCCTATGACAATCCACATTTGAGTTGTTGAGACCTTCATTCAAAGCCATGAACTTGTTGGCAGTAGATGAAAAATCTGTCAGTAGGATTCATTCTTCTGGGGACAGTGAATGCAATTCATCCAGCAGTGAACAGGGCTATCTGTTTTTAAATCTGATTTCTGGATATAGAAGTTCTGAAAAGTACAATTTATCTTCCATCTGTGGAAATCAATTTGTAATAAGCATTTTTCACAGAAGACATTTTGACTTGTTTCACTGGGAAAATCAGAGGTATAAATAAAATGCATGATGGTTGAATTTCATTCACCTGTTGACTCACTCTCAAACTGTGATGTACTTGAACATTGTTAATGTGCTTTACCTACTTCAACAAGTCAAAATGTCTGCTGTGAAATAGGTCCACATTATATTGCAGCTTTACATAATAACCCTCTGACTGTCCTCGTGTGCTCTCGTTCTTTTCCAACTGTGTGCCTCCCCCCTTTGTGTACCCCAACCTATGTCCCACTCATGAACCCAGCATCTGGTACTTTGTGTCCCATACTGTGTGTGTATGTGTCTGTACTATAAACTGTACATTGTCAGCCTCCCTCTTACTCATAATCTTTGTCTGAATTTTTAGACTTTGTATCTGAGTTAGTCCTTAGAAGAGACAAAGTAATTATAGTGGGTGGTTTTAACATTCATGTATATGTTGACAGCCTTTAATTCACTATTAGACTCAGTTGGCTTTTTTCAAAACACCATTTAAATCACTTCCTCAAACATGTTCTGAAATATGACTATCTATAGATATTGAAAATTTAATGGTACTAGTCATGTTAATGTCCATTCAGAATGTGTCTGTTAGTAGAGGCTTGGCCTGTATTAATCCATCTTGCAGTATCTCCCTGTACTGAGAACGGCTGTGGCTTTACCATTGCCAAATTGGGCCTGCATGCCATCATTCGCCTGTATCTGCTGCACATAAATCGTGTTGTCCTCAGCGGTTGTAAAGAAAATTGAAATACAATCACATAGATAGACATACAGATTTATTTATTCATTAGGATGTGTGTCATTCCTACCATTTTGTGATCTGAGATCAGATGGGCCAACCCTTGCTGGTCTTGGCACAGTGGTTTCTCTTCAGCTCGGTGGGCCCAGTGTGTAAGTTCACTGTGTGTGTCTGTGCATGTAGTACTAAGTAATGCTTTTTGTTCTAATTCTCCTGTATAATTACATGCACATGCTCATCAGCACTGCATAGCGTACATGGTGTCCTTGGCTCCTCTGGGTGTATGTGTGCCCATGTATGTGTTTTGGTGCCCTACTTTGTCCTGATCATTTGGTCACCATGTGCCATGAAAAGTCTGGTGAGCGTTACCCTAGTGCTGTAATTTCTTCCTAAAGGAATGTCAGGAATTCTGTGTGTGGTGTTGGGGTGGGACGCATAGGACCAAAGGGCTTTGGACACACACATATACACACATACAGAAACACAGGGAGACATACTGCACTTGTGAGGGCACAACACACCCAGACACTTACTCTGCTGTTAATGTAGAATTGGCATTTTTAGAGATATTTCTATCTCACTAGCTCACTTTTCACTGGCTTTTAAGGAGTTTAGGGTTTGACAATAAATTGCTGTAATGCTAATTAGTGCAGTCTGCAAGTTGTGCTTTATTTATCCATCATGGATGATTGGTTTTCTCAGTATAAAGTACTGCAAGTCTACTTTTTAAATATTGAATGAAAAGGAAGGGAGCAAATGAACAGCAGGTCATCAAAGCACTTATGGGAGCTCACTCTAGGCCTTGGACTGACTTCAGTTAACTAATCACAGGTCAGGATAAAAGACAAGCCCTGACTGACGACTGCCCTTACTGACTGTCCCGCAAGAGCAGCTGCTAAGACCCTTTCACCCTGGTCTGGTTTGGTTGGTTGTTTGGTCTGTGGGAGACAGTTGGTTCCAACCTCTAGTGCTTGATAGACATTTCAGCCCCTTGAATGACAGGTTTCACATAATCTGACCAATGGCAAGCCAGTGAGTTAGTGTAATACACAGTCGCTGGAAGGAATCCAAGCCTAAGTGAAATCCAACCCGAGGAGCAGTGTAATTTGAAAACAAGACAGTTTGTTCTCTCTTTCTGCTTTCATGCTCGATGGTTTGGGACCACATTGTGCCTTTTGGCAATAATCTTGACTGTTGTCCATGTGAAAATACAACTAATTAAAGATGCCCTTGACAAGGCCGGGCCATCATCACTGTATGTACAGTAGGAATGGGACAAAAGGTCAAAATAATCAGCTGTGTGTTCAAAGCAAGGCAAAGTGAAGCATGGTGTCTTTATAAACCATATAGCAAACTTTTCACACACAGGATTTCTGCAACCATTATTTCTGACAAAGTGGCTTTCAGATTATTTATTCCTATTGTGTTAAAACACAAGAAAAGACCATAGCCTAAGATATATAAATATAAAATCCATAGCCAGACTTCATAGTCTTATTTTACCTGTAATAATCCTCTGACTTTCACTCACTCTTCCTTCCACCCACAGACGACGATGTGGACCTGGAGCAGCTGGTGAATGAGATGAACTCTTCCATGGAGAGCGTGTACTCTACACAGGCGGACACGGAACTACTGTTGAACAATGGCCACACGCACACGCCACACAGCCACCACCACCACAACCACGTGCACACTGCCTCCCCGGGACTCAGCCAGGCCCACCGACGTCACACCCCTTCCTCCCCCTCCAGGGAGAGGCTGCGGCACTCTCAGCCCATGCACATCCAGGCCGTCAGGTAGACACACATCATCTCTTGCCTGCATTGATCACACTGTTTGAGAAATAAAGATAATTGTAATAGGTCAAACAATATTGCCTGAGGAAGAACCTTTCTGTTTGTCTTCTGTTTATCTTTTGTTGGTTTGTGTGCATCAGTTAAACATCTGCTTTCAGCTGTATTTTTGCCTCTATGTCTTTTGTCTACACTGTATTTGATGTTTCCTTTATGTTCATTGACATGCAGTATAAGATGGGGAAATAAATTGCACAGATTTATTTAACCACAGATCTTGGTTTTTAAACCAGTACAAAGTTATCAATGTTGAGGTGCACGTCAGAAATCTGTTTATTAGGAATTCATTTTGTTTTTTAGTCAATATCTGCAATCACTTGGCACCAAAACAGTTTTAATTTTTTAGCTTGTTCGGCTATGTCTTTGTTTTAAAAAATTACATTAATTTGTATAGTTGCAGGAGCAAAAGCAATCTTTCAGGTCACTACAAGTTTTTTAAGATTCAGTTTTGGCTGTTAAAACGTTGCTTTAAACCAAAACTCTTGTTTGTTTGATCAAAGGTCAGAGTTCAAATTGACCTCACTCCATGGTAAGATATGGGCCATGTCTTTCCTAACCCAAACGATTCCCGTGACCGTGTGTACACACCAGTGTCAATTCTTTCCCTGGGCAGCCAGCACAGTGACATCAGTGTGTGTGTCTCCCTCTGCAGGTGCCTGCAGGAAGAGCAGCAGCTGCGTCCGGCCTCACTGCCAGCCATCCCCAACCCTTTCCCTGAGCTGTGCAGCCCAGCAGGCTCCCCAGTTCTCAGCCCCATACAGGCCTCTGACAACCAAGTAAGTATACCTACACAACCTCACCGAGTGCATACGCACTCACTGTTAGTTATACAACTGACTGGGGGGCTAACTTCCTGTGCTATTACAGGGAAAAAAACAAAAACCCAAACAACTTCACCAACTTTCTAGCACAGTTCAGTGAATTAATTATGTGGAAATGAAACTAAAAACTCATGGCATGCTGTGGTATTGTTTTAAAACGTTGTCTGTTTTTGATGTTTTTACCGGATAGAACCACTGTGATATAGATGGATTTTGGACTTGTCATTGTATTTGCTGTCCTTTACTTGACCACTATTACAAGTGAGGGAGTGGGTGTATGTGTTTTTGAAACCAGCTGACTGTCCTGTTCTCTTCAGGTCAGAGCAGCATGTGTTGATTTAGTGCCGCACAGCTTTTTCTTTCCATTACACAACAGCTCACCCGGGGTTATCTGACCGTATGTGTGTGTTATTGTGGAAGCATCGTTATCAATCACATGCACACGCACACAAACAGAGGAAAATGACAGACATGTTTTGTTTTGCTGTGGAAGGAGGTGAGCAATGTCTCCAGGATGCTGTGGACAGAGCGCAGACTTCCGTATCGGTGCTGGGAATATGGCTGGGGAACGTCTGCAGGGCAGATCTCTCTTGAACCTTTCGAATCTGTCTGCCGACTCTGGCAAGACAGGCACCCATTTCCGGTTCACACGCTTCAACCCTGGCTCTTAGCGTCACTGTGTGTGTTTGTTTTTGTGTGTGTGTGTGTGTGTGTGTGTGTGTGTGTGTGTGTGTGTGTGTCATAGCATTGCCCTTCCTTCCCCGGTAGAGCCTCCTGTCCCAGGAATGTTCCATCCTTCTCTAAGATGTTTTCAGAATACCCACCCTGAACAATAAAAGTTATTTTAGACGCTAACTCACTCCCTTGCTCCCTCTCCACGTCCACACAACACACACACATGCCTACAATGACGCACGCGCAGATGCACACACAGGTGGCATTATTCGGTTCACACGCACACATTACATGTGATAAACAAAGCATTATTTTTGCATTTTGTTGACATCATCTCACAAGGTCTGGAGTCAGAGAGCGAGTTTGCAGTTTGTTATACAAAGGACCTTTGTGAGTCTGTGAGAATTGACCAGATGTTGCTTCATTTCTCTTTCCCAGAGCATCTTCATTTTGTCAGGTTTTCTTCATTTAACAGCTGCTTTTTGTATCTAAAGAGACAAATAATGAAACCAGTATTTGCCATTATAAAGAAATATATATTTTTGTTGTTATTACTGTATTCTTGTATTCTAGTTTTAATAACAGTTTTTTATGCATTTTTCTTAAAGCTGCTCTGCATATGCTTTGTATCGGACAACGAGGACTAATTACCTCTTTCATTTTTCAAACAGTTTACAGCTCAGGGGCCTGGCAGCATTCTACTTCTTCTTTACTGCTTTTTTCATGGCATGTCACCAGGTTAGAGTTTTTTCAAGACTGCTTAATGGCACAAAAACAGGAAGCTGGTAGTGTTCCTCCAGCATGAGCGGTGATAAAGCCTGTGCTTGAAGGAGTAAAAGGCACATGGGAAAAATCACTTCCAACATTCCATCATGTTTATCATCGTCAGCAAAACAGAAAAACATTTTGGCTGAAGGAGCAAAGGAGGTGGATGGGAGTCTGATAAATGTCTGTGTCATGGGAAACAAAAGCCACTGATATAAAGAAACATCTCCACTGTAATAAATTCACTGTAATTAATTAATGTGACATTCAAATGTGAATGCTTAAAAACGCTAAATGGAGTGACTTAAGCTGCATGATTCGAGGAACGGCAATGACATCCCGGACTGGAATATCTCAATAAATGTTCGACAGATTGCTTAGAAAATTTTACAGGCTTTTCTTTTCTTTCAATGTGTGTATATTTGCACAGAGCTTCTCGCAAGGCTAGCTAGGCAGTTTTTGTTTCTTGGTCTTGTTTAAAAATGTTGTGATTCTAAAGCATTCAACTCCCCCAGCCCCAGCACTGACTGGGCTCCTACAGTAGATTCGTATGGGACCATCGTGCACTTAGATCGCCTCTAATGCTCAAAATGAACCAGTTAGGTTCAGGTTAGTCATGGACTGATTGAATGAAACCTTCACTGATCAAATCACTTAAGTTCAACAAGACCAGCGGCAGACTGGACACAACACAGCCTTTATATCCAGACATCAGCGCTTCAGTTGGCATGCTATGTTGCGTAACGTAGTATGTGAGCTCACAAAAAGCCAAGTGAGTGTTGTGAAGGTGCTTGGGTGAATTTACCCATATATGTGTGCAGATTGGTTTCATTGTGTAGTCGGGAGAGCATTTTGGGTGGCTTACATAACAATGGAGATGAGACTCTCAGATGTGCAGTGGTCTACAGACACAGTTGCATTGTATTTGCATTGGCATGGTTTTATCATAGGATCTCTCTCCCTCCAGCTGTAGCGTTGGGACATTCTTCGCTCAGCTTCTGTCTTTTTTCTCATAGGGATACTCAGCTTGTTATATATTATGAGCTGGTAAAACCATGCGTGACATGACAGGTTTATGGCCTGCATTGCCTTTAATAACATAAATGAGGTGGTCCTCAGGGTATTATGGGCAGGCTACTATGAATAGATAACGTGGTGCTGCATCTCTGTCAGATTTTAGAAACAAGTTCAGGGAAAACTTTCATCTTTCAAAGGTCTGTGGTAGGTGTTAAGGCTAAACTAATACGGTAGTCTGATTGTAGTTAATGCTGAACTCTGAGAGAGGCTGTTTCTCATGCAAGCTGTGGCAGTCTTACGCCATACAGTTCAGTCATGTTATCCTGGGTTTCACAAGGATTTGGTCAGGTCCTATCTGTCATCACTGGGCAAATGGGTTTGCTTTGGCATCATGAATGTGGCAGTAACGCAACTCTTGCTTTTATTTGTGGCCAGAGAAGCAGCATTACAAACATCAGGGACAGTGGTGGAGCCCTTGTCGTTAAAGAGAACATCTCTCAACCAAAGGACTCGGGTTCAAGCTCCCCGTATTGGCAAGCATCCATCCTGCTGAAGTAGATCCGAGCAAGGACCCCTTCCTGCCCTGGGTTCACTGCTCTGTAGCTGACCTTGACCTCTAACCTCCTTGTGGAAGAAAACAAGGAAAAACAAGACAAGAGGGTTCTAATGAAAAAAAAGGATCTGCAAGACTGAAGTTTCTCATGGTTCACTAGGGCATGGTCAGATTATTTAAATATTGGAGCTTAATTTATGTCCAGAATATGATCAAGAGGATGTTTTTCTTTTGTATCAGATTTTGGTCAAATCTTTCATTCGTCCAATACTCTGATTTGGCCAAAATAACAAAAAAAAATTATAGACTTTATCATCAGCCTCAGCTTTATGTTTTGAGGTTATTAGATAACGTTAGCATGCTATCACGCTATCAAGATGGCGAACATAGTAGAATAAGTTATACAGCTAAACAGCATGGTAACAATGTGCTTGGAAGCATGTTTATCTCAAGGCACCGCTGTGTCTATGTACATTCCTCACAGATAATGTGACTGTCTTTCTTTGATGTCTTAAACGTGTCTGGAGCTATAGCAGTGACAGTATCGTCACTTGTATTCATTTTGTATCCTAGCACCGTTGTTGAGCCAGCGTGTGTGTTAGACATACTGAACCTCACACAAGTTTTTCCTTCACTTTCTGTAAGTTTACTCCTTTGGTTAGTTTTTGTTCTGATATGTTACACTGCTGTAATCGCACTATGTATGTATGCTGTAATTATGAAAGCAGTAGGTCTGTGCTTTGGTGCTTTGATGTTACTAGTTTGTAACATTTATTTTTAATGGTGTCACTCACGGCTTAAAAAATGAATGATGCATCTCAGTTGACATTTATATATTTGCTTTTTATGATTTATCCCCATAGCAAAATATGACATGATGGTATATGCTGCAACAGTGTCATAAAATCTAATTTAAGACTAAAACTGTGAGTCACACACTCTCGGTTTAGGACTCCCACCTCCCCCTCTTGTCCGTAGTCAGCTGATGTACTTCTGCACGCAATGGTCTGCTGACCCACTGCAATCAGATCAGGTGTGCGTGCATGTGTGTCTGTGCGCATGAGGAGAGATGGCAGTGAAAGGCTTTTCGAAGTAGTAAGCTCCTAACGACATGTTGGTGTCACGATGGAGAAGCTGCATCGTTAGACACGAGGCTGCTGTACCTTGGGCAGATCAAGATGCAGATCAAAATGCTTTACTGTAAATTGAAATGTCTTCATTTACCTTAGGTAGAAGTTTTAAAGTTAGAATTGCAAGTAAATGTGTTGGCGGGAGTGTGCTCTGTGCGTGCGTTATGAAGATTTACAGCACTTTTGAGTTTCTGCCATGCAGTAAATGTTTTACATGCCGTAGCTATGTAATGACGCAAGTTTGTAATTTCTCTGGGAACATACGCTTGTTTGTAGCACACGCGCACACGCACGCACACACAAACATGCCGGCTATATGTCATTACTGTCAAACTAGAGCTTGATGCTTGATTTAGTTTTTCTAAAGAAGCCATAAAAATGCTAGCCGATAATGATAAGTGCTGAACTCAGAAGTCTGTTAGCTGTTAGTAATGAATACCCTGACGAATGGATCTCGTTTGAGGTCATTTTCTCTGACTCTGGAAGCCAGAAATTTATATCATCAGTATCTAATTGCCACACTGGTCCCACCATTTTGAAATTAAGCTCTTTAAATGGATGTAAGATTAAATTTAAATTCCTGAAGAGGGAGTTGACAGACATTCTTTGTTTCTTGGGATTTTAGCAAATAAGATCCTGTAAAAGATCTCGTACATGAGCAAACTATGCAGCCAGCATTCTCTGTTGCTGTGGAATTGAGGATGGATAGCTTTGTGTTTCCTGCTCAGACAAATTAGATGAAAGATGATGTGTGAATGGGACCTTTGCACAGTAAAAAAACCTCCACTGTGTAAACGTCTTTGCTAAATCCAATTCAAGTTTCTTTGATATCTGGCAGGTCAAAATGTGACTTATGCTTTGTTTTATCATGAATCAACTTCACCAATGCCGGCATGACATTATTTAAGCAAAACCCATGGGTGATTTTTACATCTGAAGAGATTCCTAGAACTTGAGTAGACGTCTGTCAGTCAGTCAGGGAAATTTTGTCTGACTACGTGCGCATTTATCTACGAGTGAGCATCTGTGTGTGTGAGAGACAGTGTCGTGTCAGTGTTGGGTCGTGGGAAGGTAGGGAGGTGAGCCACTCAGTGAGGCTTTGTGGTGGCGCTCCAGAGAGGTGAAATTGAGTTTGGCCTGTCTGCAGAGCTAATCAGCTCTGTCTGGCCCTGAAACCCGACCACTCACAGACATGAAAGACGACTGATACTGTAATAGACCAGGGTGGGAAGTCACCAGCAACCAGCATTCAAATGACATTAGATATGGGTGTGTTAGTCTACTATGGCAGCCCCTGCCAGACAGCCAGCTATCATTTGAAGAGTTGTAGCAGCTTGTATCATATTGACTGCAGGATGACGTAAGAATTGGCTGCTAATTTGACTTCTTTATGCATTTAACACATTTTGTGTTTTTAAGTATAAAGGTTAGAGCATTTACAATAGAAGAGTCCACATATGATATAATCCCATTACAGGAAATCAGGAAAAAAAACAGCAATATATTATTTATTGATTTATTTTGTAATCTGTGACAATAAAGCTGCACTATGCTGCGCTACAACACAGAGAATTAGCACTCCTCAAAACCTCTGAGTGATTTAGCGTCTTTCAGCTTATTGTTTCAGATTCACGACCTGCAGATTAGTTTTGGTTCGGTTTCTCTGCTGTTAGTAGCATCTCTTCGAGCCACAGAAATCAGCAATTTTCAGCATAAAGATCCTGATCCTCTACTAAACACTTTCTGTCCCTTGCTTTTTAATAAAACAGCAGACAAGGTAACGAGCAGGTGAAGCAGGTGAATACAGTGGCATGTTTAGCAGTTAAGTGTAAGATAAATTGCTCAGGGGTCGTTAGCAAAAAAACAGAGCTGAAAAGTGAGGGAAATTGAGATTTAAGTATGAATTGGTATTTGTCTGAATTGGAATTTGAAGTTTTGCGACTCGTACTTCCTTGACATTTTCTAATGAATTTTTTATTTTCATGTCAGAAAAGTCTATTTCCTATAAAGTGGCCATTTTACCAGCAAAATTAGCATGTCATCCATAAATAGAAACAATAAAAATCACATTATCTTTATTCTATCTATACAATCTATGGGTTGTGTTACTGTAGAAGAGATCTGCTTTGGCTTAGAACAACCAGATCGCTTGTGTGTGTGTGTGTACACATGAGTGTGTACCTTGGTTGAGTGTGTGTGTGTTTGCGTATAGCCTGATAGGTTTAGGGGCCCATAAACCTCTTGGTCAAGTGGGCCTGACCCTGGTGCAGATTATTGTGTTTGACCTCTGACCCCATACAAACTGTGCTTGTGCGTGTGTGTGTGTGTGTGTGTGTGTGTGTGTGTGTGTGTGTGTGTGTGTCCGTGCACGCCTGCCTGTGTGTCTTCGTTTATATACATGCATGTGTCCATGACCCTTCAAATCCAATATGCTGTGGCTCCAGGCCTGTTTTACCCGTGTGTTTGTGTGTGTTTGTTTTTGTTACCTCTTTTTTTCAGTATAAACATCAACCTTGTCGGGACCAGTTGTCCTTCATGTGGACTGAAGGCTTGGTCCAAATGAGATGAAACATCATTTCTGAGGTCCTGGTGAAGGTTGGAGATGAGGGTTAGGCATGAATTGTTTATGGTTGAGGTTATGGTTGGGGTTTGGGTTAGGCTGTCCACAATGAATGTAAATCAATGTAATGTCCTAAGCAGGATAACGGTGTGTGTACATGCGGAGGGACTTTTCTGCTTTTAGTGTAGAAACAGTTGTAAAAAAGTTCAATAACATGTCCATGAACAAATGATGTTAAAAGATGTTAAACTGAAGAAAAAATGAAAGAGAAAACAGAGATAAGACAGAAGGAGGAAAAGCAGGACAAATTGTCCTGCCATATCCCATATGACGCACAATGTGAGTTATCTCTTCCTACACCCACCCTGTCTTTCACATGTGCTCATCACATACATGAACATGCATTATCCTCATACACACACAAATGCACAAACACGTGTATGTACATTCAGGAATAGCCAGTGTTATACTGCTCCCCAGATAGCTGCAAAAGTGCTGCGTGAGACAGGAGGAAAAAGTTGAGCAGAAAAGTCAAAAAACCGCTGGAGCCAATTGTCACAGTTTACATTTTGCCTTCCTCTTTTGAGAGTGTGTGTGCATTGAAATGTGTGTGTGCATGTGGCTCATAGTTCTCATGCACATTGTATTAGGGGCCAGCTGGGTTGGCCTGCACTCCACACATGAGCCTGATTATGACTCAGTATTGCATTACTGACATTCCTCCATAGCTCTACCTCTTTTCTCTTTCTCCATTCCTCTCTCCCCTCCCTTCTTTTTCTATATCTCCCTCTCTCTGTCCACCTCTTCGTTGGCTGGGCAGATTTGCTGAGCAACCCCCCCCCCCTCCATTCTCCCTCCCCACCCCTCCCTTGACCTGCTCAGCAAAGCCTGAATGCCCGACACGTGATCTGTACAGCTTCAGATCAAATCACCCCACCGTTTTTTTTTATTCTAAAGTCTTTGAACTGCCTTCTTTTCGAACCTCAAAGCCGTCAGTGTGTGATACACATGTTGCTCTGGTCCTAACACTCGCGCATAGTATTTCACATACAGCCGAGGAGGAGGAGGAGGAAGAGGAAGAGGTGGAGGATAAGAGGGAGGGGGTAGAAATTGAAACCATCAAGCAGCTCAAAGAAAATGTCAGTGGATGCATAAGAATAAGGGATCTGTTTGTGTGTGTGCGTGTGTGTTCAGTGATTGGCTCAGTAGTTTGAGCTTGTCCTTTCCATCCATGTGCATGTGTGTGCGGGGACTTGTGGCTGTGCTTTGGGGGAAGGACTGTTACTTTTTCTGCAGCGGCAGCATCAGTAGGAGGAGATGACAGTCTAACCCTTTTTTTGGGGTGGGGGGTGGTGGAGGTGATCAGGGGATCTGAGCGCAGCCCTGAAGATAAGCGTGTAGAGTACGTGACAGGTAGCAGCTCACCGTTTAAAAATCCTACACTGGGCTAATCCAGTGAGAGGAGGAGAAGGGGGGGTGGCTCACCACTCCTCGCAGCTCAGCCTTTATGCTGCCCAGCACGAGAAGAAGGAGCAGGCTGTCTCTCTTTCGCTCTGTCTGTCTTTCCCTCTCGTCCTTCCTCTGTCACTTCCTCCCTCCTCCCCCCTCTTCCCTATTACCTCTCTTGCATTCTCCTTGCCAATCTGTCCCTCCCTCTCTCTCTCGCTCTCTTCCTGACTTCCTTCCCTCCCCCACCTCCCCTCCTCCTCCTCCTCCCCTCCCTCCCTCTCTCCCTCTCTCTCTCTCTCTCTCTCTCTCGCTCTGTCTCTCTGTGTCACTGGAGAGCGTCTCAGTGTGAAAATGCCATCCTGCTCTCCAGACTGTTGCCTCTTTCGGGCTGTGGAGGTAAGAGACTTGTGTGTTTGTGCGTGTTTGTTTATTTTTTGGATGTGTGTGAGGTCTCTGCATGTGTATCTATATATATATATATGCGTAGATGTGTGTATACTTACCAGTTTGCAGCCATGAAGACCTTTGCATTTTTCCCCCTCGATGTTTCTAAAACTTCTCTCAAACAAAGCTTAGGCGTCATGAATTTACTTTTTTTTGTAAGGGGGGGGCGTGTGGGAAAAGCAGAGGGAGTCTTCTGGCTTTGCAGGGGAAGAGAGCGCTGTGACGATGTTTCTGGTTGCATTCGGAGAGTCTCTTTCTCTCTAGCGTTGGCGTGCCGGTGCTTCTATGATTTGTGTCATTTCTTGTCCACTGTTGTCTTTTTTTCTGATGTTTTGCGCATTTCTACATCTCGGTGCCATTGTTCGACTTAATTTTCCATGCCCACCCTTCCAGGCCCTCGCCCATCACCAGCGCTGTGTCTTGTTTGATTTCATTTTCAACAGTTACAGTTGATTTGGTTTGAAGTGCAGGGCAGCTGAATTCCTGCGGTGGGCAGAAGATATTAAGTACACGGGTGTGCAAAAATATACACAAATAATACATGCACATACAATTTCGCCTAATGAACGGAGTCTTCTTTGTGGTTAGCGGGCACTTTTTGTTTATTTTCTCATATGTCTGTGTTTGTATTACACTGCATGTAAGAGTCAGATCAACGTACTGCGTGTGTGAATCTGCTCATACAGTGGTGTGAAGCAGCTGGTCTCTGGTTATCTGTGCAACAGGAGAGGGTAAAATAACGCCAGACTTAAATGTTGCTTTGGGCTCAAACGGTTCAAAATGGCGCAACAATGGCAGTAATGCCAGCTTTGAGCTGTACCTGCTTTCTGTTCTCAGTGGTGACGTCTTTAGGGACTAAATGCAACATGCGTAAACCCATCGTTTTCTTTCATTCGCGTGAACGTGTGTTTTTTTCCCCCACTTTTCTGACTATGGGTATTTCTGCATGAGACAGGAAACGTGTCATTGTGGGCTGTGCGCAAGCAGGATTACATGCACATCCGCGGGTGTGCGTTTGAGTAAGTTTGGTTGAGCTGTGGACAAAAGGGTTGAGCTGAGAGCGCAGGGGCCAGCCGACCTTTCCTGTATGTCATCCTTCCTTTTTTTGCTTATCATTTCGGAGGGACAGAATGATGTGAACGGAATTGTGTAAGGGTCGACTTGACGGAGCACCTTGTTATGGAGGTAACCACAGACCTGCTCCAGTCCTGCATATTCATATCCCCGAAAGCAACTCGCTGTTATAAGGCTCATTTAAGTAACAACACGACCTGCACTGCTTTTTTTTTTTTACATACTCCCATCAGGATTCTCACTTGTGTTTCCAGATAGTGAAGGTGTGGAGCGAGGATGGGGCAGGTAAAGTGGTGGAGATCCCCGCAGACATGACGGCCAGAGACGTCTGTCAGCTCCTGGTCTACAAGAGCCACTGTCTGGACGACAATGCCTGGACACTGGTGGAGCACCACCCCATCCTCGGTCTTGGTAAGGATGTGTGTGTTGGTGTACCTGCACCCAATAGGGCATTTGATGCATTGACGTTGTTTTGTCTATATTTAGTTTAGTTTTTTTTTTTTTTTTGATTAACTCTATTTTGTGTGCGTGTCTGCTTTTGCATTGTGTATATGCAGTGAAGCTGTAGGTTATGAACAGATGGTTAGATTAGAGTATAATTTTCAGTGAGACCAAATCTGTCAGTTCTATCAGTTTGATTTTCTCAAAAGAGGCATTCATTTTTATTCTATTTTTTTCTTTTTAAAGGGCTTGTCTCTCTGTAGCAAACCTGATTTGTTTGCCCCAAACTGTTATACATGCCATGACAATATGTCATGGAGATTTATATCAGCCTTCAGAGAGTGTATAAAAGCCAGCCTGCAAGTGGAAAGACACCACATCCCAGTATGTGTGTTAGCACTGGGTTTTTAGGAGTATCTTTAGGAGTCGCTTTTCCTGCAGGTGTGTTTCAGTCTTGTACGTGTGTGTCTGTGTCTGTACCCCTTTTGCGTGTCTCTGCATATGTGGGAATACTCTCTTGTGTGTAGCCTCAGTGTGTATGTTCACTTGAGCATAGCATGAGTGCTTGTATGCCTTCCCTACGGTTCAGGCAGGGAGGCGCGGTCGGCATAGGATTAAGTATTTTACATGTCCTGCTCACATGCCCGTTCTCTCCCAAATAATTCGCTCATGGGACAGCGAAAAAAAAGAATAACATAGGAGTCATTTTTACATTTTCTGTCTCCTATTGAAGCTTTTTTTTGTTTCTCTGGGTCTGTCTGTCTTTTCGTCTGAGGCTTTCCTCCACCGGTGTTGTATTTTTAGAGTCAAAGGATCACTTTGTGTTTTGCTGCTTGATCTGTGTTTCTGGAAAAAAGTGCATTGGAGAGATGGAATGTGAGGTGAGGAGAGGGAGGGAGGGAAAAAGAGAGGGAGTGAGAGATGAAGGGAGGGAGAAAGAGAGACAGCGAGGGAAGGAAGGAGGGAGGGAGGGAGGGAGGGAGGGAGAGAGATGGGGGTGGGGTGGGGGTTTGGACTCTAGAGCGTCATACCAGAGCTGTAAGGAACCAATCGTGGGTCTCCGTTGGACGAGCCCCTAGCCTTCCTAGCCAATCAATCTTTCTTTAACCCTCCACAGGAAATTCCCCTGCTTGAAGCCAGCATACACTCACAAATACACGCACACACATATACAGAACCCAGACATTTCCACCCTAAAAGGCAGAGAGAACTGTTTTTTCTCTTTTTAGCAAAGTCTGTCTACAGTTTCACCACAATATATGCATGAGTGGGTCTGTGTGTGTTCTTGCCTCAATAAAGCAAGACTATATGACTTAATTTGGAAAGAATTAGTGCTAAATCCTGCTTACTATCATTTTGTGTATGTGTGTGTGTCCGTGTCTACGCAGAACTGGAACATCCTGTCACAATCAATTTCTATTTGGCCTCACTCTGGGATCATGTGCCTCTCAATTTCAAGAAAGAGTAAAACACACACACACACACACACGCACACACAGACACACACATACACAAACACACTCACAACACAAACATAGAGAAAGTAATTGGGCCTCTGTGGTGTACAGTGAGCAGGCTAAGTCTGTGTGAGCTCTTAATGTGTGGTTGTGTGTTTGTGGCTTGTACTTTGCTTACGGCTTCGCTTTTCTCAGCAATCAGCCTAAATACATGACATCATCTTCCTGCAATGCCCCCCCCCTTCCATCTCATACCACTTCTCCTCTCCACCTTCACTTCCTCCCTCCCTGAATCATAGTAGTTCTTCTTGTCACAGCCCCTCCTCATTATACCTCTCACTCCCTTGCTTTTGTCTTAGTAACAGGGCACGTTTCTTGCTGTGTCATTGTGTACAGTGGTATAACCAGCCATGCAGTGGGAAGTAAAGCTGCAATAATGACCTTATATCTTAACACAGGTTAGTTCTAATTCGAGTAGTTTGCTTAATTTCCGTTATCATACCAAACACTGTATAGGTGTGCCCGCTGACCAGGACTTGGCTAAAAAATAGTAGTAGTAGCAGTTGTAGTAGTAGTTTTTGTTCATCAGAAGGTTCTTTCCAAATTATACCAATTTCCAATAAAAATATACAGATTTCTTTAAAGGTACTGTGCAAGATCATTTAAAGATGATTTTCAACAAGATTATATGTTTCTGCCCTCCGAAATTTGTTAGGTTGTGTTCCTCCTTCCAGACAAACAGTTCATAGTAAAAAGGGTCTTTTTTCTGTTTTGTTTTTTTAAAAAAAGCTCATTTGGTGACATTTCAGAATATGTTTCCAATATTATAAATAGAAAAGAGCAATGAAGAGCAATAGAGGAAATACATGCAAAAGAGCGCCATTTAGTGTTGCACATGAGGCAGAGTCCCTAGAATTTATTTAAAGAAGAAAAACGACCAGTGAAACTACAGTGTCCACTGTGAATAGTATTTTCAAAATGCTTTATTTTAGGGTTTTGTGTTGATTTTTTCCCCCACACACTTGATATTCAAGTGCAAATTGAGTTTCTTGAAATCTGCATTTTCCTGACAATCCATTCCTGATTTCAAAACAAACTAACAGTCTCTTTCTCCCTGTCTGTGTCCTCATGTAGAGAGGTATCTGGAGGACCATGAGCTGGTGGTTCAGGTTCAAGCCTCCATGAGCAGCGACAGTAAATTCCTCTTCAGGAAGAACTATGCCAAATATGAATTCTTCAGGAACCCCCTGGTGAGTGTCTCGCATCCATGAAATGACCTCTCGGTGACTGCTTTGGTTTAGCACGCACTCCCACACATTTACGCACACGCGATGACACACTCATGCACACTTGTTAGGACACTGCACTGACTTCCATTCATTGTGGACAGCCTAACCCAAACCCTAACCATTACCAATTTATGCCTGACCCTAATCTTAGCCTAACCTTAACCTGATTTTTTGGATTGGAGTTGCTGATAGCTAAAACTGCATGCTAACATTGAAAACCTTTTCGTTTTGATTGAACTATAGGCACTCATTGTTTCCAACATAATAGTTTCTCAGGTTTGCATGGCAGTCCCTTTGTAGCCTCAAAAAATAAAGATATCCTTAAAATCTTCATTGATTATTACATCATTGTCTAAGAGTCTAACAGCTGTGGTTGGGTTCTGTGAGGCCATGCTCAGGCACAAAGGTGTTTTGAACTAAATGTTAACACCATCATGTTGACTGGCAATAAATGACTAATGCTAACATACTGATGTTTAGCAGGTAGGATGTTTTACCTTATTTGCCATCTTTGTTTAGTGTGTTAGCATGCTAATATATATGCTAATATGCACTAAAGGGAAATGTTTGGTTTAGCAAGATGCCATTCAAAAGCTATCACACTGCTACACTACACGGCATATATTTTCCCATTATGTTGCATTTTGTTATATTTAGAGTTTATTGCTGGCTTTGGATTTTTCATTTTAACAGGAAATTATTAACTCAGGGCAAAGCACAAGCCAGCCACCATTAATGTGTGTACAAAATTTGATGGCTCTCTGTCCAGTCGCTGTTGAGATTTTGTTGAGAACACTGCTAAAAGTATTGAATGTTATTTTGAATTCATACCTATACTGTAGTTGTGCAGTATACTGATCAGTTCGGACTGAGTGGGTTATTGTTCGTAGTCAGTAAAAGCCCCGTATTGTCCCACACCAGTCCAACAATGCTCTCTTTGTGCTGTCTCTCAGTATATTCAAGCTGAAGCTCATTCTACATTTGCACTTATTTTGAGTCTGATATAAATGGCAAATCTGTCCATCGCTTTTAACGCGCAGACCTGCCTCTGACGGCCGGCGAGGCGGCCAGCACGCGTGGCATCTTTTTTGCTGATGTGGACTCGGCGTGGGGCTCTTCTGTTACGTGCTGGCCGGGTATACGGTGACATTATTGCCGCGGTGATTTAGATGTGTGTCAGAGCCAGCAGGTGACCTCAGCTCTGTGGTAATGAGCACAGTAAAACACCAGAGTGCTGGCCGCGGCCTGTCAATCATGCTAAGAGTAGCACTGCTGGCTAAAGGGGATTACATCAGCGGGTGAGATCATACTGCATCTACTCCCAGGATGGAGTGCCCCCACCACCACCACCACTTTGCCTCTGAGTCCTTGGGCTCATCAAATACACATACTCACACACACAGGAAGAGCTAAACATATTCTGCATAGAGAAACACTACCCCACTCTGAGCTTGCATATGCAGTGTTTTCTAGTACCCCCTCTCTCTCCCTTTCTGTCTCTCTTTCCTTCCTCGCTTGCTCATTGTCTGTGCATTTTCCCATACAGAACTTTTTCCCAGAGCAGATGGTGGCTTGGTGTCAGGAGTCTGATGGTTCAATCCCTTCGTCACAGCTCTTACAGGTGAGGTTGTGACTAAGTGAAAGGACACATTCATCCCTACCAGCACACACGCAAAGACTTGATTCATTACCTAACCCCTAACTGTTACCTCAGTCCTAATTTAGTCCTATACCTAAATCTTAACTCTAAAGTAGCTGCTAAAGAGTGAGAGCAGGAAAAAGTTCACCTTGTTTTTTTAGGAGCCTTTATCTTTGTGAGGACATCTGGTAATCCAAAAATATGCACGCATGCACACAGCTCTGCAAATATGCTCATTACATTCAATCAGCATTGTCACTGCCAGATTTTTATGTACAATATTGCACACAGTTACCTGGACATTATCATGTTTCCAATAGACTTTACAGCATGGAGGCGTATGTATATTTTAAGGATGTAAAAGGCACTAACGACACACACATTATTATTTAGTTCACATGCATCCACGTTCCCAATAGATGCTGTTATGTGTGTTTTTTTCCCCAGAACTTTCTGAACTCCAGCAGCTGTCCAGAGATCCAGGGCTATCTGTACATGAAGGAGCCTGGACGCAAGTCCTGGAAGAAGCTCTATATGTTCCTACGACGCTCGGGTCTCTATTATTCTACTAAAGGAACATCCAAGGTAATACAACGCTGCTTTACAAATTCTGAAATTGATATTAAATTAGAAGAGAACTTTTTTCATAATTTTCAAGTTCATTTTTTTGCTGTGTTTTTTAATTTTGTTTATCCCATTTTTACTTTAGCAAGTGCCGATGTGTCACATTAGAATAAATCCACTTCTAATTTTACGTTTTATGACATAGAAATATTTTTTGTAAAAGGAGATTTCGTAATTTCCAAAAGAAGAAGACATTTAAACAAATTAACATTTACATTTTAAAAAATCTAAATTAGCAATCTTTGCTTCAGTCCTTTTTGTTTGTATTATACCCCACTGATCTCTGCCTCCCCCTGACTGAACAGGAGCCCAGGCATTTGCAGCTGCTGTCAGATCTGGAGGACAGTAACATCTTCACCATCATCACGGGCAGAAAGCTTCACAATGCCCCCACAGACTACCAGTTCTGCATCAAGGTAACACACATGAGAAAACACAGCAAACTGAGCAACTTATTTTCTCCCACTGCTCAAGATTGTTGCACATGAGATGTTATAGTTTACTGTCTGGACAGTTATCTACATCATTTAAGTGTGTAATAATACATCCTATATACACATCCATATCCATCCTATCAGAAGTGGATGATTCTATTATTAAACATTAAGTAAATAACCCACAAAATAACGGGCATCTGCCTCTCCTCATCTTGTGTGTGTGTGTGTGTGTGTGTGTGTGTGTGTGTCAGTGTCAGTCAGAGGGCACAGGGGTTAAAACTGTTCAGTGGGATTCAAACACCCACTCAGCACTGTGAGTCCCTCTCCAGGAGTTATCTGTGGTGGGACACCTGCTGATCTGGGATAAACCCATTGGGATAAGATAAGGTGGTACTGGGAATCTGGCCCCTCACCTCTCTATTGCACAGACACACACACACACACACACACACACACAAACACGACAACAACCATGCAGGATTGTGTATGGGATTTTACTTTGTTGCTGGGGGTGGCTGGATTGTTGCTATGGTGACGTGAATGAATTTATCAGTAAGGCTTGCTTTTGAGGAGCAGTGCAGCTAACATCCTTGTTACCGGAGGGACAGTGTCTGTGCTGCGTTGTTGGAATAGTCCTTGCTCATACAGTACATTGTTATTGCATACAATAAATGCTAAAACGTGTAATTCCATTCATTAACTCTGCCATCTGCTACCTGAGAAGGTTGACTAGTTGAAAATTTGTTTTGTCATTCAGAACTGTTTGCCAACTTTATTGTCACGACACTCTGGGGTGCATTGCTGAATTGATGGGTAATCAAAGCTGTGGCACAACAGTGGTCACATTGTGGCTGAGGTGTCTTGCCCTGTCACAGGTTTCAGGGTCTCTATAGAGAGAAAACTGAAATGCAGAAAGCCCACGAAAGAGACCTCACATTTTCCTGATGTGTATATATCTTGTTCATGTAATGTGCCACTGTCTCTGCTCTTTGACAGCCCAGCAAAGTGAGGAGTGACTGTAAGGAACTAAAGATGCTGTGTGCAGAGGACGAACAGAGCAGGACCTGCTGGATGACTGCCTTCAGACTGCTCAAAGTACTTTATTTACTTCTATGCCATGCTATTGTAGTAATATTCAGGGCTATACAGTTCACAGAGGCCAGACGAATGTAAATTCGTCAGCACTTGGAAACATGAGTTGATGCCGTCTCTTCTCTCTGCCTTCACAGTATGGGATAGTACTATATAAGAGCTACAACATCCCCCAGCAGAGGAAGTCTAACGTCTTGCCCTTCTCTGCGCCTGTGGTGAGGATCTGCTCTCTGACATAACTTTCTTACAGCCTCGCTCTAATGCCCCCGCTCAGCCTAGACCAATCCAGATTGATCCATTAATTAGCTGAAAAGCAATTCACTTTGTGACCACTTTGTGCCTGGTTCCTCTAAAGAGCAAAGACACACCATGGTCATGGTCATTTTTGCGTTTTGCATAAGAAGTATTTGTTAAAGGCTGAAATAAGTCTCTCTTCAAATGATCACTGCTGCTGTCGATCTCTTGTTAATGAGGTGAAAGAGGTTGTGTAGTGAAAGGCTTGTGGGCCAGATTCAGGTCAGACTGCTCATTTAAGCAAACGGCAGTACATCTGAAAAAAAAGTACATCCGACACAATAACATCTTATCCGAGAGTTATTTACAGAGGTGTACATTTACATAATTTTCAGACACAGGTACAGCATGCAAAATGTTGCACACACAGCAAACAGAAACCTGCATATTTGTATGGTGTTACACTAAGACTAATCACCTCACTCCATGAGGTGTTGGTAAAAGTCTTGTAAGCTCCTTTGGAAAGACTGTGAGTTAAAATAAGTGGCAGATCTCGACAATGTGTATAAAGTTTATAAAGTAAAGTACTTTTTCAACATTAGACCTTTGGAGTGAACACTACTATAGGACATTATGGCATACGCGTACGCTTGAGGGTTTCAACTGTTGATTATAGTATTTATAATATAAATATATATAAATAAATAAATATATATGTGTGTGTGTATATATACACACACACACAGTATATATACAGTATATATTTAAAAATAATTTTGTGATTTTCCATTGATTGAAAAATTTATCAATTTGCAAATCCTTCAACACTAAATTGATTATGATTAGTCTCATCATCCCCTAATTTAGAGATTATGGTGACAAATTTTGTCACAATTGAAGTGTTCCCGTACACCCAAATTTAATTTAAATAATAGTAAATTATTATTTTTTATTATCATTCATATTTTCAGCTGAGGGAGAGGGATGAGTATTTAATTAAAAAGAAACCTTGAATAATCAGAGCAGAACAGCCAGAAAGCCAGGAGAGGCTTGTGCTTTTTTTTTTGTGGCATTTTTGTGGATTGACTGAAGTGGGTCTGTGTGCAGACAGGATTTGTCATGCACCAGTGAGTGTGTCTGGCTTGTTTGACCTCTGACCCTTGTCTACTCCCCCTTCCCTTTACCCAACTACTGGTGTGCCCCCTCCCCCTCTCCCCACCTACCACCACCCTTACCCTACCCTCCCTCCCTGCCACGTCTTTCAACAGCGGAGTGTGTCTGAGAACTCCTTGGTCGCCATGGACTTCTCCGGACGTACTGGGCGTGTCATTGACAACCCTGTCGAGGCCCAGAGCGCCGCCATGGAGGAGGGACAGACCTGGAGGGTAAGGAGGAGCTGGATGGAGCAAGGCCAGTGTGATGGATGGAAAATAGACCTTCAGAAATTAGATGATATCGAGAGATGTCATCTTATGTGTCATGACAAACCAAAAATATTAGTAACCTACAGTTTTTTTAAAGTCTGTTTTCATATGATAAGGTATATGGTAAAGGATCCTTGTTACCCTAATTTTACCAGGTTAAAAGAAAGGCAACAAAATAAACCCTCCGTTTATCTAAGGAATTACAAACATCTTTGATCAGTAGCTTTTGTCCGCAACAGCTCCGTTGCTGAGCTCACAGCTCACAGAGCCAGAGCAGAGCAAAACTGCTCTCTTCATATTATGTTTGTGGGTTTACCTTGTCATAATAAAATTGACGATTACAGGATTGAAGTGGTTGTTTCTTTGTTCAAAGGGGGAGTATTAGTCTAAGTTGAGTTTGAGGAATTCCAATTTGATATGATGTTATTTCATGGCAAATGTTGGTGGATTCTTTCCCATAGAAGCGGAGCCAGCGTATGAATGTCCTGGGCAGTCCCAGCCCCCTGCACCCATCCTCCCTGAGCACAGGTACTCTCACTAAGACAAACACCACGCTGATTTTGGAACACCAGAAAGACCAATAAACTTTCTCGGGCTGTTTGATGCACTGGTGCAATGTGGCTATGAATATACTGTATGCTGAAGAAATGTTAAAACAGAGCTTGCCTGTCTTTCAGTGATCCACAGGACACAGGTATGGTTTCATGGTCGCATCATGAGAGAGGAAGCCCACAAAATGATCATACAACAAGGCCAAGTAGACGGGTAAGAGCAACAATGTGTTGAGTAGGAAAATGTTGAGAGTCTGATTTGAGGAATTTTTGAATGACACGATGTTATCTCTATCATCTTATTATGTCAAGAATGGCTATATTTGATTTAAAATGTGGAAAAAATAGACACTGCTGCTAAGAAAAAAACATTTTGGCTTTTTGGCTTGTCAGCCATTTAGATCAGTGTCACACTGCAGCATGTCATCAGTCTTCAGTTCATACTTCCATCATCATACTTTTCATCAAACAGTAAAATTTCTCACTGGTGTTCTGTGTCAGGTTATTCCTGTTGCGGGACAGTCAGAGTAATCCCAAAGCATTCGTGCTCACCTTGTGCCACCATCAGAAGATCAAGCACTTTCAGATCCTACCGGTGAGTCACATGACACAACACGATCTCTGTGCTGCAGGAAATGGGTCATGCTCACTGGTAAAATCCACTGGAATACGGCACAGATGGCTGATCACTCACGCACTTCTCTCATAGGGAATTACACAAGTGAAAATTGTGCTTACATATACATTTCTATTAGAGCGTTATTTTTAAATTTGTATTTCAAATCCCAGTTATTAAATTACAGTCATTGCCTCAGAGGCTTTCACACTATGTTACAGTCACATTGCAGAAATCCAATCAAAATGTTTTAAAGGGCCAGTTCACCCAAATTACAACAGCCACATTTTGCTATTTATTTCTAGAGATAGTCATGTTTGGTTTTATTTGTCACATTTACATATCTGTTTGATATGAGATTTGACTCTATAAGGTGCAATAAGGGTTTCTACCATAACGGACCAGTCCATGTCTAGCTAGCCATGCTAGCAGCTCCATGAGAATGTTTGGTTTAGTAACTTGGAAACATCAGCATGCTATCATAGCTTTGAATCAACTAAGCATGGCTAAAAAGAACATCAAACTGATGGGAATTTCATTATTTTTCAGTTAATTGGCCATAAACCATAATACTGGATGCATTGAAATTTTGACCTGATGGTAGATAATGAATAGAAGTGCCATATTTCACAAGAACTCATCCAATTAGTGGTTGAAATATGTAATTCTGCACCAAAATGGCACACCAACCAGTAAACTGCCACTGACATACTGAGAGCCATGCTACTGGCATGGCTAAAGACGCGGTTTTTGAGAGTTCATTACATAAGTATAGCGTGTTCACTTGAGTTTTCAACTCTGCTGCCACCTGTCTGATAATGTTCTTTCAGCAGCTCATAGTGATAAAAGCATAAATGTCATAATGTTATGTGATGGTTAATTGTCCTCTCTCCTCCCCTCGACTGTTTTCTGAAGTGTGAGGAGGACGGTCAGGTGTTCTTCAGCCTTGATGATGGCGCCACCAAGTTCACCGACCTGATCCACCTCGTGGAGTTCTACCAGCTCAACAGAGGAGTGCTGCCCTGCAAGCTCAAACACCCCTGCACCGCTGTGGCCTTGTGACACTCCAACCTCCCCACACACTCACTACCCTTTTTTTGCACACCATTCACCCTGAGACCCTGCCCCCCACCCTCATCTACCCCTTCCTCATCAAGGCAATGAGGTCGAAGAGATAGAGAAAAGTTAAGTCAAGTTTTGGGGATGTTAACAACTCAGCAGGAGCCGGCATTTCAGGTTTGGTGTCCCCAGTGTGCCGTGCTTTTCTCCACCTTACCGCTGTTAGGATGTTTGAATGGGAACCGTTTGGACAGTCCAAGCAGTGCAGATTTTGGAACTGGCAGTCATCCAACACCTGTGATAATGTCACGGAGACTCGGTTGTTTTGTCATTGCCGGTTTGACCCTTGAGAGAGCCATTTATTGTGAAAACACATGACAGCTGAGATCTGTTCAGAAGGAGTGCCACGGGTCTCTCGGATGGATCCCTCCCTAAAAGTCCCTCAAACATCCTACCCTCAAACTCCCCCATCCTCCAGGCCTCATAAGCTGTGGTGCCCGCCCCACCCTCGCCCCCTCACAACTGAGGTGGGCGGGGAGCGCCACCCTCTGACTTTCTCATCGATCATCAGGGATGGACGGGAACCTCTCTGGGTCTTATCAAACTCGATCCAGGAGTTTTCTCAACCTGTGCAGTCCAGTCTGGATAAGCTGAAACCCTGCCCCCGGCAACACCCGAGCGGACTTGACGTAGCGTCTCTGCTGTGTCCTATCCCACAATCCCCTGGTGCGACCCCTGATCCCGCCTCTACGCAAGCTCAGAGAAAAGTCAGAAGAGAAAAGAGAAGTAGCTAAAGGCAAGATAAGCAGAGCGGTGGCGAGGGTTTGCTGAAAGGACAGAGGAATGTTTATCAGGAAGGCTGAAACAAGCCTCTCTTGTAGAGTTGATTACTTGATGTCATTTTAATGCTGTTTGATTACTGTTGATTCAATGCAGAACTAGTTTTGCACTCCCAGGCGGACAGATGACAGCTGTTCTCTTTAGCTAAATGAAGCTGCCTACTCACCGTTCGTGGTCCTCCTCTTCCTCCACCACACACCAACCCCCCCACCCCCGCCCCTCCCTTCTGAATAGCATGCATGTGAATTTCCACCAGCCCTGATTGGATTACAGTGGTGTGAAAGCAAAGAGAGTCACGGATGATTATGCAGTGCCTTTCCGAAAGGTTTGGGAACATCTTGGACCTACGTGTGGCTTGCACCATGACCACACCACGGCAAAAATGAATGTCCTCTTGAAACTGGCTGCACCGTCTCAAGACTGTGAGAAAGAGGAGGAAGACTTTTAAATAGACTCCTGAAAGATGTGTCTAACCCCCCCCAGCTTCTACCATTTCAGTCATTTTTTGAAATTGAAGGGTTAAATCTGTTGGTGAATGTGTCTTTGAATGTCACTTTCTTTTCGTATGTCTGTTCTGAGCTTGCACATTTTAATTATTCTGATTTGATACTGATGGGTTGGAGCTGTCACATTCGGATTCTGACCACTGTTTCCTTACTCCAGAAAAGACAGATCAACAGAAGCACTCCCTTGGCTTTTTTTTAAATATGGAATTTAACAAATGACTTGAAATGCAAACTCAGCTGACTGCGTGTCAACACACAGCCTAATGAGCTTCACTCGCCTTAAGTGAAAAATGTGAGCCTTGTGTATGAAATCAAAACTGTATTAAAATGCACGTACAATGACACACTTAAGAGTTTAAGATGTAAAAACATAGAGAGTGTTTAAGATCATGTTGAAGGCATGGTTTAACATTTCTGGAGAAGATGGATATCACTCTTGTGTCTGCACAGAAATAAGGAAGCTACTGTCAGCAGCTGAAGACTGGAAACTTGGAGAGCCTAGTTAATTTGGCTCTGTCCAAAGGTAATGAAACCAACCTACCAGCACCTCTAAAGCTCACTGATTAACATGCTGTATCTAGTTTTAGTCCATACAATATAAAAACAACAATTATTACAGACATTATAGACTGTTTCTCCGCTGAATGCTGTAACTTACTAACCTAAGCTAAGCAGCTGCTGAATGTAGCTTCATACAGTATTTAGCACAGAGAAAGTGTGTGTCCGAAAATGTTAAACTATCCCCATAAATTAAAATCCCACTTAAACATGATTCAGAAAACAGGTAATGGTGATGCAACTTTTGCATTTCTGGGTCCCATTTTCCTGTTTGGTGCTGCATTATTTCTGCAGATAATGGGCTAAAATGATATCAATCATATCCAAGAATATTTGCGCATGAGCGTGGTAGCATCAGTGGTTAACAGTGGGTTTGTAGTATCAGTCCCAGACAGCTACTTTGCGACAGTCATTGAAAATGAAATCAACTGAGGTAGAGGTAGAGGAAAAAAAATCTGCATGAGCAGTGGCCTCAAGCCATCAAACATCTACCAGTGTTCCCGAATTATTTAAATGCTGATTCGCAGATTAGTCAACAGATAACAGAGTGGCAACTATTTGGATAAAAAGTAATTAATATTTCAATCAAAAATGCCAAAAAGTGATGATTCCAGTCTCTCACATATAAGGTTTCTTTTTGCTTTTCTTAGTCTTACATTGTAGTAAATTAATATTTACATTGGCCTCTAGCGGATGGACATTTAATGATTTTTTTTTAATTTGTTGATTTAATCAGGAAAATCAACTAATCGGTCAACAATCTCATTTGCAGCCTTTCATAATTAGCTATACCCGAGAAGTTGGTTGACCATAAAAGTAGGTGGTGACACGACAAAAATGAAAACATCCATTTTAAAAGCTATTATGTAGAGGATATGAAAATGTGTGACTTTGGCGCTCCCAAGTGGTAATAGTAAAAAAGACTGTCATTGACTGAGACTGAATTGGCCGAATCAAGCATGCAACTGCATTCATTTCAGCAGAATTTTCCACAAAAAAACGGTCATGCAGTCGTAATTTCTATTTTCACATGTTACATTTATAGAAAAATATAGACTCCATACAGAGTTGCTTTAATAGATTCAAGTAGGTTTCCAAGTTTCCAAGACATATTTGATGTCTTTTTTGCCTCCTTGTGTCCTCTCCTGCTGTCATGTGACCAGTGAATAATAAGATGCAGTCATGTGACATAACACCTCCTTAGCCTCGTCCTTCAGCCCTCCCACCTTCACCTGCACCTCCCCTCCATCCTGTGCCAGATTCACAGTGGACAGGGTTAGCCTGAGGCCATCACACTCCCTGCCAGGCAAACTAAACTCTCTTAGTACTGTCACTGACATGCAAGCCACTGCCACCTCCGGTCCACCTGCACGTGACTCGACTGACTCGCCAGCTCTGCACTCCACCAATCAGGCCTTTTGTAGTCAGCCAGGGCAGACTCTCTCCAGGGATTGGATAATGCTTGAAACCCCCGCCCCCCTTTCCCACCTGTGTCCAGCCTGTAAGCTATAACCCTGTGGTGAATAAGTGTGTGTGCAACGTGCATGTTTGTGTGTGTGTGTGTGTGTGTGTGTGTGTGTGTGTGTGTGTGTGGATGGCCAGACTGTTATATTCACTCTTCAGGATTGCTAACTCTGCTGGTTATCAAACTTGCCTTTTAGAGACAGTTAGAGGAAGGTTGCTTGTCGGTTGGGTAAAGTCAAACCAAGTCCTGGATTTAGAGGAGACAAGAGTTTGACTGGAGGTATCCCAGCATTCCCAGTACTTGGCTGACGAATCTTTCCTGTCTATCAGAGAGGGATGCAAAGCCACATCACTATGGGTCAGCGGGGGACAAATGCCCATCCTCTCCTCCTCTCTCCATTTTTAATCACTGTGCTACAATGCAATCCTATACATAAGTCCAAGTACATGACTATACCAGTGTACAGTATCATTTGTTTTCTAAATATGTGAAGCTATGGAGAAGACGTAGATCTAACACTGTACCTAGGTCACAGATCACTATGTATGGGGTGTTATGCTTGTGCTCATAACTCCATGTAAAATGAAGAATGATTTATTTTGTCCTTTTTTCCATTATTTGATTTTGTGTATATTGACATTATTGTGTATTTTCTTTTCCACAAAATGACCTTATATATACCACAGTGTATACAGTATTAAATTAAGTTGGGTTTTTTTATTTTAAGAGATCAAACTGGATTTTTGGCATGTAACAATTTTCTGAACATTGTACATATAAGCTGACAGGCTGACAGCTGACTCTGCCAGCATCCAATTCTGATGCCATTTTGTTTTCAAACTACATCTTTTGAATATCCCCTCTCTGTTTGACTTTCACATCTGATTCCACTCATTCAATGTTTGGATGGATATTAATCTTAAACACACACACACACACACATTTGAGTTTTCATCAAGAGCACACACACCAACACTTAACCCTTTGGGATATTCTTAGCAGTGTTTGTATACCTTTCACCACAAGTAGTGCAATTATATGCCATAGCTTAAGAGAGATTGTTTTTTTCAGTGTCCATTTACTCTGATTTTAAGGTGCATAACATATTTTTTAGATTCTTTTTTTAATCAAGCCTAATCTTGCAGCAGGTGCCTCTTGTTTCTGAACAGTAACAAGTCCTTAGTTTCCATCCGTCCACTCACTGCGTTCATTTAGCCGTGACTGTGAAACATAATCCTACTGGAACTAAATCCTATGTCAGGTCAGCATCGCATACAAGTCGTATTGACATTGGTGACTTAGTGTAGCTGCAAGTAAAACTGACTCAGCGTTGGTCGTGCTTTATTTTTGGTTTGAAGTCATCATAAGCTGAAGGCAAATAAACATTTCAGGGAAAGAAAAAAAGAGCAAATGAACCGTAACTTTTTTTTTTTTTTTCAGATACCCCCACTGTGCTTTGCTTCATTCTGTCTGTATGGCTCCTGGATCTACATTGTATCCTGTTCAGGTATTTTTTGTACAAATAAGGGACTGATATATTCTGTGTTTATTGGAAATTAGAATAAAAGACAACATTGCTATAAACCAAAAACTACAAGACTAGTGGAATGTTATTTCCCCCTCCCAAGAACATGAGTTTTCTACATTTTCAGGTGGTAGGGGGCAATCACTCATGGTATCTCAGGTGTTACAGATACTTGGCATGTGTCTAAGCACCAGTGCAGCAAGCAATTTTAAGATTGGGGAACTTTTGCTGGATGCAGCCTCAAGGGAACATTCTCTAAAGTTTAACATTCACCAGTGTGCTGGGGAGATATCAACAGTGAAAAATTGAATAAGCTTGTGTTCATGCTGATCTCCAGACCCTGTAATTCATTTACAGTGTTTCATAAGGCATCAAAAACCTCTTGAAAAAAGGCATAAAAACAAGGCATGAGTATGATTGTTTTCAGATTCAGAGTTGTAATCTTAAGCACTTTCTGGGAGTTAAAGCAGTAACCTACTGTTTCAGTATAACAAGGCATTAGAAACACCATGAAAATATCACGTTTGGTGAGGCATCCAGTATGTAATGAAAAAAGGACAGTGTATAGAATGACATGAGAATGAAAAAAAACCCCATTATATAGTAAGTTGTAAAAACTAAAAAGAAATGTCAGTGTAATGTCTTAAAAACACAAAAAACCCTCGAAGAATAGTGTTTTATATACACCTCATAGTATATTTGTTAAAAATGCAAGAAACGTTCAGTGTATAGTGTGTCATAACAACTTGAAGAAGATTTGAAGAAGTAATAGTTTTGTGATAAAGGTCAAATACTGTTGGTGAGTGCACTTTTCTACAAGCACTTAGAAGGTGTGCTTGAGTGCTGGTACTGTATACGGACAAAAAAGATATTTTTTTAGCTGGGGTCATCGTTATTAATGTCAAGAATATAACGGTCAGTAAAGGAGCATATGTGCATTGTTTTGACAACTGATTTTTATAATATACTTCAGAAGGGTAAATACAGTAATCATATCATGGAATGTCATATCAAAAAATGTCATGGTATAGTAAGACATAAAAATGATGAAAAAAAAGTCATACTATGGTAAGACATAAAATGTCAAAAAATGTCAGCATGGTAAGGTATAAAAGGTCAAAAAAGGTAAAATTAAAAAAAAAAAAAAAAGGAGGCATAACCTGGTAAAGTTTATACTGTGAGAAACAGTCATAGTACGGTAAGGTATGAAACGTCATAAAATATCATGGTATAGTAAGGCATATGTTAAGGCTGAGTTTTTGGACCATAAAGCGTAGGAGACCAGAGGCCACAGTTTCCAAGTTCTCTTTAATGTCTTTAAGCAAAAGGTTAACAGAAAGATTCCCGAGGCAAGCTGGTCACAAGCTTCAGAACGTAGTCACAGAGCGAGGCACACACAAGGGATGACACAGGAATCATCTGGCAAGGAGTGGAGTCGTGACCGGGATTAAATAGAGGCAAGGTGATTGCTGATAATGATGAACAGGTGTGTCTCATCTGCGTGTTGGAGACCAGCCAGGCCTCCAGCCGCAACCTGAAAAACAGAAAAGAAACAAACAAACCGGACCATCACAGCATAAAATTTAAAAAAAAATGGCATAGTATCGTAAGACATAAAACGTCAAAACATTTCATAGTATATTAAGGCATAAAAATGTCTTACTATGGTAAAGTATGAAATGTCAAAAAATAGTCATGGTATGGTCAAACATAAAATGTCAAAAAATAGTCATAGTATGGTCAAACATAAAATGTCAAAAAATAGTCATAGTATGGTAAGACATAAAATGCCATAGTATGGTAAGGTTTGAAATATCCATAAATGTCATAATGTAGTAAGGCATAAAATGTCAAAAAAGTCATACTATAGTAAGGTATAAAGTAAAAAAAAATATGACAGTATAGTAAGACATAAAAATGTCATAGTAAAGTATGAAATGTCCAAAAATGTCTAGTATAGTAAGGAATAAAATGTAAAAAAAAATGTCATAGTATAGTAACGTCAAAATGTCCAAAAATATCATAGTATAGTAAGGAATAAAAATTCCACAAAAGTCATACTATGGTAAGGTACAAAAAGTAACAAAAAAATGTCATACTATAGTAAGACATAAAAATGTGAAAAAAGTCATACCATGAACGTAACGTATAAAAAATTGAAAACATCAGTGTATAGTAAGACATAAAAATGTAAAGTCATAGCACGATAAGGCATAAAATGTCCAAAATGTCCAAAAATGTCATAGTATGGTAAGACGTGAAAATATCATAGTATGGTGAGGTTTGAAATATCCATAAATGTCATAGTATAGTAAGGCATAAAATGTCAAAAAGTTATAGTATGGTAAGGCATAGAAATTCCCCCCAAAAAGTCATACTATGGTAAGGCATAGAAATTCCCCCCAAAAAGTCATACTATGGTAAGGTATAAAAAGTAAAAAAATGTCATAGTATAGTAAGACATAGTTATGAAAAAAAAAGCAAAAGACATAGCATGGTAAGGCATAAAATATAAAAAAATATAGTATGGTACACTGAAAAATATCATAATATGGTAAGGTATGAAATAGCCATAAATGTCATAGTATAGTAAGGCGAAAAGATGCCAAACAAGTCATAGAATTGTAGGTATAATATTTAAAAACATGTCATAGTATGGTAAGGCATGAAATGTCATAAATGTCATAGTATAGTAAGGCATAAAAATGCCAAAGTGTCATACCATGGTAAGGTATAAAAACACAAAAAATCATCGTATGGTAAGACATAAAAATGTCATAGTATAGTAAGACATAAAAATGCAAAAAAAAAAAAAAGTCATAGCATGGTAAGGCATAAAACGTCACTAATGTCAAAAAAATGTCATTGTATAGTCATGAATAAAAATGCAGTTTTATTGCAACACACTGGTGTCCTTTTTATGTTGTACAGTTAAATAGACAAAGTGTTCCCATATGAGGAAATTATTTTTCTCGAAAACTACTTCATGTTCAAAGAAAATCTTTGAACTTTACTGAACTATGGTGTTTTTTTTTCATGTTTTCATATCATACTATACCATGGCCTTTTTTGGTTTAACACTTACAAGAAAGTGTTTATGCACACTATTCTAATATAGTACAGTATGGTCAAAAAAGGCATAGTATGTAGTAAAAATTGAAAGAAACAGTATATTAACACATGTAAAAAAAAAAATCAAACATCAAACATTATGGTATTGCATGTCACAAAAAATGTCAGTGCATGCTATGTGGTAAAAAGTGAAAAGAATGTCATTGTGTAGTCCATGAAAAAATGCAAAAAAAACCCCATCATAGTATAGTAGGGCATAAGAATGTTATGAAAAATATCAGTATATTAAGGTAAAAAAAAAAAAAAAATTAGCTGTATGTATTACAATAATAAAAAACCCTCAAACATAAGTAATAAAAACTACTTAAACAAAATGTCAAACGGGATACATGTGTTCATTATGTTTAATTTCCAAATAACTGATGGCAAAATGAGAATATTTACATGAGAGAATATGTATGACCTGTACAAAGAAATATACATGCAGATAAGATGCAAGATTAAAAAAAAAAAAAACAACTAAAAAAACAACAAACAAAACATGTAATTTGTGAAACTGGAAACAAACATAAAGACAGATGATGAAATAAAAGAAAAACCTAAACTGAGGTATCCAGTCCAAGTTTCCTTGTTTTTAATGGTCTGTACATATCCTTTAAAATAAATAGAAAGCAGAGGACTGTTACTTCTGTTCCTGATAGAATCCACATAAGGTCAACACATCCTATCCCCATATTGAATGAATGAATAGTTTGTTGTTTTTTCCATGGCTGTCTTGTGTTTCCTATCCAAGGCAAGCAAACTAATCACACTAAAAAACATTGGTTAGTCCCTGCTTTTAGGTGTTTTTTTTTGTTTTTTTTTTTGTGGAAGATATTTTGGCAACAAGTATCTGTACATAATTTAGTAAATTGTGCACAACAATCTCAAATTCAGCATTGCTCTACTCTCCACCATTCTCTGCAATTTACATGAGCAAATATCTTTCTTTAACCCCTGGCCTTTTTTACTGAGGGGCACAGGAGACAAAACAACCTAAGCCTGCTCCTCCAATGTAGTGTTTTTAACTACTGTAAACAATCATTTCACATGGTCATAGATTACCTAACTCAAGAAACATAATAACAATAAAACATCTTTATTTTAAGTACTATAAAGCTAGAGCAACTTTGGTGTACCAATACTACAGAGGCATACAGTACAAAAAGTGTTAAATTATTTTTGATCCAACCGTAATGATTGTAGATTGTGACCTCTAACATGGCCTGGCCTGGAAGTCATAATACTCAGAGATCAAATAAACACAAACTACCAGCAGTGCTTGCAGTACCAAGTACATGCTTTTTTCTCTAGATTTATTACAGATACAACAGATGTCTTCATAAATAGTTGCATAAAATGTTAAAGCCGCAACATTGCACATGATAATCAAACATAACATACAATGAGTGCATTTACAGTAATTTTTCTTTCTCTGCCTCCAGATTCTCTCCCACCTGACTGGCAATCACCACTGCCGCTGGGGATCGGACAGTCTCTCATCCTGCCGTCCAGGAGCAGGAGTCCATTGTGAATGTGAGGGGAAAGAAGGCAGAAATCTATATACAAGGTAAGGCTTAAACATCTCATATCTGCGCAACACAAGTTTGTTCTAGGAAAAGCAACCAATGGATGTCTAGACTGGACAGTGCAGCGTTGTTACTTGCAACATGGTCATTATGGGATCTTAGATTGGGGACATTATGTAAGCGCAGCCATCAAAAAGCTCTGATCGAACGTATATAAATGTCTCAGTAAAGTCAAGAAGCTCAGTCACTGTCTATATAGTCCGAAGTAGCACAGCAACTTTCAGCTGATGAGCATTTTCTACAATTATTGTTTGTTTGTTTTTTCTTGGAAATGTAGAGAGTACATTTCCTTTGTATACACTGTTTCTATAAGAAAGGGTTGCTTCTCAAATGTCTTTGAGTTACAGTTTAGTGTAAAAGAGCAAAAACACGCTGTGTCTCCCTCTGGCAACAAGAGGGAGGGCAGTTTGCTCTCAGCGCTATGTCTTGCTTTGATGGCATCACTTTCTCCTGAAAGCTCTGCGTCTGTGCAGTGGTGTCAAGGCTCGATCAACTGGCTCTTCTGATCAGCTTTAACTCTTGCAAAGGAAAATAAATTACTTCATAAAGTTCTTTTTTTTTAGATTTTTGTTTACTTAACTACAAAATCTCATTTGAGTTGAATCCAGCAAGCAGCAGTAGACAAGGGCATTTCATTAATTTACGTGGTGAGAACTCTGTTCTCTAGGGCTCTGATTGGGTTAAGACCTCTCAGTTTAATTAATAAAAGGACAACAGGACTTTAGTAAATTGACATTCTGTGAAAGAGGATAAGATCAGCATTCATTGTTTCTCCTTCTCTTACATCTATACAATCAAGATGCTCAATTCCAAAGGAATCTGCAGCCCCTGTAATCTCAGCATTGGACAACACTCGGTGTGAGGCTTGGAGATGGTTTGGATTTGCGTATCCGTTCTCAGGGCTGAAGGCGACTTTGGATGAAGCTTCTAACACCTCCGATGGGCCGGGCGTCAGTCTGGTGTTTCCTCCTGTCTATGAAGGAGATGAGGCGGGAGGTGTCCAGGCAGCCCTCTGCTCTAGCCCTGTCATCAGCCAGACCAGCCTGCAGCCACGGCTCCCGCAGGCAGAGGCCGGCCGGAGGCCTCCTGCCAGGGTCAGTCCTCAGAAGCAGGCAGACGAAGTCCCGGGCCGCCTGGCTGACGCCCTGGAAGTAATCCCTGGGGAAGCTGAAGTCCAGCCTGCAGATGTTCAGGCAGGTCTCCTCGGCACTCTCGTCAAGGAAGGGGGAGGCGCCGCTCAGCAGCACATAGGTCACCACGCCCAGGCTCCACAGGTCAGAGGTCAGCGACACTGGCTCTCCGAGGACTAACTCTGGGGAGGCAAACTCTGGACTGCCCAGCAGAGGGTGGACATAGTGGGCACTGTTGAGCTGGACAGCATCACCAAAGTCTGTGAGTTTGACCGTCGGCTGGCCGCTGGAGCTGTGGGCCACCAGCAGGTTCTCAGGCTGGAACAAGGGCAAATGTAAGTGAGTATTTCCATTTGTTTTGTTTTCTTTATCATATATTAATTTGTTCCAGTCAGTCAGGTTTCCAGTCATTCACTATGAGTAACCCCATTTGTTTTTGCAGGTGAAACTTAGTAAAGTCTGAAGGTTGACCCTCAATATTCAAAGGAAAAAGAGGATCCAAAATGCATGATGCAACCTCTAACCACCAGGATGATTAACTAGATCTAAGGTAGGTGACCTTTCACTGTGTAAAGGTAAAAAAACAGTGAAACATTTTAGGCCTGAACTCTGGGTACTGTACATCTTAATGACCTAATTCTATTGCATTTGCTTTCTTGGCAACAATTGGACGGGAACATCAAGATGGTTAGCTTAGCTTAGGATAAAGATGCTATAGCTAACCGGCTGCTGGCTGGAGCTTCATATTTGTGACGCAGATGTCAGGTGGTGTGTGGTGAATACAGTAGGAGCGTGTCATTGTGAAAACACTTACTTTTACGTCCAAATGTGCGATCCTGCAGTTGTGCAGGTAGTGTAAAGCTTCCAAAACGTCCCGTAAGTAGCAGGCCACCTTCTCCTCTGTCAGATTCCCCCAGCTCACGATGTAGTCCAGCAGACGACCTTGGTCGGCCCTGAAACGTGCAATGAAACATCAAAGGGAAGAAATACGAGGCATATTTAGGGACGCCCCCAAGGGCATGACACACACGATTAAGGAGGAGGTGCTACAGTGGAAGCGCTGCGGGGCGCTAGGGCTCTATCTGGATGAGCAGAGTTTCCATCGGGCTTCATGCACCTAACTGTTCATTAAGATTTGATATTTCTCCGGGCAATAAACTGTGAAGCGTTTCTTCCCTCCATTATTATTCTATATTTTTCCTTTCTTAGGTCTTTAGGTCACTGTGTTGTAGTCGGCCATGTTTCTCCACATACTCACATCTCCAGGACCAGGACGTAGCTGCCGGGGGTTTCGTACGTGTCGATCAGGCTGACTATGTGGGGGTGTTGGAGCCTCTGGAGCAGGTTAAGTTCCTGAGTCACCCGGTCCCTCCTCATCAGTTTCTTGTTCACCTGCTTGACCGCCACCGTGCGTTTGGTGCCCTGGTGATCACAACGCTTGACAACAGAGAAACGGCCCCTGGCGAGGAGAAATGGGAGGACGGACGCCCACTGGTCAGTTAGTGCATGTGACACTGCTCCAGCTGGAGCAAAAAGCTTTTGGTGTAGCATGTTGGCGCGGTCTATACACAGGTCCGACACCACTTGAAAACGCAGCATAGATGTATGTAGCAAAGACGACATTACCTTCCCAGTTCAACCACCTCAGTGTAGTGAGACTCAAAGTTGTCCTTCCAGCTCACTCTGATCCCATCAGTGGACACAGCTGAGACAAATAACACCACAAGTGATCAATTCATGGGCTTAACATCAGACATGTGTGGTGGGGTTGACATGACATGACGTGCGTATGAGTAAACTGAAGATCACAGAGGGAAAAAAAAAACAAACACCGTAGGATTTGAATACTTCTGTGCTCTTACCTAACACTCTGAGGCTCGCCGATGACATTACACTGCCCAGCTCATTCGTGGCAACGCAAGTGTAAACACCGTCGTCCTCAGAGGCTACGCCGATAATCCGCAGTGTTGCTTCGCCCGTGTCACTGAAACAAACAAACCCTGATGACAATCTAAAACTTGGTCTGATGGAACTCAAGCAAAATTTCTTCCCTAATACAAAATGAGAATTGCTCAGTGATACTCGGACTGCGTTTTCTTGCCTGTAGGCGATGCTGAAGTGTCCATTGTTGGTGAGGTTGCTCTGGTTGGGTCCCTTCCAGGTGACAGCGGCCCGGGGTCGACCACAGACCTTACACCTGAGAGTGACGCTCTCTCCGCTGTCACACGTCACATCACTCAGAGGTACAAGGAACTCTGGGGGAACTGAAAGAAAGACAGAAAAAAAATCTGAGGTAAAAACCCTGTCAAGTGCTGAGATGATCTTTGAAGCAGTTAAAAAGAGCTTTTAATATGATCTGTATTTGGTTTTCATCAGTTTAGTTTATCTTAAACTTAAGACGAGTCCACAAAGTTCACACTCACCATCATAGATGTAGTTTGGATTTAGAAGCTGAAATGAAAAAAAAAAAACAAAAAAACAAAACAAACAAAGAGTGAGTAACCACAATTGAAAATCCACTGTGGAGTAGAAGCATGAGTCAGCAGTAGTACCAGAGTCTGCTCAGATGTACCGACCAAACCCACCTTTACAGAAACTTTATTGGCCAGGCCATCTCTGGACTTCCTGTAACCGTTCTCCAGCTTGGTCTCTTTCTTCGCCTCCTTCTCCTTCTTCTCAGACTTCTTGCGGATGCGCAGGGATGTGTGCCAGGACGAAGACTTCCTGCTGGGACAACAAAAAGTCAAATCAGAAGGCTTATTTAAACAAGCGCAGGTTTTAGTACTCCAACAAAATGTGGGAAGCACTAATTCTGTATCCAACCTGTGAAAATGTCATACAGGTTTGCCAATATTTTAGGCTTACATTCACATTAATTTAACAATAATAATACTGCAGCTTCCAATGGCTAATATTGACAGGGCTTAATTTGAGACTGCAACAATTTCTACTTTTTATCTGCACAGAACTGTAAAAATAATTCAATTTTTCTAGTTCTTACTTGATGGATCCCTCGGGACAATCAGGAACGATGGCCGAGGTGTGTCCCAGCACAAATCCGGGGATCCAGCCCTCGGCGGCGGGGCCCTGCTCGGTGGCTGCCCTGAACACCAAGAACATGTTTTGCTGGTTGCTGGCCAAGATCTGGACCACCTCGCCCTGAACGACGCTGATCTCATCCTCCTTCACAGCCATGTAGTCCTGGGTCACCAACATGGTGGATACGCTACTGCTGCTGCTACTTTCACTCTGCACCACAGGGAGGAAAGCATGGACACGTGGAGAGCAGTGAGCGCAAATTCACATGGTTCGTGACAGTTCACCGTAAAATCTTTTTAAGGTTGGGACGCGAGAGGTCTGGTAACAGCGGATATCTTTGAACCTCAACTGTGAGATGGCATCTCAAGAGGAACGTTTGGTGAGAAAAGTCGGAGAAAGAAGTAGAAAAGAGAGCGTCAGCGCCGAAAACAGTCTTCATACCAGATCGGACTGAAGCGTAAGAAAGACAAAAAACAGTGACTCAGTATTCTCTTCTTGAAAAAGATAAACTGGATGAAGAAAGGCAGGAATATGATGAAGATTTCCATTTCCCTCGTCTTTGCGCTGCAGCTCCAGGCAAAGACGAGAGGAGGAACGTTAGGTTCAATGATCTCGGTCGAGTACGTTTGCAGGCGGACCACAAACGTCAGTGGTTAGTTGCAGGAAGAGTAGATTTAAGTAACAAACCATGAAGACAGCAGGAGGTGAACGACGGCCGAGAGGAAGCCAGGTGTTAGTATAAGCTTTGTTAGAAGTAAGAAATCTAGAGACAGCCTTGAAAGGGAATCACCGAAGAGCTGAACGAGGTTCCACTAGACAGGATGACGCTGAAGAGAAGCGGAGGTTGTCAGAGATGCGGAGTAGGGGACAGATTAGTAGCGCTGGCTGCAGCAGGACAGGAGACGGCAGGCAGACAGGACAGACAGGGCCTCCCTCTGCCGCCGTGTTAGTTGGAGGAGCGCTGGGCAGCAGGTAGTGGTCTTACCCCGTTGCTCTGGGTGGACTGGATGGACTGCTCGCTTGCCGACGAGCACGTACTCATGCGGTCCGCCTCCTTGCTGTGTGTGGAGTGCCTGTGCGTTTGGCTCCCAGATCCGGAGCCAGTCTGGATCTGGTTTGAGTTCTGGCGGACCGGACTCTCCCCTGCCTCCCCGGGGAAGGTGAATGAGCCAGGCCGGCTGGCTGGAGAGCCTGGCATAGAGCTCCAGAATCCAGATCCGGACTTCTGGCCCGGGCTGGGAGGAGGGGGAGGGAGGATGTCTTTGCCAAAGCTGGGCGTGGCCAGCGGGGAGGCCATAGGGGGCACAGCTCCAGGCCGTGCTTTGGGAGCGGGCGTAGAGGGCAGTGGCCCAACTGTGGCACGGGGAATAGGGGCTACAACACTGGCAGGAGTGGGGGTCTGCGCTTGGTCCTCTGGGGTCTGGACGGGGCGCTTGCCCTGCGGGCTACCCCCCGGAGGGAGTAGGGGAGGAGGGACGGGACGAGGGGACGAACCTGGACCACAGGCGAGCAAAACTCACACCTCAGTCACATTTTCATCTCGCGGCACAAAACAAATTTCACAAGTACAGATGGACACTCCTTACCTGACATCTTGTTGGGTCCGTCGGGGTCGGCCCCGGGGTGGTGGCGTAGGGGCTGGGGCAGACGGGAAGGCTGGGGGATTCTGGAGGGCCGACGGGAGCCGCCCTGTGGTCCTGAAGGGATGGCACTACCCTGGGAGCTTCCGCCTCCGACTCCAGGGGGCGCACTGGACCCACTGGTGCCTCCACCTGGAGCTCCCATGCCGTGCGTACCTGAGCCACCGCTCGCCCCTACATGGTTCCTCTGATACTCTATTGGTGAGGTCAGAGCTGAGTGAGGTATAAAAGAGACGAAGGCAAACATGGAACAAATGGTTCCTTCTATAAAACATGTCCCGTGTGTGTGTGTTTGTCAGCGTACCATTGAGGAAGTTGCGCTGGCTCTCGAGTATCTGGCTGATCTGAAGGGTCCAGACCTCACGCACGCCCGGATGGGCCGAGTGAAGCACGAAGGACTCCACGGTGCCGTTGGTCGAGCGAGACGTGAGGATGAACTTGCAGGGGTCGCTTTCCACACTCTCCTCCAAACCCAAGCAGCTTACCTGCAGATTAAAAAGAAGAAGGTATTGGGTGAGATCTTCATTGTTGCATTAACTGTTTGTCTCGTAAACTTGCATTTTTATTTCTATTCTTTCCTCATGATGTGTGAAAAATGTGTGTTTTTCTTGGACAATTTGTGTAAAAATGTAACTTTTAGCCATGAATTTTATGACTTCCTCAAGGACTAAAAAAACAGTTAAACTTTTAGCAGGCTGAAATTCAGCAGGCAGAGAGCTTGGTGGCATATTCATCCGCTCTGTTTGCATCTGTTACCTTAATGCTGTTCTTGTAGAGGAAGCCAGGCAAGGAGAACCCTTTCTTCTTGTCGAGGGGCTCGCTGAAGATGACCATCTGCTCAAAGAGGAAGACTCTCCTCTCCTTCATCCGGCCGAGGAGGCTGCCCTCTGGGTCCAACACCATGAACGTGTCCTGCAGCAAGAGGCGGCCCTGAGCCACGATCTTCCCCTGGAGGGGGAGGCGAATAAGATGGGGATGGAAAGATGGATGGATTAAGACCTTAAGAAGGTATGCGTGGGTGAATACATGCTTGGAAGGGAACGCCATATTAGTGCGTGGCATTGTTTCCTAACTTACGTCAAATCCCTGAAGGCGGCCAACATTCATCATGTCGTTACACCTTTTTGGCACGATGCACATGACCTCCACTGCTTTCTGCAAGAGTCAGAAATGATCAGAAGGTCGATGGGCTCCCAGAAGACATTTTTTACTTGATTTTACGCTTTGAGGAAAAAACTGTCAGAAGTCACCTTACCTCCAACTCCATCGACTCCAGCCCAGCCTTTTTAGAGTGTTTCAGAAAGTCCTAAAATAGGAAAAAATGAGCAAATCTAAACTCAGAAACTGATTATTTTTAACATACGTGCACATTTTAGACTGCAGAGATGTACATTCAAAGACAGCAGCCGGAGCTCTTGTGCTACCTGCTACATTGTAATACACCAACCTTGAGCAGCAGCTGGTACTTCATGATCCTCTGGACCGGCTTGATGAGCAGGTCTGTGATCTGCAGTCTGTGTCCCAGCCGCTGCTTCAGGTCCTGCAAAGTAAGAAGTTACTTGAGAGGCTGATCCTACTGTGTCGCACCCGATGCGCCTCCCAAGGGGAAAGCTGCAAAATAACGAGTTCATACCTCGAAGTAGGTGTCGATGTACTCGGAGACGATGTGCTCTGATTTGGGCTTGTTTTGACAGTACACTACGTACATGTTCAGTCTCCGCTCCTGGATGTAAAGGAGCGCACAAAATTACCCCATGATCAAATGTATACAAGCAAAGCAGAAGGTGAAAAAAAAAGTGCGGGCGAACCTGTTTGAGAAAGAGCGGCCCCAGTCTGTCGGGGTCCTCCAAACATTTCTCCAACTCTCCGAGGAAGAACCTGAGCAAGGCGGGGAAGGACAAAAAGAAGGAAGTGAGCTACTGCGCCGAGGGACATGATCTGAGAAAGCTCCACGTCAGCCGTGTGTGTGCACCGCGTACTCTTTGTGCCAGTCGTAGATCTGGTGGATGTTGCCGAACACAATTTTGTCTTTCCCTTTCATGTCGTCGGGGATGCCCTCCTCCTTCATGCGGCTCATGTAGCCCTTATGATTGAGACACACACGTTGATAAGAATGTACAGCAGGGAAGTTTAGCGTTTTTATTCCAAAATTTGTTACATTTATAAAATGCCAGACTGAATAAAAAGTCAAGCTCGACTCACCTCCACCACCAGGCCGAGGTCTCTGACATAATCTCTCTCCGTCTCCACCAACTCCAGCAGAAGGTAACTACAGCAAAGAGAGAGAGGGGAAAAAACAACAAAAGATGTCAAATTTATAAAAATCAAATCGCCCAGATATCAATGTGCAGTCTGCAAGGACACATACTGTCTCTTCTTGAGGATGCTGGTCCTACGTTCGTCCATCTCCTCGATGGGGGAGGAGGAGGAGAGGAGGGAGTTGTCAGACGGGTTGAAGGAGGGAGAGCTGCTGTCTCCCTGTTCTACTGACAGAGAGCTGGGCCTGTCCTCCAGAGCCTGCAGCAGGGGAATAAGATGATGTGTGGGAAAGAAAACCTGGGTGCGGAATTATTTTGGTGGTTAAGTGATTAGGTAATCGGATCATATGAATTGATAAAAATTCTGTTCATCACCTAATGACCTAATAAGTTTTCTTTAATTAAACTAAAGTTTTTAATTCCAATCAGACTTATTTTATTTTCTAACTGCAGAGACGCTCTCTGAGGGCCGTGAAGCTGATACATGTTCGCCTTCGGGATGTGTTGTCGTTTGCCTCTGTCATCCTACCATCTTGCTTTTGACCAGCTCCTCGATGGCGCTGACCAGCTCGGCGGCACTGGGCGTCTCCGAACTGGATGGACGGACCGACAGACGAGAGGAGCTCTGGGACAAAAATGGAGAGATGAGAGGGGGGGACAAGAAAAAGTGAAGCATAAAGAGCCTAGTAATCAGATCTGAGCAATACAAAAACTATCTCTGCCAGTCCGGCTCTTTCGCTGGTGTCTGTATTACTGTGGTTAAAAACGTGACATAGGATTTATTTGATTTACTTTGAGGAGATCTATAAATTAAACTTGATATTCAAATCAGCAAGTCTTCATCTCTAAAACAGATAACTACTCTTATAATCTGTTTTATGTGAAGATTTAAAGGCTAATTAAAGAAACCTACATGTAATAAAGCAAAAGAGATAGCTTTGATATTTTATGGTTAAAGATCACGTGTTGTCTTGATTCAGATTCATTTAAAGTTTAGCTTTTGTTAGTTTTATTGCAGCTGGATGTTTGTTTTTTCAGTCATTTTATGAGCGATGACTTGAAAATGTTTGTTAAATATTCAGTGCTGTCATCTACACAGATGTCTCAGAAGTTGCCTCCCTGGTGGCAAGGGGTTAGCAGCTAAAGGTTAAAGGAAAGTGAAAAGAAAAATTAAATGGACTTGAAAAAACTGTCAGTAAAAAAAAAAAAAGGTAAAAACATGAGGCTGAAAGTGGGGTGAGCGTAATGAAGTTAAAGTAGTGACAGGTCAGAGAATGGTGATGGGGACAAGGTCAGGAAAAAAGTAGAAAAAAAAAGTGATGTCTGAAAGGAAGATGTTTTTTGCTGCTTCCTCCGGTGGTGGTGAAAAGCCTCGGAAATAAAGAAAGGATGCTAACAGAGCGAGGATGAAAGAGGTACGTGTTTGTATGCATGTATAATATAGTTCAGGAGACTCTCACCCTTGCTGTGCTGTGCTTCAAGACTTTCCCCAATTAGGTTTTCTGGGTGAGGCTGTGTGCCCTTCTGGCCTCGCCAGCGTTTAGAGATGCCAATTACTTGCATGGGTAATGAGGTTAACGCACAGAGGGGAAAGGGGAGATGAGGACGAGTGGGCAGGGGCGGGTGAGGGTGGGGGGTCGTGAGGGGTGGGGGTGGGGGGGGTGATGGGAGCAGGACGGCTTTTGAAATTTCACCTCAGTGTGGTGTCATATTTATATTATTACCGGGGGGGGGGAATCTGACCGACTCTCCTCTTTGATATTATATCATTTGTTTCCTTTGAACCTCACTTACCAACCTCGTCCCATCCTATGAGCGATAAACATGCAGGAAAACAAGGCTGGGGTTTTCTCTAGCCGGGCATTAAGAAATTCAAAATTTCCTTAAAACTGATAGAAGTTGGCATGATTGCACTTCTGGATGCCGACAGACAAAAAATCCGCCACGTGGCCCTCCGCTTGGAGCTAGAGCTACATGCATCCTCTCTTCACCTACATTTCCCCTTCACAATCAGGGCAGAAAGTCCAAGTCAAAACAAGTGAAACTATAAAAAAGGATGGAAGGGAAAAAAAATCGCTAAAGAAAGGCAGGGATGTTTAAGAGTTCAGAAAAATACGAAAGTTAGGAAGAATGACTTTTCAGGGGACAGAGAGAGGTGTGTTTTAAAAAGAAGAAATCTAAAACAATAGCTACTAGTTTCAATTCCTTTCAATCTAGAAACTGTTACCAAAAAAAGGCTTTAGTAAGTAGCATTTAAAGCTGAAGAGTGGAGGGGGGGAGAAAGAGAAAACTGAAGAATCGTCTGAGGGAAGAGACAGAGGGGGGGGAGAGCGGGGCATCTCAGATGGAGAGGTATGGAAACTGAGACAAAGCAAAGACAGGACATAAATCAAGGTAATGCTACAGCATGGCAAACGATACAACCAGGAAACAAAACGAAAAAGAGAAACAGAAATTAGTGTCAGAGGTGTCTCCGCTTTATTCGAGCAGGAGACCTGGACTGCCTGGAGCGTTTCATTTCACTTCTTTCCGCTTTAGGAGAGAGGGGAGAATACGACGCAACACACCACGATAAAATGTTACAGAAACTGGGAAACTAAGGAGTCAGTCAAGTTCTGTGTCTGGGGGCGTCCCATTTGTGAGGAGTGGAGAAAGACTGAAATGAGCAAAAATGTAACCTTCAAAAAAAATCATAAGAAGAATGTAAAACAGCATATTTGCTGGATTTATCCTTAAGATGACCAGAGAGAGTGTTTAAATCAAACAGTTCTGCTCATACATCTAAAAATATACATGATGTATGGTCTAATGGAAATTAATGACTTCAGTCATTAAGATTATTTCTTTTTTGGTCACTGATTTGAATTGGATTGTTTTTAGATGTAGAAGCCAGTTCATTTTTAAAAGCTTCGACCATTGTACGTTAAAGTGTTAAAATAGATTTCTCATGCCGTGCTGTCACATTCAGATGGAGAAAAATCCCTGATAGCATCTCGTCTCATATGTACGTGTCCCAATTCATCATCTACATCATCATCTTTCTCTGAACCCTCTCTCCTGTCCCCACGGCGGCGTCCTCCCCCCCGGCTCACCTTGTCGTCCTGCGAGTCGGGCTGCAGCAGGCTGTGCTGCTGGATGGCCATGGGTGGGGGCAGCGGCACCGAGTCCGCGCCCTCCTCGCCCTCCTCCTCTCCGCAGCTCTGCATGCCCGAGGAACTGGACTTGGAGAGCGTGCCGCTCGACAGGCCTTCGTTACGGACCCGCTGCAACACACGTGGATCGCACGTCGGAGATTAACATTCAGTGGCGCGCGGGAAGCGCTACCTGGACGGGGGCGCGTCCAACCCACCTCCTCCACGGTCTCGTCTTGCGGCGTGGCAGCGCTGTCGTCCGAGTCTTTCTGGGAGCCCATCGTCATCTCGCCGCTCTTCCTCACCTCGCGGCTCTTCTTGTGCTTGTGAGCCAGCTTCTTCACGTGGCCGTCGGCCTTGCCGCTGCTCAGTCGGCGCACTGGGCTGGTGAGCCACTTCCGCAGGGTGTTGCCTGGGAAACGGCCCAAACACAGTTATAAAACCACACGGCGCAGTAAGAGTTGAAGGTGAGCCAAATTAAACGTGCTTTATTTGAAAGATAAAACTAAGAATTGTAATTGTGAAATTTAGAGCAGAGTTCCAGCTGAGTGGCTTAATGGGATTTTTTTAGCTGCTAAAGAAGTGCTGTGACTTAACTTCAATATTATTAATTATAGAAAATTACAAAAGTAAGTACACAATTAACTATTTTTAGAGACCAGTCAAAAAATGGAGGCCGTATTTGAGCTGATTAAGCTGTGATTGTGCTTCTTTTAATAGAATTTTGTAGCACAGCAGCAGAATCAGTGCGGGGATCATGATCATACCTGGTCGCTTTGGCCCTGGCGAGGTGTGGGAGCCGATGCCGTGACCGGGCTGAAGCGTGGCGGACGAGCCCGGCATGATGGAGTCGTTGCTGCACACTGACAGAGTGTCTGCGACAGAGAGAGAAGCGCCATCAGTAAAACACATGTTTTTCCAATATGATGCAGAAATCTAAAAACAGAAAAATCAACTTCGATGCATCGTGCATACGCCCTGCTCCCTCACAGACGCGCACTGACCTTTGTGGTTGAAAATGCCCTCCATCTCCATGGAGGACCTGGAGTGGGCGATACAGAGCATGGAGCAGGGCACCAGGCCCTCCTGGGCTGGGGAGCGGTCGGTGGTCCTGACCAGACACCAGTCCGGCTTATCGTGACACCGCTCCAGAACCTCCACCGTCTGCCCGCGCCGCACGGTCAGCTCGTTGCTGTTGCTCGCCATGAAGTCGTGAATGACCACGGTCAGCTCGCAGCCACCGGAGAGCTGAGGGAGAGAGTGTGACCGCTCAGACCGCTGTCATGCCGTCTTGTCCCGCGTGCAAGGCGCCAGATGTCAAACATGCACAGCTTGCAGTACTCTTCTAAGTGCAGCATCAGCGCGTGCACACTCTCACCTTGTCGCTGTCCAGTGTGTTCTGAGAGGTGCGGGAGGCCAGAGAGATGGTGTCTGGTTGGCTGCTGCCTTCACCCTGACTATCCAGGTCCTCTCCATCCCTAACAACCACACACACACACACACACACACACACACACACAGTGTTGAAGGTGGAAGTATTTCTCAACACGGGTGGAAATGAACTTCAAAATGGCATCCTCTCACTGCTCTCTGTTCCCTTAGAAAACCTCGGCCTGCAGGTGAAATGTTTACCTCCGTCCCTTGTGGTGCTTGGTCGTGGTTGCCTTTGGAATATGAATGGGTTCCTTGAGCGCCCCTCTCAGGTGAATGGTGCGCTCCTGGATCACCTCCCTGATGTGCTTGATCCAGTCCTGCTTGTTCTCAATGCTCGAGGCCTGGTGATTGGTCAAAGATGGAAGTCAGGGTTAGAGCTTTTGAGAAATCGCATTACTTTGGAATTCTTGTTTCACTCTGTGTTTCACACAAGTCTGAAGTCTCCTCTTGTCATCTGTTATCGGCTACGGAGAGATTTTATTTTACATGGGCCCTCTCCAGCTGTGAACCCCTAAAATAGCTGTTCCCAAACTTTGTTGTGAGCTGCACGCCCACGTAATCACAATGGAATGTCTGTTTTTTCATATTTCAAAGGACATCTCAGAAACCGCTGAACTGTACGAGCACTCTCGATTGGGAATCACTGCCCGAGAATATTTTAAATCTTTTCAGCCCCCCATCTATGCAGGAACTGGGTTAAAGTGGGTTAGCGCCATGGATGACACAACGTGCGCTGCCTTTGCCCATCTCGAGTACATTCGCAAGCTACTGTTCAGGACAAGGCGAGGACGAGAAGCGCTAAGAGTATGTGCTTCAGACTTGTGTGAGGTGGCTGAGGGCTGTGTTGCGGGATGGTTTGTACTCACCATTGCTCCATGTTTGGATCCCTGACTTAGCTTTGAATTTGAAATATAAAATAGAGAATTTCACTGGTTTGGTTCGAGAAGATGAACATGACATTTCTTATGCTGACAAAATGCTTGGACATGGAAGAAGTGTACAACACTGATCATTTGCTGAGAGCCAATTCAAATGTGTGGCAGATAATGGTGTCTGTGTGTGTGTCTGTGCATGTATATATATGTAGTCAGCAATGAAACACACTTAACTTAGTCAACATGTATTATGGTGTTGTTACGCTCAGAATTAAATGTGCTTTGGCATCATGCTCTTCCAACGGCTGACACAAATTTAAATCCATCTGTGACAGTGTTCAACACGCACAAGATGTCTGAAAATAAGGGACTGGTATATTCACTCCGAGAACTACATAAATGTAATTTCTTCCTCCTACAATGGGGTTCAAATTGTTGAACGTTTGGGTTTCTGGTAGAGAAACACTGCAAATGGTCGCTTTGATGAAGTGGCAAAGAGCCAGGGTGGGCAACCGTGGGCGTTCAGGAGATGAATCGGTGTCAGCAGCGTTGGCAGAAGCATGTCGGCCCACAGAGAGAATCAGAGATACAAACATCCACAGGAAACACAGCCCCAGATACACAGATGTGCCTGTGCTTTGTCGAGAGATGGACACACAGCAGAATCTGACCAGAAGACAGAGACTGGCAGAGACAGACACAGGGACAGAGACAGGAGACAGGAGAGGGATCGAGGAGACAGAGGAGGAGTCTGTGTCCACAGAAAGCCTCTAGGCCACCTGAAAGCTGCTCATGCAATCAGACAAGATGTCAGAGATTACGAGGACAGCTGCCATTACAAGAAGAAAGGTAGGAGAGGGATGAATAAGAAGAAAGGAGAGAAAAAACTGGGTTGGACCGACATGAAGATTTTCTAACACTTTTGGCCAGCATTTTCTTCCCCATCAAATCCAGATGTAAAAATTTGATCAAAAATATTGAAATTTTCAGGGTTACTGTCTTGGGTCCCCTTTTAAAACCCTTATCGGTCGAACCCTGAGGGGATATCTGAGAAGGAATCGGGCGGGAAGCGTGGTTTACCTTGAGCACGATCTTGTTGTCAGAAGTCGGGGTGCGTCCCACCCACAGAGCAAATTTACAGGGGTCTCCTTCGACATGCTCTGTCACCCCCAACTCTGACGTCTGGGAAGAGAAAAGAAGCCAGGCAGTCTTCTCAAAGTTTCACTGGGTGCAATGGGCAAAATCAAATACGCTCGCTCCATATAAAGTGATTTCTTAAGACAAAGGAGCCATTGTCTTTGTTTCAAGAAGTGTGAGATGAATGGCTTTGTTAAGGAGAGATGTTAAAAATGCAAATTATGTCATCAAACACTTCAAAAACACAGAACAGCCTGACTGCACAGCTCCTAATCTGGGTAAGAAGCTACGCAATGACAAACGGCTAATCCAGACTTCATTGCATATATTTTACCATCATATACTTACAAAGAGTTTGCTCTTATAGATGTATTTACTCCTGCCATTCGAGTCCTTGACCTCCTTGCTGAAGACAAGCGACATCTCAAAGAGGAAGAGGTGGCGCTCTCGACCCTTCCGGATCAGAGTTTTGGGATCCCAGACCTGGAAGGACTCCTGGAGAATGAGCTCGCCCTGCGACTCAATGTTCTCATCAAAGCCTGGAGGAGGGAGGTGATATCAGAATGAAACAAACGCTCTGCTCCCCGATTTATGAGGAGTTGTCATTTGATAAAAGGCAAACTTGTTACGAAAACCACCACCACGAACGGGGCGGTGTGTGTTCCTCACCTTCCAGCATAGAGAGGTGCATGGCATCGTTGGCTTTCTTGGGCACGCTGAGCATCACCTCGAGGCCGTCCTTGATCTCTCCTTTACCTTCCTCACAGCAAGTCAGAAGCTCCTGAACAAGCACACACACACACACACACACAGAGAAACAATGACAACAGGAACCATGGAGAAGGCCGCGTGATGTGGGATACGGTGGGATACCTTCAGCAGCAGCTGATACTTGGTGATTCTCTGCACCGGCTTGATCAGGTAGGAAGAGATGGAGTTGGCCAGTCGGTGCCTCTGCTGAATCTCCTGTCAACGCCAACACAGAGAAGCCGTGTGACTGGACGCATCGTGCGACAACTACCCCATGTCATTTTAAACGGCCGCGAGCGGCACTCACATCAAAGTAGTTCCCAGCATGCTCCAGGATGAGCTGGGTGGAGTCGGGTTTGTTCTTGCAATAGTTCACGTACATCTGGAACTTATCAGCCTGGAGGACGAGAGAAACAGGTCACGATGATGAGTGATGATGAACACAGAGACATTTCATCTTAATTTTTTCTTAATTTCAAAAACATGGAGGATTTGTGTATCTTCATTTCCAGTGAAGTGCCAGTGAACAAATGATACATACCCATGTGACAAAGCAATGGCCGACATCCTCGGGCAGCTGCTCATATTTCTCCAACTCTTTAAGAAAGATGCTGAGGAGGAAGGAACGAGAGACTGACATTTTAGAACTGTATTCAGCGAAATGTGTTCCAAAAAAAAAAAATCAAACCAAAACTGCTACAAAAGGCATGTTCAAAGCTGCTAAAGATACTGAACTGTGTTTACAAATGTGATTTAAATATGATCCAGGTCTGATTTGCATCGTGGTGCTTGAACCCTGCTGTACTTGCCTTCAAGTCTGGTTTAAAGTTTCAGTTTAAATCAGACACGGAGTGACGAGTGTTTCTTACTTATGGTGGAATTCATAGAGGTCCTGCATGTTTCCAAAGATGATGTGCTCCTTGTTGATGATTCCTGGAGGAATCTCCTCAACCCCGCTGGTCATCTCCCACAGGTACGTCTGCATGGAGACGAGAAGATCAGAAAAACCAACAACAACAAAAAAAAAAACCCAACCAAAACTCTTCAACGGGGTACATTTTCGGAATTTGCGTGAAGAGTTGTTGCGCAACTCCACCATGACACAGGTTAACAGTGGTGGGTTGTGAAGCTGAACTCACATCCATGCACTCCCGCAGGTCTCGTACGTAGGCTTTCTCTGTCTGAATCAGCTCTGCCATGATGAACCTAGACACGCACACACAAAAGACACGCGCGCACAAAAATTAGCAATTGTCGTTCTGTCCTCATCCACGCAAAGATAAATCACCGCGCCAATAGCTCGCTGTCAGCCCGTCTCCTCCGTCCTTTTACGCTAATGAATAATGAAAGAGTTGCGGGCCATGAAACGTGGTCGTAAAGCAGCCACGGATGAATGAAATCATGCTTGTGATTTGTGACGCTCATATAAAACAATGCCGCGTGCTACATGTAGATTCATTCGTTCTCCAGGAGGGCCGTCCTGTTGTGTCAGCAGTTCTTGGGCTGACGCAGCAGAGAGGAAGTTTAAATCACACGGATCCATTATGCATGTACATTTACACTGAACGCACTAAGTCTCTTATTCACGACCACTTACAGCTACTGAGACACCAGGGTTTCAGTGCTGACATCGCTGTCGACATGGATGACTACGACAAATGGGCCTGAAATATTTCAATAAGCACTCGGCTGCTCTGCGGTGTGTGGCGGGCATGGAGCCAATATTTCATTTCTTGTGCTTCGTAGCAACAAGACATTTCCAACAAGAGGAGAAATGCTGTGAAAATGCTGGCATGCTGCTATTTGTTTAGTTTGTAAGCGTAGCACGTACTGCTCTGGAACACAGCCCTTCGCTATTGAGGCTAAATGCAAATACTGGTCACAGCCTAGAGCATTTTTGCTTACTATCTGCTAACTTATTAAAACAGACATTTTTAAGTTTTGTAATCGCGCACACTTTTACAGGTGTGAAAAAGCTATGTCTGTTCACCAGCTCTGAACCACTCCTTATATCTGTGACTGGGGCGTTAACAGGAAGCAGGTACGTACTCCTTTCTGCGTGCCGACTTGCGTTTCTCCTCATTGAGCTCATGGGCGGCGTCTCTCAACTTGACCTCTGACCCCGGGGCTGTGGCCGGGATGATGTCCAGCTGGAGATCTTTGCTCTGACACGGAGGGAAGCGGAGCAGAAGACGACGTGATTTAAGGAGACAGTGTCAGAAAGCGGGCGTGCGGCAGGAACCTCCGTCCAAACACATTGGACCACTTACTGCCTTGTTAGAGTCCGAGGAGATGCCCAGGGCTTTCTCCAGGCTGCAGCGGTACTTGTCCATGCGCAGGGAGAAGTCTCGGTAGCGCTTGTCCACGGCCGTCACCCACTTTTTGATCTCCCCGGCGTGACTGTGGCCTTTCTCGCAGAAGCCGTCGGCCAGCTGGATCAGCAGCTTCACGCGTTCCTTCGTTTGCTGAAGAGAAGGAGCAGAGAGAGGGAGAGAGCGTGTTGCGTGCATGCACACACATCCACTCATTAACATGATTGGTGTGTGGGCCTAACCTTGGCCGTGATGTGGAAGTCCTCGTGCTCCTTCAGCAGCTCCTGTGTGTGGTGGATACTTGAGCCGGTGGAGGTGTGCGTGGACAGGTAAAACTCCCCAGTGTCGTGAATCCACTCCAGAGCCTGGACGCACATATGAAGGATACAGACGCCGTCACATTACGGAGCAACCGCCAACCCCCCGTCGCATCAGTAAACTGGATCTGTTTCAGCCTAAACGGCGTTTGGCGAGGCGTGCGTCCCACCTGCTTGGCGCTGCGCTCAAACACCACGTACTGCTGACACTGGTCCAGCCGGCGCTTCCGCATGGTCCAGAAGTGGAGGACACGGTTCTCTCTCTGCAGCAGCTCGTTGAGGATGTCTGGACACAGAAAAACACTCCCAGTGAGAATTCGGAGAACTGCCTACTGGCAACACTCATCAAGGACCCCGATATGTTTGAGAGCTTTTTGAGAGAGAGAGAGAGAGAGAGAGAGAGAGAGAGAGAGAGGGAATGCTCTATTCACTGTAACGGAGTAACTCGCTCTTCTTAAGGACTGCAAGTTGCCTGAATGTTTTACTGGTTATTTATTGTACATTGCTATCTCTTACAGCCGAGAAAGAGGATCAATGCCGTAGCCTCTTCATGAACCTTATATATAAAAAGTGAAAATTTATGATGTTAAGATGTACCCCCACAGCACTGTTAGAATTAAAGAGTTCCCCTTCTTCAACACCACCCATCACAAGCTCCAAATGTGCTTTCTGAAGTTGAATGTAAACTGGAGGCTTTTATTTTAAGACTTATCTTTTTTCAAATTTATGTGTTTCGGCTAACATTGTCCTACAACTACCACGGGCTGGATGTTTCAACCACACATACATTTTACGTAGCTATGTCAACTGTTTATCATCCCTTTTTTTCTACAACCATTCGTCTGTATCTGGACCTCTCTGCTCGCGTTCCAACTAGTTTCCACGCGCTCAACGTTGGAGCGCAGTGTCCGGGGCGTATTTTTCGACACTCACTTTTGACCTGCTGCTCTGGTGCTTTGACGTGGCTCAGCATCCCGGGCATGTTGACGCTGTTCCTGTGCATGTACTTGAGGAAGACGTCTGCGTTCCTCCTGGCCAGCGTGCACGCCTGATTCACATTAACACACACTGAAATCAGACATGTGACCCAAAACTTTGCCTCGCTTTGATCCTGAACGCGTGTGCGTGTCTGTTACTTTGAGGAAAGCCTCCTTCTGCTCCAGGTGTTTACTGATCATGGGGGTGACGTGGTCCGTTTCACAGTTGGGCCCGAGTTTGTCGGCCCCTCCGCACCAGTCCTCCTCTCTTTTATACTCCTGCTCCAGGCTCTCCAGCACGCTGCACACCTGAGCGGAGAGACACACTGCGTCAGTTTACTGGGGAACACACTGAGTTGTGTTTTTGTGTGGAACTTTTGGGACACAGGAAACGGAGAGACGGGTTGACGGGTTGAACGTGGACCCCTACCTGCTCGGATGTCTTGTAGAAGGCCACGGAGGCGTTGACCAGCTTGAGTCTGTCCTCCATCTTCAGCATGAGCTGCTGCCAGTGGGAGGCCACGCTCTCTGCACAGTCTCTGATCAGGTCCATGTCGTAGTGGTTGGCCTGGAGCAGAGCCTCTGCCTTCTGCTGAACCTGCAGCGCACTCTGGTGGGTTTTCTGCGGCGGAGGAAGAGAGTGGAGAGAGGAGGAGGTTTAGATTCACCACAACACCGAGCAATTAACAAAACAAAATCTCGCTTCAGACTTTGGACAGAAAACACGACACTGAAGAAACTGATGAGATAAACGGACGTGGTCTCACCTCAATGGCGTGTTGGAACTGTTCGTGCTCTCTCTGCAGCTGCTCAGCTTCCTGCAGTGAGCTGGCTGTAATCAGACCGGCGTTCAGCATGGACTCGCCGTTCCGAATCCAACCCAGAACCTGGGGGAAAAAAACCCCGAAAAGCTGTAATCACTTCTCTAACCTAAGACTTTATTTTAATCAGTATTTAAAAATAAAACAAACTTTAAGCTCTCGCAGTTATGCTGGTACACTGCAGCTGTTCCACTGTCCTACCTGTTTGACTTCAGCCTGCAGGTGTCTCAGCTGGACACACTGCTCCAGGTGTCTGCGGTGCTGCTCAGCTGCCAAGTCCAGCTCTTGCTGCTTTTCATGGAGGAACTCCAGCAAGTCCTGAACTCTCGTGGCCATGTCGACGTCGCGGTCACACAGCAGCTCGACACCTGGAGGGGGACACACACCATTGCATCGGTTCTGGATGGGTAGACGTAGAAGAACTGACTACCTGCCGTATCTTTTGGATTAACCTGAAACACGGCTATACATTATAATAAATATTCACTGAATAATGATAATGCGCCAACACACGTGACGTAACCATTCCTTGTGCATGTTTAGAGGGTACCTATTAGCATCAGAGATCACAGGTGAGTTATTATGGTTGGCGAGTGGGCGCCTCTCATCACAAACACTGACTGACTCTGACCCGCGACACCCACACTGTACCAAAGCTAAACCAAAGTAGCCAGGACAGAAATCTGTGCAGTAACAGTGAAAACGAGCCGCATCCTGTTTCAACCCTCAACTGGATGATAACTGATGCGGCAAGCAGTCGACAGCACTACTTTACAGCACTTAGAAGTATAATAGATTCAGAGAGCGCTTTTTTAAAACTTGCTACCTAAAAACAATTTCTTGAAAATGAACATAACAAAAGGACAAAAACAAAACTGTTTTTCTTCCCCGAAAGACCAACGGGCGCCCTGGGGAGGTCGGTACTCACCGGAGGCCTGGACCTCGTTGACGTACTGCAGCAGCTCCTGTCCCTGGTGGATGACGTCGAAGGTGAGGTTGTTCATGGTCAGGGCCTTGTCGGCGTGGTGCTGCAGCCTCTGCTCGGCCAGCGTCAGGTCCTCGGTGTCGAAGTCGTTCATCTGGCCTGTCAGCTCCTCGTTCCATGACTCCAGGTCAGAGATGATCTGAGGAGAGGACAGAAAGATTGTGTTTTTTCAGAGGTCACACACACCTGAATATTTTTTGACTGCTCTTAGGAAAGACAAGTTTTTTTCCCCCCAAATAATACCTAAAATGACTGAAATTATTAAGCCATAATTTCTTGGAGATTCTGTTTTGGATCTTGCAGAAATGTAATTTATTGCTTCCAGCTAGTTCAGGAGAAATATTATTTCATATCAGCGTTTTGCTCAAATGCTGATCACCACCAAACACTCAAACACCCAGACCTAATAGCTGTACAGTAAAAAAGCCAGCGACACGCCCCTCATCCCAGGCAGACTCACATCAATGGCATCCCTCTCGAAGATGCGGAGCTGCAGGAAGAGCTCCAGCTTGATCTTCCTCTCCTGGAAGAGTTCCTCCATCTGGGCCTGGGCCTCGTCCAGCTGCTGCAGGACGCTCTCAATGTGGTTGATGGAGCTGTTGTGGGGCGTCTTGTTGCTGGAGATGGCCGAGTCCCTGGAACACAAACACACCATTAAGCAATAAGCCGTGAGAGGCAGAGCAGTGTGCTTAAAAAAAACAACAACAAAAAAAAACAAGCTATAAAGACACGGGTTGGGCTCTAATCCAAGTGGACTTCACTGCACAGCCCAGCCTGCAGTGGTTAATTTAGCTGTAAAAAAAGGCTGATTCAAATTAAGCAGTGCATGTTTATCCTTGAAGAAAACCAACACCATTTCATCTTTTACTTTAAGTTTCAAAACTTCACTTTGTTGTGACATTTTCGTTATGAGTCCTCTTAACATGTATCACCATTCAGCTCTCTTACACAGAGTTCATTTTTTTTGTAAAGAAACACGGGTTAGAGAAGGAAAGCAAACCAAGGTACAAACAAATGACACCATCATGCACCTGATGTACTATCAACAAATAACACATAATCACACACACAGCACAATTATTTATAAATCTCAACCACCTCATAACAAGTTGTACTTTGACAAGACTCAAGACTTCTATTTCAACATAAGTACATGATTTATGCATCATGTGATCATTTTAGATGACATCCTTTCCCTCAGGATTGTATTACAGTGTTTACCTCCACCTCCCAGCTATTCTCTTATTAAAAATGTGTCTTGGGTCTGGTTGAATGGAGATTCATATTATTTTAATTCAAAGGATTTCAACTGTATTCAGTATTGCTTCAAACATTGTATGCTGTTGCTTGTTCCCTGTTTTCTTTTCCACTGATATTTACTTTATATATTTCCTTTTCCCCACTGGTTTAAATGCAAAGCATTTTCTAAAGTCGGTTATATACACAAGATAAACAAATACATAGTACATATATTTTCACATCCGGTGTAAGAGGTAAATGAATAAATTTATAAAAGCTGATATTAGGTAAACAGGCACCACAGCACAAACTGTGGCAAACACACTGTGGACCACAGAGGCCCATGGGTTAAAAGGGACACATACACAGACATCAGCGAGTTCACCCGAAGGCAAAACACACGATAACGAAGATGGCCACGTGCATTCCGATTGGTTCAGGGTTGGTTAATTGGCTTGGCGGACGAGTGCGCGCGTGTGTGTGCACAGTCTGTCATGAACACAACGGCAAAAGGTGTGGAGAGCTCCAGTTGCCTCCCGGAGAGACTGCCGCACAATTAGACGCACTTATGAGAGCAGACTTATGTAAGACTTCACCGTGGTGCCAAGACACCAGGGAGGGAGAGAAAGAGGAAAACAGAGCGGGAGGGAGAGAGAGAAAAAGGAGGGAGGAAGAAGAGAGACTTAACATCCTATGAAAGCAGAGTTGAACTACATCCACTTCTCCTCCCATCCTCTCATCCCTCTTTCTCGGTTCTCACGCATCTCATTAGTCTCTCTACGGAATTACAATGACAGATTATTTCATTGAATGTATTTAGCTGTTTTTGCTCTTAACACTTTTTTTTCAATTCAAAATCAGTCTAAAATAACCTGCCAAAGCACTGTCCAATATCAGTTGGTGAGAGAAAGATTTAAAAAAAAAGATGATGCAAGTCGACCTAAAAAGGTTTGGTTTTCCTTTTTTTCCCCATTCACTGGTTTAATCATTACATCTTCTGCTGGACATAATGTGTGCAGTATTATCTCTCTTCAACAGCAGTTATCGTGACATACTGTAAAAAACTGGCTGGGGTCACTTAACTGGTCTCTGATGACAATCGTCTGCCATCGCGATACAGCTGAAATAAAGGCTGGTTTCACATCACTGTCAGAGGGGGATTACCAGTTTTAGTTTTGCTTCCTATTATCATATCTGCTAGCTTTTGATGCTATGTCTCTGCTGTGGTTTAACCGTCAGCCAGGCGTATTCATCGCTACCTGAGCTGCTGGATGAGGTCCTCTCCCTCCTTGATGACGTTGACGGTGACCTGCAGGGTGGTCTGCTGCTGCTGACCGAAGCGTTTGATCAGATCTTGGACGGCCTCCACCGACTCTGCGTAGACGTCGTCCAGCAGCTCCTTCTGGAGCTCCTCCAGCCACGTCCAGAGCTGTGGGAGGACAGTTATTGGCATCACTGTTATTTTCAATAACAGATTTTTTTTTTCCTGCAACTCCGTTCAATTGAGTTACAGCACAGTGTGTGTCTCACACTTTGCTATGAACATTTCTGGTAATTGTAATAGAAATTGTGTTTAGGTAGACATGCATCGAGGACAGCACTGGTCTGCAGTTCTCTCTGGCCCTACAATACAAACACACACACTGTGACGGCAACATGCAAACAATAAGTCACATTCATTTTCCACTGTTGTGCATTCATGTCAGCTGTTTAAGGATGGTCCACTGATTTCCATCAATTCTAGATCCCTCGCCTGATAGTCACGTAAGCTGTGCTCTTTTAAAAAGGTGAGAAGTGTGACTGAATGGAACAAACACACATATTCCGTTTTATCTGGTAATTTTTCCCCTCTTACTCAGAGGGCCCTGTCATCCACACAAACACACAGCCCACCAGCCACTTCAGCAGTACGTCATCCTCCCTGCCTACCTCTTTGACGTGCGTGTGGAAGGCGACAGACATGTCCAGCAGGACTTTGCGCTGCTCCACGCGGCGAACAAAGTCTTGGATTCTGTCTTCGAGCTGGTGGGCGGCCTGGTAGATCTCCTCTGGGTCACACTCTCCCGTCTGGGCCAGCTGCTCGGCCGCCTCCAGCAACTTGTCCGCATTGGTGTACGTGTTCTACACAGACGCCGGGGATAGAGAGAGAGAGAGAGACAGATGAGCCCAGGAAGACAATGCAATGCGAGCAAAAACGTGTTTTTGAAGATGAGAGGCAGAACAGAGGCAGGGAGAAAACGAAAAACAGGATACGCACAAGACACTGATAGAGTCAGTGAGAGCAGAGATAACTACTGAGAGGAAATAGAGGCCGAGAGTGGGTGAAGATGAGATAAAGAGGAAGAGAGAGATGCAACAGAAAAAATGTGATATTAACGGTGCATGTCAAAAGGCTGACATTAATATTTTCTGTTGTCACTAATTCATTAAGGATTCATTAGCTAACACTAGCCATCATAAACTACAGCACGTACAATAAAACAATAAAAGTTGGCGGCTCCAAACCTTTGTGTGTACTGAACAGAACAAGGGTTTGTTTCACTATGAAAGCAATACAACTTCTCACTCATAACAGGAGGATGTACGATAAAGCTGTAGATTTTACTGACAGTTGTGACAAAAACAAACTAGTAACTATCTGCTCTTTTACAATGCTACTCCACCACTGCCTGGCATGGCTTACCTGCGCCACTTCCTCAAAGTCCTCATGTCGTTTCTGCAGAGCTCGGGCTCGGTGCAGGGACTTTCCCACACCTGTGTGTTTGCTGAGGAAGGCCTCTCCGTGGTTTTCTATCCAGTCCAGCACCTGTGCAGCGAGATCACATGACGGATGCCTGAGAGCGGGCGGCCACACGGGGGCGCTCTGAGGCGGTAATTGAGTCACAAGTGCTGACAATGAGCAAAAGAGTGTGCAAGAGCAGAGGGATGACTGAAATAATGTCCAGTATTATGGGAGGCGTTGCACTGGGCCTTTTCCATGCACGCTCTTCTTTCTATGTTCTCCAAACAGAGATGAACGGCATCTGCATGGACGTATGACCCACTTCAATTACCATAGCAACAATTGCCATGCCAACATTCTAAGGAAAGCCCAGGATTTTTGGACAGTATGCAACTGTATTATCATACTGATTATTGCGTGGTCATTAGGCTTGTTTTAAAGCCTTTATTCTGCAGAGAACATTTAAATTTTAGGCCTTTGTCCAATGTTCCTTTCCACAGAGAGGCACGATGAGTGAAGACGTGAGGAGCAACATGCTCAAGGACATTTTGATCGGAAACATGGCTGCTGCTTGGATCAAACCCTCTATTAGGAGTACAATCCTTCTACCCAGCGAGCTACCCTGCTATTTTCAAATTACTGTCTAACCCTCTCATGTTCTACTGAAGAAACCTTGCATTAGCTTGGCCCTTGATTTCCCACGTGTTTGAACATATGTGTGCATGTATATACATGGTATGTGTGTGTGCGTGTGGTGTGTTTGTGTGTACCTGTTGCACGTCCTGTTGAAAGACACAGAGCTGCAGACGTTGGTGCAGCCGCACTTTGCGGTGCTGCCAGATGTTTTCCAGCTGCCTCTGGTGGTGTAGCACTTCGTGGATGATGTCCAGGACGTGGTGCACCGCTTTCGAGTAGTTTGCCGACGCCGTCAGTGAATCGGCACTGCCTGGGGTCAGAGGTCGCTGCAGTTTGTCCAATAGAGCTTTGCCATCTTGGCTCACCTGAGGTTAGAGCAATCGGTTGCATGCTTTACTTACAGCTTGTGGTGCATGAGCGCCTGGGAAAGCACACACCTACATTTCATGTTATATGTAGAAACTCAAAAACAGAAAGTGCCACAACAGGGGAAGCAGTGAGAAATACAAGACGCTATCTCTTGCACTGTACAGAAATACTGTCAGTGTAATGTGACTGGGAAAACCTTCCTTTTTGACTTGATGCTAGATGAAAGTGCATTTTTCAGAGAAGTGAACTTTGAGGCACTGCTGTCTCCCCTTGCACATTTTATATCAAGCGTTAAGCGTGACGTTACCTCAGAGTAAGCGGCCGTGATGTGTTCGTACAGGCCTTGGTGATGGTGGATGGCGTCTTCGAGGTCTTGCAGCTCGGAGGGCAAATCCACCTCGCCGCACGCCTTACACCACGAGTCCACGTTACTCATGTACTGCGGGGGGGGGGCACCACACACACACACACACACACACGCATTTAATCAAACTGCCATTCAGACATAAAGCATTCCACCTGAGCAAACCACAGCATGAGACAGTGGTGTTGTGTACGTCCTTGTGCTCTTCCCAGGAGTCACATGTTAGTCAGACATACCGCAGTGTGCAGGAAATCGCCTGAGGAGCATTTTCTTTACTATTACTGGCCTTCAACATGCAGGAATGTCTTTGTGTATGGTTATGATCTCTTTTAAGACTTTTTCAGACAAATTAGCTATGGCTGAACGTGCTGTTCATTGGCCTGTGGTGACTTCCTAGAACCTTCTGTACCACCCCCTGTGGCAGGGAAGGAAAACAAAACAATCAGTAAGTCTGGTCTAAAAATAAATATCAAAAAGTGGAAGTGATCTCTGTCTCATTACTGCATTTTAAACAGCTCTCCCAATATGAATGGAATAACATACAGCCGTTTAAAGTGGCTTTAAAATAAGTTTCTCTGTATGTGTGTGGGAGAAAGAGTTGGGATGAAACCTTGGGGAAAAAAAGCTGTTTCTATTTCGGCTCAAAAGCATGAAAGGCTGGTCTGATGACGGCAATATTCCAGGTCGGAAAAGGCGTACCACCCATGTTCCCTTGTTGGGATTCTGTTTGTGCTCCTTTTCAGGCCATGAATCATTCCACAGTAGCCCGGCTAATGAGCGCACACATAAACTGCAGCAGATAACAAATGCTTTACATACATTGTGCATATGTTTATGTAAATATATGTTAATGCATTCCATAAGTTAGGCTTTTATAGATTTAATGAAGCCAAGTGGGTATTTTACAACCCAGAAAGGCTGCGCGTGTGTGTCCATGTGCCTCCATTAGAATAGAGAAGGTCAACACCTCAGCTGGTGGCAAAGGTACATCCCTGTGTGTTTTACTGAATACACGTCCCTGCTGAGGCAGACTTGGGAAATACTTACATAATTTGATACAAATGTGGTATCAATTTTTCTTCAGCCAGAAGGCAGAATCTACAGTAATTACAACTAAAACTACTAATCTTTTGCTGTGGTCCTACACGTGTGTGCTGAACTCACTTGGTCACATTTCTGGTGGAAGCTTGCAGACATCTCCAGCAGCGTGCTGCGTTCATCCAGCGCTGCGGCGAAGGCCTTCCACTCCTGTTCCAGCTGACCCGAGATCTGCTTGATCTGCTGCGAGGCGTAGTGACCCGACTCCAGCAGCCGGTTACCGACCGACATGATGCGGTTGATGTTCACGTACACGTTCTGTACAGCGGGAGGTAGAAGGAGGGGAGAGACAGTTGAACCGAGAGGGTGGATTCAAAAGGAGGAGATTAAGAAAAGAAAAGGCCGACAGAGGAGGCCACCGACAGAAACAAACCGCTAGATTGATGCCTCGTTTCGTAATGGTTACGTAAGGCTGACTGTGGATGAAGAATAGGATTACTTAACGCCTGGTAGTGCTGCTGCTAAAATGCAGACAATGTGCCAGTGCACACAAGCAGAGTCAGCTCCAAACAAACACAGTACTAGAGGCTGCTGCTAAGTGGGTAACTATATGATGATAAAGCGCAGAGCATGGCCTTCACTGCGACCTGCTGCGAATCAGCGTGTGCCTGGGCGTGTCTTACCATGCAGTTCATAGCAAAGTGGTTGTGCTGGGTTTGCAGCTCGATGGCGTGGGGGTGGTTGTTGCCAATCTCCGTGTAGCCTGCCAGGAACAAACCCTTGTTGTGCATGATCCAGTCAAACATCTGTGGTGCGGCGATGATGACGGGACAGACAGACAAACACACAGAGAGGGGATAAAAAAAAAAAAAAGGTCAGCCACTCGAATGAAAACATACACACACAAGCTACAAGTGCACCATTAACTTTTACAAATCACCGCAAGAGCAGGTAAAAACAAACATCTGCCACTTCGCCTCGTGGACAAACCCGCGTGTGTTTGTGTACTGCTGCAGTGTGCTCATTGTTGTCATCTTTCCAGGCCAGAATACAGGGAAATGGACTGCCTCTATTAAGAGTATCCTCTCAGGCTCTCCTAGAGAACAACTCATGGCCCATGGTGTCCTAGCAACAAGCTCCTACTACTGCAGTGTATCCAAGACTGCAGCTCTCGCCGCTGCTGCAACCTGCTATTTTATTCTACTCACTCAAACATGGATCTGTGAATTTCTCTCCCTGTCTCCTGCTCCTTTGTGCTGCAGCTGTCATCACCTGAGCTCTGGGTGGCAGCCAGAGTAAGTTGCTGTGCAGCAGCAGACACTATCCTCTGCCTCAGGATGTGGCGTTTAGTCTTTAACCTCCTGTTATATATGTGAAATGAAGCTTTAGCTCATGTATAAGGAACAAATTAAAAAGGACATGCATTCATACAGTGTGTAAATCAATGCTTCTCTGTGGGAGTAATTAAGTTTTTGTTTCTATTGGCACTTGTCTGCCCCTACAGTGATCACCAACTGTAGTTATAGATTACCACTACATCACCGCCCGTGCTGCACGACATCCCCTCCCACACTCCCTCCATCCACCGACCTTCTCTGCGTCCTGTTCAAACAGGCGCAGCTGGAAGCACTGGTCCAGCTGGAGCTTGCGGACGTGCCAGGCCTGGTGGAGGTGCTGCCGGGTGGAGTGCAGCTTGTCCAGCAGCTGGCTGATCCGCGGCACCAGACCCTGGGTGTCGGCGTTGCAGACTACGCCGCTGCTGCTTCCCCCGCTGCCACCGGTGCTGCCATTCCTGTTGGAGAAGGACTCGCTGCTCTGGATGCGCTGCAGCAACCTGGAGGTGGATTTAAGATGGATGTTACGACGAATGTCTTTTAGTTTTACCCAGTCACATTTTGTGGCTCTGGGATGCTCTTATACGTACCTCTGTCCCTCAGTGTCCAGCTCCTCTATCGGGGCTTTAATGACTTTCTTTTTCAGCGTGGCGTGCTCTTCTATCATCCTCCTGGCTCCCTCCAGGTCTTGGGGAAAATCTTTCCTCGACACAGTTTCCTGCATCTCCTCTAGTCGGGCCAGCATCTGGGTGGCGTGACCGGAGAACTCCTCAAACGCCACACGCACCTGGACCAAAAGAAGACAGTGGGAAAAAAACTGAGTAAAAGCCTATACGTTGATATCTAAAGGGTAAATAAGGGTGACTGACTAGTGCTAGTGTCATTTTTTTGATCAGTCCTTTCTTTCAGAAATTCAGCCTCTTCCCTGCCTTGTTCTCTGCTTATTGACTCTTCTGCATCCAAATGTCTTTGGGGATTTCAGGATAGATTTACAGATCAGGCAGACAGTCTGTAGCAAAGCCGTGACTGACAGCACAGGTGGGTGAGCTGACCTCGATCCACTCTTCGTGGTTGTAATCCAGGCTGCCATCGAAGTCCGCCGTCAGCTGGGAGGGGTCCACGACCTTCGTCAGGCCCTCTAATGACACCATGGTGGTCTGAAGGAAGGACGGAAGGTGGAGGCAAATATTAAAGAGGTGTGAAGGGATGGAAGCAGGGTTTAAGCACCTTTAGGTTCATTTCAGTGAATTGGAGTAACCACTTGAAAAGGTTATTTAGAGAAGACGGCCTTCAGTTCCCAAAATCGAGCAACACAGACTTTTTTTAATGACAGCACAGTTGCAGCTTTTCGGTGGAAGCCATAAAAATAATACCTTAATAACATAACCTGTGCACATTTTATCCTCTTCATCCTGACAATCCTAGCTGCAGTGTGCTATGAAAAATGATAAAGCAGCTACCCAAAAAAAAAAAAATACCGTTTTACAGCTTCCTGTATCACTGGACCAACTGAACTTTTTAGCACTTTAAATCTGAGGCTGCAAGTCACTAAAGACTGAACACCTTGGCACAGATTCTCTTTGATCGCCTCTGGTTGTCCTTCACTTTACAGTGAAATCAGATAAAAATGCTCTTCACATAATAAGTCCATATTACAATATCAATTTGGGTGATTCGGTGAGGAAATGTCTCCTCGTTTGGTCTCAGTGCCTCTGTGTTTCTGCTGAGCCACCTCCGCACAACACCCCCACACACATGGCCAGAGATGGATGGAGACACAACGATAGCGCGATAGCTTTGTGGAGGCCACACAATGCAGAGACACACTGCCGTCCTTGGACAAAAAAGCGCGGTGGCTCTTGCCAGGGGAAAATACGGATACCACGTTGCTCGCCATTGTTGTTCGAGCTAATTGATTTGCTCTCCGCTGAATGGCGAGGGAGGGAGAAATTGTCAGGGCGGCTTGGCGAGCGTTTCTCTCCCACAGGCCCACGCAATTTATCAACAATCAGAATCGAGACTGCGGTCGGCCCTCCGCGCTTCGGCCCTCCGCTTCCTTTCTTCCCGTCTCTGTTCAACAGGGAGGGAGGAGGACTGACGGAGACAAACATGTCTCTGCCTCTGGTTTACATTTCACAAAGCAGGGAGAAATCCTTGATACACATACAGGGACGACACAAACACTTGCCGGAAGCTGATTAGTGGTGTGAACACTGGATGGATGCAAGGATGGAAATTTTTGCATGCAAGTGTGGTCCTACCCACAGTCTGGTATCAAATTTCCATACACAACGATAGATGTAAATTTCCTCCTTCCTTCATTCAACTTTCAGAAATCTTCATAAAAGTATAAGCTACATATATGCATGAGGTCAGGCAGGCAAGCGTACAAATGCACAAACAGTGTATCCAAATCAATGGCCGCGTGGCTCGGCAGGGCAGCTGGTGACGACTGTAGCCTGCCCTGCGGCATCTGGCTATTCTTCCTATCAAATAATCAATGTGGTGCGATCAGACTGCAGCGGACCCACGTATGTGTGCATGGCCATGTGAGCGGTTCGTCCGCTCACACGAGCCGCAGTCAGAGGGAAGGAGGGGAAAAAAAAACAAACCATCAGAAACCTACTGTACGGGAATCCAAGTACATTTTGTACAGAGAGCCGAGCCTCCACCTACATCGCAGTGCATGTACCGATCCGTGTTGCGCTGCTGTGATCGAGAAGCTGATTGTTACCATAGTAAGCAAGGTTCCTTATGGCACATTGAGCAGTGGGGGGGGGTCTAGTGCTCATTAGAGGGCATTTACCAAAGAGGCTTCAAATCAGATGAGGGATTCCTCACTAAATTCACAAGCAGGAAACAGGCACTGTTAAACCCATGCAGTGGTAATTTGTAAGCGAGCACGTTCGGTGCACATTCTGCTGCCAGGTTATAAGGATGGAACGGTCCGAGCGTAAAAATCAGACCGCTCCTCTGAATGCATCATTAAATTAGCTGTGAAAATGTGCTCTAACACTTGACTGCGGCGTCACGTCCTCGTGGTCTGCCTGTGTGCCGTTTTTGGGTCGAGCGCGATGAAATTTCTCTCCCTGCTAGACAGCTGGCTGGTGATGCACCCGTCCAACGCCGCGGCGAGAGGGAAATAATGAAATGTGCTGGCAGTGAGCAGCTTGGGGGGGGGGGATCATTATCACAGTTCAGCTGACAGCAAATTCAGGGAAAATGGTTGACGGTTTTTTCCCTTCTTTTACACCTTTCTACAAAATGCTAAACATGTAACCGGGACACCAGCTTGACCAACATACATTTATATAATAACAGTCAAAAATTTGAAGCTCCTATCCATTAAACAGGTTAATAACCTAATAAACCAGGCAGTCAGAGATTATGTTGTAATATCGTACAAGTAGAGAACCCCCACATCTTACCTCAAATTCGAACTTGGAGCTGCCGAAGTTGGTCCTCTGCTTCTGCCAGAAGTTGTCTGGCTTGATGATGAGGGCGACGTGGATGCAGGACGGAAACGATTCCTGCAGGATCTTCAGCAGAGGCTTGATGCTGTCCCACTTGGAGCCGCGCATATCCACGATGACCGTGAAGCCATGTTTACACACCTCCTCGCTGGGAATGGATGGGGATCGAGGACAGGGGGAGTGGGAGGAATTAAAGAGAAGGGAGGAGCGGGAGGGAGGGAGGGGCAGAGAGAGATTGGAGAGAGTATAATCCAGAGAGAGAGAGAGAGCGGAGACAGATGACAGGCGGGGAAAGGATGAGAGAGGGATGATGGAGAGAGAGAAGAGGGCAACAGAGATGAAAAAAGGAAAAAGAGAAAATGGGAGTGAATCAAATCAGTGAGATGACGCATTTTCTATACTGTGAGAAGCCTACGCATCAAACACACCCACCCACGCTCACACACACACGCAGGCACACACCCGCACAGAAACCTGCGACGAATGCCTCGCAAATGTGCACATAAATACAAAAATACAAATCAGCACATTCTCGCATCAGCAGCCTCGTGTCCCTGTGGTGCTGGGCTTTGGCCAGCATCGTTACCACACAACGTTACACTCACACACAAGCAAATGAGCTACAGTCGCACACCTGAAACACTGTGAACGCTGCGGGTCCTTCAGCATCATCTGTCGGATATTACTTTTGATCCTTCCCTACTACTTACTTAACTAACCTGGATCGCTTCTTCCCCTGCTGCTCGTTTGAACATTAGCAAAATTCCACATTTTTCCTCCATCTGTTTTGTTTTAAACACTATTTTAAAATCTGTTAAAATCGTTGCATCTCCATATACCTCCATCCTTTTCTAAACCCTTTCCCTCACTCTGTAACAGCCTGTCAGTAGTCGTGCAGTGTGCAGATGTCGCCTCTCCCAAAATAGAACACCTTTGGTCACCAAAAACCACAAAGTAAAGATTACAACATGCAAAATGTGACATGATGGCTGAGGGGTCTCGAACGCCTAAAGGACATGAAAAAGTTTTTTTTGTGAAAAAAAGAGAGCTCTATGGGGAATTTACTCACGTAATAAACCACACAGAAATGATGGGATGAGAGGAGACGGATAGATGGATTAAGATGGATGGAGGGAAGGAGGAGGCGAGCGCAGATTGAAGACATTTAAACAGAGGGGAGAAGGAGGCTTTACCTGCGAGATGAGGAGTGACTCGTCCACGGCTGCTGCTGCTGCTGCTGCACTGCCTCAGCTACTGCGACACTTTGTTTTGCTTTCACGCACGCACACACACACACACTTGATCGCTCGCTCGCTCGCTCGCTCCCTCACACACACCTCCTCGCGCATGCGCTCTCGGCCTCTGTCAGTTTTAATCCCCCCACCCTCTCCTCACCCTCCCTCTCTCTCTCTCTCTGTTGATCCCTCCTTCCACCTCTCATTTGTTTTCTGCGATGCATCCCTCTCTTAGCTCAGGCTTTCCCTCTCCGTCTCAGCATCTCACTATGCCTATAAAACGGATTTTTTGGCAGCGAGGAAGCTGCAGCGCGCTAACCGGTCTTGAATTATTTCTCTCCCCGCTCCTCTCCGGCCCCTCACATGCTCGCCTCGGCTCTCTCACGTGTTTGCTTCCAGAGCCTCGGCCGCTCGCTCCGGGTGTTTGCTTCGTTTCACGGCCCCGCTTATCCTTCTCTTTTTCCACGGCGCTCACACACACACACACACACACACACACACACACACACACACACACACAGAGCAGATTAAATTAAGGTGTCACCTGGGGATGCCGGCGAGGTAGGCAATCAGTCTCCTCAAGTCGTCCGTTCGTATTCTGTCATGGTTGCTGCGTGATGGAAATGTTAACACTGGACCACCGCGCCTGTCTCTGCCACCTGAGGCAATACAGACACACGCACACACAGAGCATTTGATTAGACTACAAACATGACAGACACCAATGTAATAATGAACAAAACTTCTATTAAGACCGGTGATCTTGAAATAGCGAATGTGCAAATGCTATCGCTAATTGAGTGTTGCACGTGCTTCACTAAATCAGCAAAAATCCGACTGCAGTATAATAGGTATCACAGTAACCCGTTAGCTAATCCAATGAATGAGCGGCAGGCTTGACAATGAGATGCTGAGCCTGCTATATTACAAACCCCTGGCGATGGAGAGGTCTAATAATACAAGACAGAGAAGTTCAATTTACCTCAACAACATCATCAGAGACCAGTGGTGTGAATTGTGTCTGAACGCATCGCAAACAAGACGGCGAGTCTACAGCCGAGCGGGCGCGTCCGTAAAGCTGTGCATAAGCACGGCAGTGTCAGTGTTAAAACGTTGATGTTCAGCAAGTGTAACGTTTACCATTTAACTTAATTTAGCATGTAGCATACCGCTATTTGCTACTTAACACTAAACACAAAGTGCAGCTGAGGCTGATAGGAATGTGGTTAGTTTTGCAATGAAATTAGAGACTTTGACGTGATGATCGGGCCAGATGAAATGTCAGAGGTTTTTTTCAATATAACTTGCGGGGACCATGAATGACCATGAATGTCAAACTTCATGGCAATCTATCCAATCGTTGATGAGACATCTCAGCGCACCACTAAAACCACAAATTCAGCAGTACGCCTCTTTACGGCCAGTCAGGGGGTACATCATCTGAGAACCGCGCACGATGTTGAGTTAATTCACTGGATAAGTAAAAGCTCTGACATGCTAGTGGCACAAAATGAAAGGCCAGAGAGTTACCAAAGTCAGTAACATTCATCCTTATGAGACGCTGAATGTGTACACAAAATGTGGTGGCTTGCTGTCTGACGGTTGGTGAGTTATTTCAGTTTGGACTGAAGGACCAACCGACAGACTGAGCTCACCATCCCAAGAGCTGATCAAATTATGAAATGATGATCTTAATACAAACACATGCAAGCTACATGAATGATTTCTATATGCCTCCAACTGTGCGCATTTTATGCATATTTGACATTTTGCATGTTTACAGTATTTCTGTCTTCAAGAGGCTCCCAGCCTGAGTCCGCCCTTCTGAATATTATTTTGTCATTTTAATTGGTAGTTGGGTAACATTTACTGTTTGCAGCACATAGTCATGGGGCTGAATTATGAATATCTGGTACTATAATAATAATATTTTGCTCACAGTCCCTGACCAGCTGCAGAGGCAGAGAGCTGCTTCACTCACGTGGGAACTTGTAAACACAGGCTGACTTCGCTCAGCCCACAAATTAGTGAGTTCAGTTGGGTTGCTGTGTGCCCGTAGGCTCAATCTGGCTGCTCAGAGGAGAAAATCAAACGCTCACGTGGCAAACAGGCAAAAATGGGTGAAGGCGAACATGGCCGATTTATTAAGGGACCAGATCTAAGGATAATAGGATTAGGTCATTTACCCTCCTTTTCACTGGTGCCCCCCCCCGACCCCACACACACACACACCCCCCCTTCATTTCAAAGCCAATTACTCCACCAGCGACTACTATGAGATGTGGTAGCGGATGGTAGGCTATCTCCATGGCAACACTGCCCTGTCTGTCCCTCTCTGAATTTTTGTCCGTTTGTCTGAGTCATCGTCATCATCATTGTGTCTCTGCCTGTGAACTTTGCTGCACACACACACACAGGACCCAAAAGAAGAGTGTGCACGTGGTGCGCGCACACACAAATTAAGACAAATTTCACTTTGTTATTCCATTTGGTACTGCTGCGACTGCATGAGGGTTTTTCCAGTGCATCTGCGTGCACAAAGATACATGTAATGAAAAAACACATTCACACACTCACACACACACACACACACACACACACATTTGCACGAGCTGAATAATGTTTTTGTGTGTTGTGCAAATAATCCTGCTAGATGTTCTTGGCAGTCCGTATCTCCAGCTCGGCCTCCTGTGAGTTTTCCCTGGCACGACTCAACTCTGTGTCTGTGTGTGTGTGTGTGTGTGTGTGTGTCAGACATGGTTGAACTTCCCTTGGACGGAACAAAGACACGGGCAGCTGTAGCTCTGCACTGTAGTACTGCTGATACTGACTAAACAATGGATGTCTGTGTGTGTCAGAGTGTGTATTAGGTGTCGTCTGTGTGTGCACGCATGAGCGTGAAGAAGGGTCCAAGGTTAAGTGGCTGAGCCTCAGTGTGACCCTGTGAGTTTTCGCAGGCAGATCGCACGCCTTGTTAGTATGTCAACGCTGTCTTTGTGTGTGTGTGTGTGTGTGTGTGTGTGTGTGTGTGTGTGTGACAGAAAAAGAGAGAAAGAAGCAGCACACGAGGGTGCAACTGTGTACAGTTTAGTACCTGGGAGCTGTGTGTGCATGTAAACTACGGGCTTGTTTCGTTTGCCTTGTCAACCACAATCGGACCAGCTGGGGCTGGAGACCTTACCTGACAAAAAGGCAACTTTTTCTTTGAGGATGGGAAGCACCTCCATTGCTCTCATCTCCTCATTTCTCCTGAAACCTGGATAGACAGAAAAAGAAAGAAGAGAAAAAGAAGACAATGAGGTTTCTGCTTGTTCTCTCCCAGCTGATCAGTCATGACTCTTTTTTTTCTTGAGGGCAGATTATTTGGGACAGAGCAAATTTTGTCCACTTGTAATCCAGAGAGCTGCAGCTTTTAAACGCAGGGGATTGAGGCCCATTTCAGATTGCTTGCATCATAAGGGAAAAAGTCTCACTTGTGCACACGCACACACACACACACACACACACACACATACTCCAAGAAGCAGCACGGAGGCTGTGGTCGGAGAAACAGTAATGGTGAGACAAAGTGAGGCCAAATTCAGGGGAAGCTTGGGGGAAACAAAGAGCTGTTGTAGCTCGCGCTGAAACAGAGGTGAAATGGGGTGAAGCAACATTACACTCCATAGGCCACTTCAGTTCCCATTAACTGGAACACCATAACATACTGAAGATATTATGAGGATTCCCACATGGTGAGTAGCTGCTGGATATCCACATCTACCAGTAAGCGCTGAGTGGAGAGCGAAAAAAAGAAGTAAAAAAAGGGATATTTATGAAGCCCAGCACACAAAAGTGAATGTTCAGATTAAGAGTTTACAAATGTAGTTGGGCACAGCGCTGCTAACGGCATGCTAACATGCTCACGGTGCCAACGTGAACGTGCTTTTAGCAAGTATGTTTACCGCATCAAACACCTTTGTTAGCGTGCTAATATTTGCTAACCGCTAATTAGCAAACGTTTGCTAATGAGCACTGAACACAACGTGCAGCTGAGGCTGATGGGAATGTCAATAGCTTTGAGGGTATTTAGTCATAAACCAACGACGGACAGTTAAATGTTTGACCTGATGATGGTTCCAGATGAAAAGGACAACAGAACGGTTCCAGTGTATCTGGATCAAAAATGTCCAATTTCATTTCACACAAAACCACAAATGTCAGGGGAGCACCAAAGTCATCAGGATTCATCTACTGGGAGCCACGCCGGTCTGCAAGAAATGGCAACCCATACACAAGCAGACACTGCCATCCATAGACCTAAAATTATTACCCCAGTTGCCCTGTTAAATACATTTTCCTGTAACTTTATAAATCCTGGGCATTGTCAAATGCCTGCATGTTCTCAATTTAGAAATTGAGACGTCTGAGCTTTCAAAATTTCCCTCCACCTACTGTACAAACCACAGCCAGAGGATTTTCTAAATGGCACTATTAGAGAAGGCCAACAAGCTGTCATCTGAGGAAAATGAAAATAAATATAGATACTTTACCCACTTCAACTCTGTTTGCCTTCTCTCAGACTACTAATCTGTGACATTTTCTTATAAATAAATGTCTGCTGGCGCATAGTCACTGGCAAACCCACACAACGGCAGAACATTCACTTGCTTCATAACCCCCACCGTGCTGTTAATATTCTGTCAGAAGTGAATGGGTGGCTGTCACGAGATGTTCAATAAGTGAGGACCTGTTCAAACAGCTGCTAAATATAGACACACAACTCCCTAAAGTGATTAAAGTCACACGTGAGCTTCAACACACACACACACACACACAGGAGTGGACAGAGCGGGCCCAGATTTTGTCCTTCAGACCGACAACAGAGGTCTGCTCTGTTTGACTGATGACCCAGACAAGTCATATTACCCAAGTGTCCACTTTTCTTTCGTTCTGTCTGTCTTTGATCGCCCGACAAAGTGCGAGGGCAGAACTCCTTGCATGTTTGACCCACATAAGAATGGAATGAGCTTCTAGCTGAGGTGTAATGGCTCAATGGCTGTGACACCTCGATAGGAAAAACAACGCTATCGTCTCTACATCGACCGCCATATTTGGCAAAAGACCAAATTACAAGCCAGCTCACGCTCCAGCCAACTCGAGCCGGCCAATGTCGCCATCGTGGCTGGAACTTTCTCTCCTTTTCCTTTCCTCGTACTTCCCGTCGCTCTACCTCAACTCTTCTGCGGACTTCCTTTTTCGTTTCTTTTTGTTTTTGCCTGGCTTCTGTCCGGACACCGGAGGTTTTAAAAACATTTAACATCTATGACAGAAAAGAAGAAAATTGGCGGTGCAATACTCTGACACAGCAGGGAGCTGTTTAAACGCTCGCGCCCGCGACGGGCGCATATGAAATGGCAAGTTGAGAGCGGAACATAACGGAGATGGTTGCACAGAAATCACTGACAAAACAACAGCGTCACAGGAAAATAATGTGAAATGAGTTTTTTTTTTTTTTTTTAAATTTTCCGGCAGTATTTTAACCGACACCAGTAGGCCAGTGGAATGTGCAATCAGCTGGCCCAGAGTCCTTAAATAGTGCGCCCCGGGCCAGGGCCAGTCATAATGCCGTACCCGAGCTGCACACCCAACATCGCCAAAGAAAGGGTGAGAGGAAAGACATGATGTTATCTAATTCTGCTCTCTTTTTTTATTACAGTGTCTTAAAGTGTGGTGGCAAACTGATAACACACACACAAATTGTTACCACGTATTACGTAACAGTACAGGGAGAACTGTGTAAAGGGGAGGAGTCGCCAGTCGCTGTCGGCCTTTTACTATTGCTATGATGCACACACACACTCGCTGAGCACTTGTAGCGAGCGATCCTCCCGTCACCGCATTCGTGACTGCACGCTAATGAGATCCACCACTGGAGGAGATCGACCCGCCTCCATTTTTATGCCTCCGTCCTTCCCGGCTTCCGTCTCCCGGCGTCCCTCGGGGCTGCCGCGAAAAAAACAAATCAGCGAGAGCAACTCCGTTTCCCACTGCGCTCCTGTGAAGGGGGAGCTTGTAGTTCTTTACAGATGACGCCTGAGCGGCGCTCGATGCAGACGGAGAGCAGATCTCCACTCTTAATGGGGAGAACAGAGGTGTCCATTTAGCCTGGAGCTGATGATTAGTTTCATTATTGCCTCCAGCGAGGAGGTTTAGGTTTTCACCCGTCTGTTTTTTTTGGACTCTGTTTGTGCCATTTGAATTTGTATTTCTCACGAAACAATGCCTGGCTCTTGATGCAAAAATAAAAATGCAATGTATTTTTTTTGGCCTCGTCCTTTGCTGACTTCTAGTTGACTGAATCTTTGCTCATTTTGGAACTGAGAAAAGTTATGAGCTACATTTGGTTCTCGTTCTACCATCATTCAAATAGCTGGTTTAGCTGAAAGGCCCTCAATTTATAATAATATAGGAGGACAAAATTTAGACAAATCTTCATACTTGAGAATGTCAGCTGTGACTGACATATGACTTTTGACTAATTGTTATCACACAGTCTTCTGCTGATAAACTCATCAACCAACTGACACTTTATGTGTCCTAGAGGGGCAGAACATCAAACTGCCCATCCCTTTTTTTGTGTGTGCGTCAGTGTTGGTTATTTACAGCAGCAATGCCGCTGCCGTCACTGTGCTAAGCTAAATGTGCACTCCGCCGAGTGTACGTCGGAAGGATGAATTACAACATGCGCGCAAACGGATACGTCAGCAGCTTTTTTTTTTTTTTTTTACCGAGGCGCAATTCATCCTCTGAAGAAAGGACCATCTTTGATGTTGCCCGCAAAACCTTCTGTCTGATTGGTCGGCTGCCACTGAGCAGGAGGATAATCAAAGGTCAATGAAAAACCTAATGTTGACAAGATGACAAGCAGAAAGCCACTGTGTATGTGTGTGAGAGAGAGAGAGAGCACACAGTGAGCGCTTTGTAGCGCTGTGTAAATTCGCTACTGTACGGTAAACTTGAACGGCCGCTGGATTAAGATCTACCCAGACACACAAGATCCTGTGTAAACACACACACTTTTAACGCACAAAAGCATCCCCTCCTTCTAAACGCCCTCTTTGCAGATTGACCACAGCCTGACTGCGTTCGTAGATATTTTCTACGCCTGGCCCGACCGTGAGCACTACGGTAAAACCTCCAGCTGAGCTGTGCTGAAGGAGTTCCGGGCGGATTTCTCTCTTCCGCCACACACACACGAGGTAAGTTGAACCGCACAGACACGCCACTTCCCTGTGCGCCGCAGTGCTGCGCGACTGGAGAAAGTGGCACAGCAGCTAAATATAGAGTGGCCAGGTCACGCTCACACACACACACACACACACACACACACACACACACACACACACACACACACACACAGGAAGGAAGGAACGTTTGCTGGATGAACAATGGGCAAAAAATAAATCAATAAATAAAGAAAAGGACGAGACGCTACAAATACTGTACTAATACTGTGAGAAAACAAGATGTGCCTGTGTGTATGTGTGTGTGTGTGTGTGTGGGGGGGTAGGAGAGTGAGAAAGGGCAAGTGAGCAAGAGTGTAAAAGAGAAAGGCAGCAGCGAGGGATGCCAGGACATGTCAGGCGGAGGGCGTGCAGACTGAGACGTCGGCGGTCAATGGGTCACTGTGAAAAAAAACACATCGTCATTGCCTCCCCTCCTTCTTTGCCTCTTTACTGAGAAGAAACGAAAGAACCAAGTTCTCTTCCTGCTGTGGAGGCCAAAGGATGAGGAGTGTAACACAGAAATAAGGTAAATGACCTCATGGTCGCCATACACACAAACACACAACCCCAGATGTGGTAATGTACCTGTCAGCTGGATGAGGGCGGAGCCAGTCTGGGCATACTGCCACTTATGATTGGCTGGCCAGCAAGTCATGCTTGATAATTCTCCCACAGATTGTAAAGGGGAAAAAAAAATCCATAAATCGCTGTGGATTTGGCTTCATTCGCCGATGGAGAAACGTAGTCGGCTGCTCCCGTCGGCTAATGATAGACTGACGGGGCCGACGCGCTGAAGGGATCCCAGTCCACTGCGGGCGCGCTCGCAGCAGCTGCGGCTCGTCCTGGGATTCCTGAGGGGAGATATTCCAATCCAGCAGACGACCGAAACCGCCCGTTTTTCGGTGCCGTCTGCGCGTCCGCATGGAAAAGCTGGTGCAGACATTTCCGAGCGACCGGCCTCGGCGCGCGCCTCACGCGGGCTTGAGGTGGGCTGGTAATCTGGCCGTCTTTTGGAGAGGCGGGTTCCTGGAGGTAATCCTCAATGTGTCAGAGGGGTGATGATTATAATGTGCCTGCGCTGCGTTTATGCACCCTGAGAAGCTGCTTAGCATTAGGAGGGGAAACTCGGGAGTGATGGGGGAAACCCTCACAGGGCTGGAGAGGCTTGGGCAGAAAAATCAAGCACCCCCACCCCCGCCCCGTCTCTTCCATTCCCTGCCATGGAAATTTAACCCCAAATACACTGTGAAGGTAAAGAGTGCGCAAATGTTACCACATACCACAATCGGACGGTTTCAGCGTGTCATTTTTTTTTTCCTGAGGTCCATTACCTCAAGGTCAGAACATCATTAACTTCTTTTTTATCTCTTATCTGGAGAAAACAATGTATTTCTGTTATGTAGAAACTGCGCTACTGTTCCCCTCGCCATTCTGATAAAAAAAAAACCTCCTCATTAACGGAGTACAGCTTCCAAACTCAACAGGAGGGTTTAAGCTGCTTATCTACTCTCAGACTCACAGCACTGATAATGTCAGAGGGAGAAACCGTGGTGGAGTACAGAGCACTTTCTATTGTAATGAACGACACTTCATCTGCCGTAGACGTCATTTCAAGTACATCTTTGTCCGTGGAAGAAAACTGCATAATATTATACCAGTTGGGAGGCACAACGGCTGATTAACAATGTTTTCATGGCGATGGTATCGTAAGGAACCTCAATGACCAAATTATTATTTTATCACGATCATACATGATTAATAGAGCGTTTGATTGATTGAAAAAGCGTTTGATTTGTTATACGGAAAACATTTCACAAATGTAGACACAAAGTTTTGGCTTCATCGCGAGAGCCGCTTTATGCAAAATGTATGAACGACAAAATCACAGCTCACACCAAAAAGTGCAATTTCGTTTCATTCGTAATCAATAAGCCGCGGGCTACAACTGAGGAGGGTGTTATTACCTTGTTGATGGTGCCTAAATTCGGGAATTCAGAGAAACCCAAGTCCATCGCCAACCCCGAGATTCCCGAGAACAATTTACCCTCTGAAAGGTGAGCAGTTTCCGTTTTGTTTGGTTTTTTTTTTTTTAAACCAGGAAGCTGGTCTTTCCCATTCAACAAAAACGCACCACGAACTGGCTCGATCTTTCCCCCGCCAGAGTCGGCCCTGATGTTTCCTGCGTTGCTGGTCATGTATGAGGCGGTGACACACAGCAACACTGCTACACCCCTCAGTGACGAGGGGCGAGGGTTGAGAGGGAGATGCCAGAAACGTGCATCACCCTTCACTGTACGGAAGCTGCCACAGCGCGCCTGGTGTGTGTGTGTGTGTGTGTGTGTGTGTGTAAATATGTCAACACTCTGCACACACCGCAGAGGGCTGGAGACTTGTAGGGGCCTCCCAGAGGTCAAGTGGGCATTAGACTGGCTGATACAATAAAGCAGTTTACTCAACAACACCACTGTAATTCCCCCCCTGAGAGGCTGCGACAATTACCTCAGGGGAGGGGTCGGAGTGTGCGTCGCTCTGTATCAACGAAACAAAAAAAAGAGAGAGCGAGAGAATGCGACAGCTGCCGGGTGCCGTCCCAGACAGATGGGGTGGGTGGTCAGCCAGCGGAGGGAGGGGAAACGTTGTCGACATACCACAAAAACAGGGCGCACACAGCATCTTCCTTATCTGATTAAAGAGCAGTTACATGCGGGCGTAATCTCCCCTAATGCCCCCGCCGCGCAGCCCGACTTGGACACATCGCTTCCAAAACCAGCTGTTGCGGGTCAAGTGAAACCAGAACCGCGCACATGCGCGCGCGTCCCTGCATAGCTGTGGACTTCCCACATTCGCGGCGTGCCACAGATTCCTCGCTGAGGGATGTGCGGGAATGGCAGGAATTCCTTGAGGCCGAGGGAGCGGACAGAAGTTGGGGCGCCCGCGACCTATCACCCCCCGCCCCGCCCCCCGCCCCCGGTCTACATCCTGATCGCCGACGCTCGAGGGGGCCTGGTTGGTAAAGAGCTGGGTACTGGCCCGAGTCGTTTTATTTGGCTGCTTGCTTGTGGCATCGCTGAGTATTCCACCGTTTTACTGCGGGAGATGCTGAACTGGGATTCAGTTGATTCTGACACTTCCTGTTGATTCGCTCGAAGCGTGCATACGTCTTATGTTCTCTTCCCCGCCACGAAAAGTCTGATGTGGAAAACACGACACAAGACGGTCAAAATGACAAGGGTTCAGTCCATTTCTCTGATGGATTTCAATTGTGTGGCTCTCTCTCAAGCGGGGCAGTTAGTCAGTTAAGATAACATGAGCTTGACTAGTTGGTTGAAAACACTTTTTTCCCATCTGACTGGCAAACGGGTTCCTGCTGATTAAAGACTAAAGCTGGGTGTCGTGGGCAAAAAGTCAGCGTCCTCACCGGCCGACGATCCACGTGGAAGAAACGGAAACCAAGGAGCTGCATTGCTCTGGTCTTTCGGTGTGGAGTGAGTACTCTGAGTGTGATATCATGAATATTTGATTCATTCCGCCATGTTTAGACGCTCATCTTATGTAGTTATATAACAAAGGCAGAGTTTAGTGTCTTTTCACTTTTAATGCGAAAGTGGAAAAGCTTTTAGGGTGAGGACCGACCAGTACATCTCCGATAGTGTGTCTGATTTTGTTTGGTTTCGTCCTCTGATTTTGCTCAGCATCTGGGTTGAGTGAACAATCGGCTCCTGCCACATCCTGGCTGGTAATGTCTCCCTGGACACAAAGACACCACTGTTTACTTCAGCGGCTGCCATCACACCGAGGATAAATTACCAGTAAGTGACTGATAAATGTGTTTCCTGTGTCTGAGACATACTGATAATCGTTTCATTTTCATCAGTTCTCTTACGGGGTTTCTCTCTCGCAGACAGGCTCACCTGCCTGACTTCTTTCCACCTTCCTTTTCTCGTATGATGAAACCTGCTCCCCGTATATATATTAAACTTACATTTTTTTGCACTTTCTATACGTATCAGTCTCCTCCTGAAGGGAGGGCCGTTTATCATTTAGCTTCGTACCATTTAGGGTTATTCACTGGACTTAAACTAAAAAATGGAAAAATAGGGTCATCCAAAAAGTTTTGACGGGTTGATAAGAAACATGTACGGTAATCATGGCCTATTGTTTCATCTGATGATGGAGCATTATTCAACCGTCATTATTAGCCGTCATTTGCGCCAATTCACTGTCAGTCTGGGGCACGACAACTCTCCACGAGCAGCTCTTTAAGGCAGAGGGCGGCAGGTTTTTCGCCGCGTTACTCACAGCCCGACACCCCTGAAGTCGCTGAGTAAAATAGTTCCCGACACCACTGGAATGACTTCTCGGGCCAGCCATCTGGTTTGATCCAAGAGAAAGAGAGAGTGTGCTCCAAAAGATGCCGTTTTTAAAAAAAAGGGGACATTCACTTATTTCATGCTGCATTACAAATCGGGCCTCGACGATGAAAACGCGGCGCCACGGCGTCAGCGACTGCGCGCTGGAGCCCGGCCGTTTGTTTCCAGTCCACGCAGACTCGCCTCGTCCTTCCATTTTCCTCTTTTTGTCCCCAAAACCTGAGATTTGGCCCAGGAGACAGAGAGAGAGAGAGTGAGGAAGAGCACCATCTTTCCTCCATCTCCGCCTCTTTCTGGTCTCTCCATCCGTCCAGACCTCTAATAGCAGGGTAGGCTGACTGAGCGAGCAGCAGGCCAGGGTTACCCCAGCGACCCAAACACAGCAGGGGAGGAGGGGGGAGGGAGGAGTTTTTAAAAAAGGACATAACAGGCGTGTTGTTATTGGTGCCAGGAGTTCATTTGTCCAGGTCTTTTAACGCTACCTGATCTCAGTCTGACAAACCGTGACGAGGCAGAGAGAGAAACGTTAAGACCAAGTTTCATGCCAAAAAAAATTCTGATTCTGCTGTGGCAGAAAGCGTAAAGCCGATCGTTTTCCTCCCATACTTCCCTCCTGTCGCTGACTGGGATTCAGTGCAACTCACAGTTTGCTGTTTTTTTTTTTTTTTTTTGCTGTTGACTTCTGCTGCAACCCCTTTTTTCTGCTCCAGCTACTCCGCTCTGCACCAGCAGGCCATCTGGAGGTGACGCTGACATGAAATTGCAGCTTGTGGAGTGCAACTGATTACTGAAGATTTATGCAAATTCGGCCACCAGGGAGACGGACAGAGGGAAAAGGGCGAGAGAGAGAGAGAGAGAGAGAAGCGGTGTTGGAAACGGACAAGACCTCAACGCTCCCTCCTTGCAAAGCACTCCTCAGCACATCTGTCAGGGTCCAACAGCATTAAGATTATTGCATAACAGCAGTGCCCCCACCTCCCCTTGCAACACGCACCCCGGCCGCCCAGTCAGACCAGTGGCTGTGGAGACCAGGCCAACAGATGGACGGGCCTAATCCCCCACAAACCCCTCCTCTCTCGCTCCAAACCAGGAAGTGATAACTGGCAAGCACCAACGCTTAGGAAAAACACCGCCCTGACAGTTTCACACAGGCAGGCCAAACAGTGGCAATGAAGCCAGGCATTGTCTAGATATAATTGCATTCATGTTGCTTTCATCGCCTTTTTCTGGAGGCGCTGGAGCGGTCTCCATCGAGGCCCCGGGGCCTTGGAGCAACCTGCCAACTCGCTGTCCTCCTTTATATGTGGGGTTTGGGGGCGTTGCTTTTTCAAGGCCGGTAGTGTGTGATCAAAGAGTTTGATCAAAGTCAAAAATGTGTGCGTCTCTTCTTTTCGGACGGCGACTCCCGCTGAAGCACAGGGGAGTAACAATCATTAATATCAAAGTGGTCATATGCCTCCTTAAAATGTCACATCAGAGGAAGGCCGCACTGGCAAATATCAACCCTCTCACATGACAAAACCAACTACCATCATAACGCACTCCTTGGCTTGGTCTGCACCGTGCCAATAAAATACAAGTAAGACCGAGAGGAAGGGAAACCCAAAGAAATGTCATGTCAGGGTGACGGAGAGGCCAACTGGGGGAATAAATCGTAATGGAGGAAAGAGCAGAGGCGACAGGAAGTGTTAAATCTCCAATCACACGATAATGGACAGGGGGCTGGAGGAAATGAAGGGAAGAAGAATGAGAGCGACAGACGTCGTCCATCGCAGCTCATCATGGAGAGGCTGCTGTCGCTACAGCCACGGGCGCTAGGCACGGGTGGCCAATCACAGCATGGGGACGATGGTTTCTGATGAGTGGGTGGGTGGGGTAGAGCGCTGAAGGAAGGCTAGGCAGATATGATGATGAGAAATTATGGTGACAATCACCTGTCATTGTCACTGGGAACACTGAAATATTAATCACGAGTGAGCGCATGCGAGACTCTTACTTCCTGTATTAACGAACACATTCACCTCTGAAAACAACACACAGGAAAACATAAGCAGTCACGACGAGGACGGGGGGAGAAAAAAAAACCAGCGCCGCAATCGTGACTTTCTGCGCGCACGTTTTTCTCACCTGCTAGCTGACTCGATACATCTCCTTTTGGCTCTTTAGGGAGGGATCCATCTGCAGGCGCACACACAAGAACAGAGGGAAGAAAGGGATTAGATTGTGGAATAAAAACGGGATCCTGTTTTACGTGCTGAACGGGTGAACAGGACAAACGTGGAGCCGGCTTCATCACGGTCCTGGGCAATGAATGGATTCCCGTGCCAGGGCGGGGGCGGCGGTGCTTTGAGCTAACCCGCTAACATTAGCGTACACTCAAGGCCGGGTGTATCCTAATGTGCTACACGCCAGCACACGGTGACATTCTGATATTAAGCGGGTACTTTGTTTACCATTTTAGCCTGATGGAAAACCCCAACATTAGCGTATCCAGCCTAGCGAAAGGAGCAGAATCTCATCAGTCTTAAGAAACACGACAAACATGCAGTCCTAATGTTCAGAAACAGGAGCGCACCTACTGCCACCGATGGTAGACACAAAGCTTCCGCATGTTTCAAACCACTTATGATTATAATTTTAATCACCAACCTGACAAAGTTCTGCTCATGCCGGACTAGTGCGTGAAGTGGTCACCTTCTCATCACCCTATAACTCATGACCGAGGCCCACTGGTCTCTCAGCCAATAAAACAACTGGCCCATTGATCCCGCCTATAGCCTGTGTGTGTGTGTGTTTGCGCGTGAGGCTGCGGCCGTGACCGAGGGTGAGACGGAGTCAGTGTCATGCGCTGTCAGCATGTAAACAGGCCCGGCGCTCGGCTGGTTGACTCAGTGACACACGCTCCCTCTGTTCTGACTCAGGCTGGCTTCTTCCTGTTTAACCGTACGGAGCGCCGATGCGCTGAGGCGGACACAAGCTGGTGGCTGCACACACGAACGCAGGATCTGTCCTGTCACGTTTCGTGACGATACACCCTGGGATGTAGTTGCATTTTTACATCGCAGACCTACGGCAAACCGTGCGAGCAGGCACATTTTCTCACCTCTACAATGCCGACTTCCACAAAAACAGGCGCTCTGAGAAAGTTCCGGCGCAGCGTGAAACTTTACACAACGAAACACACAATCTCGGCTGTGAAGCGCTTGACGGCTAACAGCAACTGCCGCGCTACTTTATTTACTGAGAAATCCCCCTGTGTCGGGATCGACCTCCACCATCTGTGTTATGAATTCCTGAACTGTTATTCCAGTCCCACCGTTACCACTGATCCCGGATCTTCTGGTGGTGAGGGCTGAGAGTCGCAACAAAGTCGCCGCCTGACACCTCACGAGATGGAGGTTTTCCTGAAAGGCACAGTGGAACCCCACGGCTGGGTTTTCAGATGACTCTGTGGCAGGGAAACGGTTGAGCGTTCACACACACACACGGCACAGTGATCCAACCTGTGTTCGCCAAGACGCTTATCTGACTGCGGAGTTGCGCGTTGTAGGAGGATTCAAAAATACTTTGGATTCTCAAATTTGCACCGTGTCCATGAAATTTAGGTTCCACTGGCTTGGACAATGGACAATATGCAAAATGACTCTCAGACAACAGCTGAACCATGTGGAAAAACAGTCGGAAAACAACAAGGAAAAAGAGTTGCTGTGATCAGGCAAGATGCTGCGCAGGTCCCTGATGCAAGCGGACCAAAGACACCCACAGCACGGCGAATCTTGTGCACCTTGAAGCGCTGTTCGTTCTACTGTCTACTGTGCGAAGGCCGAACACGACCCACATCACCTTTGCAGTTGTCAACCTTATTCATTATACATCAGCTTTAATCCTTCTTAGTTATGCTGTATAGGCCGTATACGCTGAAGGACGTGGGGGTACGTGACAGATCTACAGTCAGTTTGGCAAATCACCTGAAAAATTTAAGAAAGAGCTGTCGCTTTGACGTCGACGTGAATGCGTGCAAGTTGAAAGCTGTTGTTCATAGTGACACTGATATGAAGTAAATGCAGCAGTTGGGGCGGGGGGGTGTACTGAGAGGAAGGGGATTGTCAGTTAACAAAAGTCCCCAGTTTAAGATTCTATACCAGGAAGTATCTGTCTGGCCAAAGACTAAAAAATGTAGCTTCTAGCTTCATGTGTAAGAGCCCGCGACCTCTGACCTTCAGTAAATCTCCTTGTGTCCCACTAAATCACTCACGCTGTTTCCATTTATCGGCTCATCCTGTCATTATGACCCAACCGTTCTCTGCCAGACACCTGGTTCCCCTCCGGAGCGGGTGAAAAAGCGATCGACTCTATCTCCCAGCCGGAGTTCGGCGAGATTTTGCTGGCAGTGCTTTGCGTTAGTGAACGCAAGGCAGCGGCGTGCGCATAAAACTGCACACGGGCGAGCTTCCTGGTGGTGAGCGGCGATGCCACAGGGGCTCGTCTCCACCAGAACGAGCTCTCGCGCGCAAAACCTGGCGCGGGAAAGCTGCGCTGAGCAGCGAGAAGGAGGCGTGGCGATCTCGCGGGAGTGATTCTCTCAAGCTGCGTACCTGGGAGGGCTTCGCCGAGAATGAATGAGAGAGAGAGAGTGAGAGTGAGGCCAAACACCCACATACTTCACATACTCGCAATGCCAAAGATGTCCACTTAAGCCACGGTGCGCAACAACGTAATACCAGACTACAGTAGCGGTTGCCCGCAACTTATCGCAATCTAAACAATACGACTCGCTGCTGAGCCAGGAGTCAAACACGCGCGGACAAAAAGGAGATAAAACACGGTGTGTGCATGCGCGCGCTGCGAGCCGCAGACACACGGGCAGGCTTCTCCTGAGATGTGGCCGTCGGAGCAGCGGGCTAATCTAACCACGTGCGCACGCGCGGCGGGCCAACTCCGCTACAGACCATAGTAGGATAAGCCCACCGCCGAAAACGTCAGGCGGGCTGTTTGGATGAAGCTAAACAGAACGCGCGCGCACAAAATCTAACAGTCGCTGAGGAAATGACGAAGCAAAAAAAGAAGGAGAAGAAGAAGAAAAAAAAAAACTCCAACGGGCCAGATCCCATAGAACATCCCGACCCTCCTCTCTCCGAAAAACGCAAACACTGGGATACAGTGAACTCACCTAGACCCCGGCCCTGTTGAACACTGCCCGTACTGTATCCTGCACCCAGCTCCCTTACGCAGACAGCTCTCTCCTGTCCCGACGCACACACTCGCACACTGTTTCTGTCTCCGCGTTAAAACACGAGACCACCCTTTCTGTGGGCCCCTGCCTTCCCCTTCTCGGCAGGCACACTCATCGCTTGACTCACGCGCAAATAGGAAAGACCCCTCTTTCATTTGAAAATACCTATTGTCTGGCTCACGCCTGCTGACATGAGGTGCGAGGCACCAAAACAATGTGCCGCGACCTGCCGTCAGAGCTGACCTGGGGCCGGGGCTGCCGTTGTTTCAACGCCGCGGGCCTCGCCTGAGGGACGGCCCGCCTGAGCGGCTTCTCGCCCGTTGGCTCAGAGCTGGGGGTGGGGAGATGACGGGGAGAGAGCGGAAACCTGCGGGACGCGCCGCGTCCACTCCCGAAACCCGCAGTTAAGGAGGCCGAGAACGCCTTTTGTGTTTTTTGTTATCTTGGTCAAAAAGCTCACTGCTCTGGTATTTATGCTGCACTTCACCGAGAGAGAGAGAGAGAGAGAGGCAGTAAGTTAAACAGTGGGATCGTTCCCATGACGTCACTTTCCGTGGATTTCTGTAGAAGCCTGGGTTTGTGCGGCCGGCGCATTTTTCTTTGTCAGTTGGGCCGCGGCAGTCATCGCTGACCTGCCAGCCTTTGCTACGGACGCTGTGGTCACTACGCCGTGGAGACAAAGTCCCATCAGTCTTACTCTGTTTTGAAATAAAAGGATCAACTTGACGCAAACGACCTCTGGCAGACGTGCGAGCGCCAGTCACGGTCACCTCGATTTGGAACAGAACCACAGAGTTTGTGAATCCGACATTGCGTCCGTGTGTGAGCGGACGCGCGAACCCTCCGTCTTTGGCGCGAGCCCTGCAGAAACAGCGTGCGTTTCATTTACGACTCCTCGTCGCCAGCGTCTTGTTTGGCGTCGACAGTCACAGCACTTGCTTCTCAAGTTGTTTCTCCAGCCGGTTGGTCCTCATTCCAAACAAAGTTGAAACATGAAATACATCACATCAGTAAAGTACTTCTACCAACAGATGGCTGAATCAAAGTTATATCTAGGACTCACAACCACGTCTTCCATGAACCTAAATAAAAAGAAATTGGCGATATTTCGACGGAGCCTGTCGGTTCATTAAGCCGACGCGATTTATCTATGCAGCCACGTTGTAATCCGCTCTAAGTCGTCCCCATTAGCCAGCACGAATGAGCCTGGCTCTGCAGTGAAGATCAGGACTGAAGACCAGCTCCATCCTGAGGACCTCAGGGGACTGGAGCCTTGGCTTTAACACACAAGGAGGCCGCAGATCGTGTAGTGGACAGTGGATCAATTCCTTTCAGTTACTGGCCCTAAGCAGGTGGGGGGGATGGGGGGTGGGGGTGTATTTAGAGGAAGAGACAGATAGAAAGAGGAAAGTGAGCGCGATGGGGAGGGCAACAGTGAGATAGCACTTTTGAATGCACTGGAGACCCAAAGGAGAAAAAAAAGGAGTACAATGGTCTTTCAGGACTTGCCCTAGTTTGGTTCACTCTCTCTCTCTCTCTCCGTCTCTTTCTACTCTCAAAATAGGAGCAGGGACCATTCGGGCAAATCTTTCACACGGATCCCAATCAACCGCGAGCCAGTTCAGATTCTTTCACTGCCCGCTGTCATTAACCAGGAGGAACTGTTGCTCGGCACTCACGTCTACGCGTCTCCTCTTCCTCATTTTTCTGAGCTCTTACTTTCCCTCTCTCTCTCTCTCTCTCTCTCTCCATCTCTGAATTTCACAGCTCCCCGTGTTCTCTTTCTCCTCCACCTGCGCTGAATAGACTTCCTTATTTCCCCACCAACGGGACAATAAAGTCATTCACTCACCCCCAAGGCTTATTGTTTATGCTCGTCTTACAAGAATGCGTAAAGAAAACGGTTATCGGCGCACGTCAGCTCACGGCCCCGAGCGACCCGCGCTCCTCCTCCTCCTCCTCCTCCTCCTCCTCCTCCTCCTCCTCCTCCGCTCGGCCCCGAACCTACCTCCCGTCTTCTCCCTCCTCTCCATCTTCTCCCCATTTCTCTCTCTGCCCCCTCGAATCTTTTCGCTCCCTCGCTCCAGCTCGTTTTTCGGGAGGCGGCGGCAAATTTTCCCCGAGCTCACACCAATTAGCGATCACGCCGCAGAAATTACCGAGCGAGAGCGCAGCGGATGAGAGGGAAAAAGTGGGACAAGCTCCTTTTTAGAAACACACAGCGAGGCGAGAGGTTTGCCAATGTGGGTATCGCGCGCGTGCGTGTACTGTACGCGTGCTGGTCCACAAGAGGGGATTTAAACGAGTCAAAAACTCTTTCATTTACACATCTGACAAACTAATACTTCACCTCCCTGGTTAATGGACGGATTGAGAGAAACTTAGAAGAAAAAAAACTTTTATCCATCTAGAAACGACCAACTGACACATGTGAGCCACGTTTTCTCTCTCGTTACATGCCGAGCTTCGTTATCGCCGATTCACTCTGACGGTTACGTTACTACACGAGCGAACCTCTGCTTTTCCATTTGTGCGTTATCTTTCTTGAGCGGATCGGAGCTGCGCCGTAGGTAAAACGTGTTTTTAAAGCATCCAAAAAGGAAGCGTGGGACCCGCCCCCGAGTCACAGAACCAACGGCCATCGCCATTAGCACTCATCAGCTGGCCTTTGGTCTCATTGAGTCCATACGTGGGCGGCAACTTGTGTGTCTGTTCACTGGTAGCCGACCTGGTTTACACAGGCCCGCTGGAAAAGACGCGACGCAGGTCAGACGGACGGAGGTTTTAGCTGCTGTTACCATGGCGACAGACTGAATACCCGGACGTTTGTGGTGGACATGAAAACAGAATAATGGAAGCCGCCTTCGTCCTGTGCACCTCTTGCGCAAGCATGAAATATCGACGCACTCGGAATTAACAAGGATAAAAACTACATTTGGCCCCATCCTCATCTTGCATGGTGCAGGGCCTCTGTGCTGTTTTTGGTACCCACCCGAATGTGCAAATGCATTTATATGGCGAGGACTGAGGATCGTGCAGCCAGCAGACACTCTGGGAAGTCACTCACCCTGGACAAGAAAGAGTCCAGCATATTAGAGCCTCTTGAAAAACGGTTTGACCACCGACTCTGGGTACTTAAGCAGCGTCAGACAAAGCCGGGCCAGCTGGCCGGAGCTTCACATTGAAGGGACGGACATGACGATGATATCGAACTACTTAATTACATTTTGGCAATAAAGCGAACATACATATTTCGCACTGATTTTGCAACAATTTGGCGAACAACTGATCAGCGGAAAAGAAAAGAAAATACAATACCACCAAATACAGTTAGTTGCTAGTAGTCCACAAAAAATTCCTGTAGCATTTGAGAAGTTACAAGAAAACAGGATTTTTGTTGAAAAAACAATTCACAGAGTTTAAAAGCAGTTTATCAAAAAGAAACTGAGTACTGGGATCAGTCAGAACAAAATGTATACGAAGCTATGAGAGCCTCTGTGTGTGTGTGTGTGTGTGTGTGTGTGTATCACAGATCCACCTACCTACCTCGCTCTCTCCATCACTGCACCTACGCACAAAAACGCACACCCGCACTAATCCCAGAGACTAAACGCCAGATTAGATTAGGTCAACCCGCGTAATCCAATGAACTCTCACCTCTAACATGCCTGATGCTGTTAGAGCTGCCATCACACACACACACACACACACGGCTCATGTATATGCTACTGTTTGAGAGAGCAGATTTGTCGTACCCTCTCTGGGAGTATCTGCTATCCCCTGCCTGTATTATTAATAACTTTCCGCTATCATAACATTAAGGCATTTATGGATTATTTACCGCCTTTTTACTATCAACAGGTACATCTACGGCAAACTTAGGAAACGCATTCCTGCGCCGCCGTCGCTGCAGCGAGGCCGGCGTCATTCATCACCCTTTTCAGATCACTCCCACTGGTCCAGAGAAAGACTAAACTTGTTTACAAGAATCCGACTATCGGGGAAGTGAGCGTTGTTCCCTCTGAAATGCAATCTGGTGTTGTTGGGTTTTTTTGTTCTGGTTTCGGGGGGGGCAGGGGGATTGTATTACCGTGGTACGCCTAGAAGTTCACGCTGACATCATACGCGCTCCGGGCTTCACACAGCCCCTGCGCTGCCGCTCGTTGGACTTCGTGGCTTCCTGAGGGCCTCGCTCGCCGTGTCCCGATTGAAAAATTACAGCGTTTCGTCTCGCCAGGCATCTGTGGGCTGGGTTTTCCGACCATTTTTCGGCGGCGGACCCCGGTCCGCAAGGTTAAAACGTTTTTTCCCCTCTTTGTCTGTTGCCATGGTAGCCCCCCCCCCACACACAAACACACATAAAAAAATCTCAACTTTGCATCAGTAATTTCTCCATTTGCATGAACAAGCCCTCGCCACCCCCGTGTGCATGGCGTAAGATCCTTCTGCAGCTGATTTCTCCCGAACCTGCGTTTATGGGCGAGCTTATCGGTTTTCATGAGGTTTCATCGTTTAACCTCTGCGTGACTGATTCCGACCACTGCACCTACTTCAACTACGTTAACTGTACGGCGCTTTCGACAGCGGGTAAGACCAATCAAAACGAGCGCACAAACTATTTTTTCGCGCTGGAAGACGTCGCCATCGTCGTGGCAAAGTAAACCCACATGACCGGTCCTCGCCAGCCTGCGATGTGACACACGGACCAGCAAGCAAAGGCCTTGAGCAAGATGATGTATTGTGCCAGCTTGATATCAGGTTCATCGCAGAATCGTTCAAACTTTTTTTCCCTTCTCCCCCCAGAGAAAGTTAAAGCTGTTCTAATCGATTTTTTCATTCCCTGGAGCATTTGAGCGTCTTCCTGCTCGCTGGAGCTGTGAGCTCGAGGAGACCAAGAGCAAAGCTCAAAGGAAATGTGTGTTGGCTCCCGCGTTCAGCACAGCTCCAAACGAATGCCGTAGCCACTGAATGCGGAAATAGGAAATTATTCACAAAATGCACTTTAAATAACTGATAACACTAAGTGGTAGCATGTCAGCGGTGTTTTCCAGCACATTTTAGCTGCCTCAATTTGGCCCAAATAAGGTTGATTCAAAGGAAACCATTAGCGAAAGCTGCAGGTGCCGAAGTGACGAGGCCCCTCCCTGTGTCGCCTGAGAGGCTTTCATTTGCTTCCGCCCTCTTTAACCAGCTGGTCTGAGGTCTGCAGCGTTTGTGCCCGCGCTGCGATTCTTGTTGGTACGTTCGTGCAACTTCCGCAGATGACAAATCAGCTTCACGGCGCGGCTGTCTTACGTGGCGACCTGACAAACACAACCCTGGATTCTATTCCGCATCAACCCGCTTCAGAGCGTATCGTTCCACTCCGCGAGCTGGGGGACTGGAAGCTCCCCGCAGCTTCGAATGATGACGATTCACCGCAATCGTGCGCCGACGTTCTCCAGCAGAGGTTCAAACAGGAAGAGGCAAAAAAATGAAATCACCATCCTCCCACTCAAACTGGCTGCGCAGCAGATGGGGGGGGGGGTCGGCATTCGTCCGGCAGCTGTAATCTGCCTTAAAAATTTTATGTAGCTGCACCTGTGCTTAGGGTCATGAAAGATTCCGTGTTTACACAGCCACTCGTGGGAAAATGGGAGCAATTTCAAATAATTTACCCTGTGCTGTTTGCTAACCGGCTGATATATGCAACGTTTTTCCCCGCAATTTTCTCTCCAAAAATGTGAGCACGCGGCAGGCGGGGGCCGACGCTGTTGAATCAGGGTCAGCAGATGACTGTCGGTTCCATTGTTCGGGATGCTTTTACCTCCCAAACAAATCGTCTCATACGTCCACGCAGATCCCCTTAAATCTGGAGCTGCGCATGATGTGGACGGGGCGTGTTTGTGTGTGCCGCTAATGGCTTCCAAGTGGCTGAGCCGCCGTTGCATTTGTGCCTCGCTTTGAGGGATGAATGCCTGTCCTAACCAAAGCGTCGGGCTCGATAAAAGGAAGAGTTCGTGTAGAAGGGATGTTTTGGTTCTGGTTTTTATCCCCATGTTTTAGCTCAATCTCCAGCCCTTTCTAAAGATTTTTTTTTTTTACCCAGCCATCCATTCAATCTCGACTCCAGCGGGCTGAATAAAAAGCTAAAGTCTCACAACCGTCACCATTTTTCCTCCAGCTGGCTTCCATTTATTACGTTCACGCCGACTCTTTTGCACAATAGCGCAGTCACTCAGGGACGCGCGTGTGCCGCTCCAGATATTTGTGTGTGGATGAGCAAAAATGGTCACTGGCTGCGGAGAAGCAAGAGGGGGCGTAGTGCGGCGTGACCTCAGCGGCGACACTGCCGGGGAGAAGGGGAGAGACGGGGTTCGGCAAGAGCGGCGAGCCTGGAGACGGCGCTCATGTGAGCAGGTGAGAGAGGGCGGCGGCTGCTAATCAACACGCCCCTCACCACATGACGCTCAGAGTGCCGAAGAGCTGCAGCACAAGCACCAAGCGAGGAGCGAACACGGGACGGGGTTGATGAACGCCGAGGAGCGGCGATGTAGTGAACGCGCCGACAAACATTCAGCACGGCAGCGGTTTAATAGCTCATTAGTTAATTACTACAACAGAGAACAGACGTCTGGTAACCGGTCCCTCAATCTCAGTCATCCAAATGACTCGTCGTAGGAATAACAGGATTTGATTTTTTTTTTTTAGAACATCAAGCCGTATCTTTGTTACTGCACTGAGTGAACAAGACTCCGCGTTCCAGCTTTCTTCTCCATTTTGCCAATTGAAGGCTTAGGTCCAAATACCATGTTGCTGTTTTTTTTCTCCTTTGATTAAAGGTTTTGCGCAAACTGTCAAGTGCAAAGCAAGAACAAAATCTATGTAATAAAAGACAGCGGCAAAACGAGGGGACAACAAACCCAGCCTTCATTCACCCATTTCGTATTGATCTACGATGCAGTTTACTTCCATCCCGCAAACCCGGGACGATGAGCGAAACCTGCGTTGTACGGCAGCGCGCTGCAGCCTCTGCTCTGCATCTGACTTGGCAGCTTTGAGCCTGGAGGAAGCCTTTACTGAGGGGCCTCAATCAGTCTCCATCTCTTGGATCAATATCCATTAGTCTCACAGTGCTTGTGTGTGTGCGTGTTCAGACCTCATCCTGGGTGAATGGGCCTGAGTCATAAATGCAAGCTCTGGATCAGGTTTCTCCCTCTCCGCCGCTCGGCCGTTCCGCTCACTTCCTGGTGCTTATTCGGATGTACGTGCCATACGAACAACACGGTGCCATCTCCATGCGCTTGTTTGCGAGGCCAACGAGCGCCAGCTGCGTTTCTTTTTTTCTCCCGCTTTGAGTAATAACCTCACGCTACCAAACAAGTAATAACTGTACAAAACTGACACTAAATCAGCCTCTTAGTCATCAGCGCAGCCAAAGATATGTTTGGCGTAGAATTACTTGATGATTGACAACATGCCACAACAAAACTCCTTGTTTCTGAGCTCTGAGGCCTCGGTATTAATTCCAGTCTGGAAGATATGGGGGAGAGAGACTACGGGGAAGCTTCCTTTTTTTTTTATTAGTAGTCATTTCATCAGGACGGAAAGGCCCGACACGACGCGACAAGAACGAAGGAGCGAGGAAAGCCTGAAACAGACATCGACGAGCGAAAGCTCAGACAGAGAGCGGCGGGGAAAGCGAGGACGAGGCGACGTGGGAAAGACAAAAGAGACCAACGCCGACGGGCGGAAAAAAGAGATGCGGATGGAGCTGGGGATGGAGGAGGGGGGAAAAAGCGTAGCCCGTGGCGAGACTCTCAAACCTGTGCAAGTCAGAACAAGATTCCCAGGTCTGCGAGGAGGAAGTTCAGGAGCAAAACAAAGGGGAGGGGAGCCCGAAAGCGACACCAAAGCCTCCCAACAAACTGACTGTACAAAGCCAGCGGCAGGCTCTCTATACTTAAGCCTATAGTGGTTTCACTACTGAGCTGACTGAGTCGGAACAGGAACTTAAACAAGGATGCTCTGAAACGGGGTTTGAGGAAACTTAAAATCAACGAGTGATTTTGAAACAATGTGAACCGCAAATCGTGCTCAGAGATGTGAAGAAAAGTTTTACCAGAGTGATTCCCGTTGTCCCCCAGTCCCTACACGTTGTTTGGAGACAAATGATAATGGACTTGCACTTCGCCACAACAAATCAAATCACTGCTAACCAAATCCAATCCCATATTTACAGTAAATATCTGTCCATAGCCATCATTATCTCATACAGTGGGTGGTCAATCACACCGGCCCGTTGTGTTCTGTGACATCTGCACACCACCGACAGTGCCAGGAACTCACTGGGGGGGTGGAACAACAGTGCGGCTGCGTCGGACAACAAGCGCACATCCACAGAACCACCTGGGAGCATTTGGGTCGTATTTAACACAAAAGCCAGCAGGCGACACGCGGACGCACTTATCGGCGCTGAGTGCAGCTTTAGAGCCGAAGTGCTGCCTGCGAGAAAAAACATGCGGGCCCAGAGGATCGTCACTGAGGAAAGCAGCTTACGACGGCATTCTGTCAAGAAAACATCAGTAATTGCCCTTCGCTTCCGTTTCGTGAACAGAAATGTGGATCTGCAAAAAAATTACACCACGTTGGGTAAATGTCGGGTTAATATGGTGACCTGTGTGTGATCTACAATTACTGTCTGAATGGAGCCAAAATCTTTACTCTGATGACTGGCAATGCTTCGAGTGTCCATTGGCCTGAAATTTAAATTATATTTACTCCATAACCGCTGTTCATATATTCTTGTGATTTAACAGTGCCGGTGGAAGATGGTCATTCATCACCCTTCAAGTGTGCTTGTCATCTACACGCAGATCTGTTTTCATTTTTCCTAAGAAAAAAAAAAGGACTGGCGGCCCAACCACTGCTATAAAAATGCAACAAAAACGAATTATCTGTGATGAATATATGTTAATGTTAGCGCTGCATTGCTAAGTAAAGAGCTATTTCTACACTCCAAACTAAAACTGCAGCAGACGGGCTCGTGACAACAAGAAAAAAGAGGCATATCAAAAACTTTTAATTACACCACAAATTAGCAGCAGATCGCAGTAACAATGAAGCAGAAAGGCTGCAGCTGCGCGGCATCAACAAAACACACTAAGTGTGGTTGCCAGCCGGTTACGCGATGCCTCTCGCTCCTCTCCCGAAGAGGAAGCCATCAGATCGGCTCAGTAGGAATACTGAACTTCCCTCTGTGGCTTATTATCTCGCCAGACACAAAACCACAGGAGCCAGAGGCTGGATGTCAATACTCTGCATTCTCGTCCTTGTTTACACCCATCTCGCTGCACTTCAAAAATCTCAGCGCTACCGCGACGGTGCCACACATGACAGTGTACGAGAACAGCCAGCGATTTGGAGTACATACAGCAGATACACAGTGAATAACCGCTGTTGATTTTTTATTTTCTCCTATGTGCCATTGAGTAAAACTTTGAGTATCAATCCCACACACTGATGCACACGTCACTGGGAAAACTTAACAATAAGCAGAGAGCCACCAAAGCAAGTGCAGCAGACATGACATCAGGCAATGGATGTGATTCACTGCCTGTGCCTGCAGTCAGTGAACAGAGCTGGAAGGTTTTCTTGCATATGGAAGTGCAGCCCACAGGCACATCAGCATTTTCATGTCCAAGACCCACCAACAGACCAGTGGATGCAAATTTCATTCAAGTGAATTGCATAAAACCTCATTTAATAAAACACTGTGATATGTGTATGTATATGGTATGTGTACCCAATGTATAAATCTTTATTCTGTACATTAGGTGGGGACGTGTAAATTATTATCATATAAGCCATATTTAATCTTGTTTCAACATGCAAAGTGTGCTGGGTTAAATCAAACGTAACCGCATATTTCCGCAACCCCCAAAAATCTCAGCTCGGACCCCCGGAATAAACAGTTTATGAGCCATTGTTATGAAATCACTGTAGGCCCGTGTTGTGACTTCAAGTCACAGTCCTTGCTGATAAATTAGCCTATGCAGCTAATGTTAGCCATCTGCCCGTGCATCTGGGCAGCATCTGACCACGTCTAAAAGAAGCGGTTTGGTTGAGCAGGAATAAAACAGTGTCACGGCTTTCTGGGATTTTACCGCAACCAACAGACCGTGATATTGATGAAAAAGCCGCCTTTTGGCCTTGAGAGCTATGATAGCACAGCTAGCTTACCATGCACTGTGCACACCCTGGTTGTATGCTCCACGCCATGTATTGTTTACATAGCTTGCACGGTTGTGCTGTTTTTTGACCGAGTTAACAGTGGAAAGGTGAATTTAAAAACAGACACACTTTTACTAGGGGTTGTACTTAATACACCGATAGGCTACTGAGATACACTAGCTTTGTCATCTCATTAGCAGGCTAGCAATGCTAAACTAGCTACCATTTGTTAGCAGAAACCAAATCTGATTCGGGATTCACTAGCTTACGGGCTAACATTGGAAGCTAATAGTGGAACTAGTAACTTAACACACGAGTGCATTGTCGGACAGCCCTGACCTGCTTATTTTTCCTTTCGCCTGAAGTTTGCTGGTTCCAATATACATTTCCCATCCACATTTTGACAACATAGAGTGGTGTAAAGGAGTTTAAGTAGTGCGGGGAAATGGCAAAACACCGAATAGTGTATTTTGAAAAAAGTACAATGGGCGCTAGTCTATTTCTTCCACATTTAATAGATATGTCCGAAGATGGAACTCGGACAATTAGCGCACTAGCTAACGTTGCCTGGCTACACAATCTGAATGAGCTATCTCATATAGTGAAGAGAAATACATTCAAGAAATCCGTTTCAGAGATTTCCCCCAACTGTGCTGGAATGGCTATTCGCATTTCACTTCGTTTTGGACAACCCGACTGAAATTAAATGGTTAAAGTCCACCATATCCTCCACTGTCTGAGCCACCAAGCAGACTACACCAACGGGAACAATGTCCCTCTCGTAGCTGGACCAAAGGGAGCAGCGCCCAGTGGAGCCCAGTGCGACCTCTCCCACCGATTTTGGGGGGCTTACCGGTCTTTAAAAACGGCGCTATGTCGCTGGCGTCCTTCGTCGTCTCCTCCGCTCCTTCCCCGGAGCTCATGGCTGCCTCTAGCCCGAACCTGGAGCTCAGTATCTCCCGAGTAAATCCCCCAAAAAATCGACAAAAAGATGGCACCAGATCACTTCAGTCCCGACAAAGGCGTCATTAAAGACACGCTGACGGTTACGGTGACTCGGAGACGCTAGCAGTGCCATCTGCAGACCTCCATCTTGGGGTAACGTAATTGGAAACGATCAGCCGGGGGCACCGGGTTCCTCCTCGGAGTGGAGCCGAGGGGAGAGTCGCTGTAGCGCGGAGGAGGGGGCGGGGGGCGGGAGGGGCCGGGTCGCTGCTCGGTGAATCTCCGTCAGCATTCGGAAATGAGCAGACGGTGGGTGATCAAGGATCGACGGCGGTCAGTGTGTGTGTGTGTGTGTGTGTGAGAGAGAGAGAGAGAGAGAGAGAGAGAGAGAGAGAGAGAGAGTGTGTGTGTTTGTGTGTCCAACTTCCGCTGAAACGTAGGACAATTAAGACCAATGAGTCATGTATCAGAAAGACAGATCACAACAAAGGCTGTCAGTTGTGATAATTAGTTGCTAGACAAGGTAACGTGCAACTTGAGTTGCCCGTAGCCCGGTAATGCGACACATGCTATGAATTGACCAAGTCTGGGGGAACTTAACAGACTATGATTCATTTACCGTCAACTACTTTTGTCATGTTTCCATAAAAAGTGGGGGAATGTGAGTTACTCTCAGTTAAAGGGAGGAGTAGCGAGAGTGGTAAAGTATCCCGGATACAATCCAAACAGAAAGCTTAGCTGTTTTGGTGGAGGTTCAGCTGTGGCATTCCTCTCGCTGTCCTCTTGATCTAAACTGTGTCACTAACGCCATCTGCTGGTTCAGGCTGGAACAGATGCTTCTGCGCAGTGCCCCCCCCCCACACACACACACACACAAGGGCATAAAGATAAGAGTGTCATTGATCATGTCATGCATCATTTAACACCACGGCTCTTTGGCCAGGACCTGCGTGAGAAACCATCTCACCCCACTTTAGAACAAGTCTCCACTACTATGGTTCTAGCTCCAACAGTTTCTGTGACACTCCCCATATGAAGTCCCTGCCTCAGTCCTGGATCTTTGGGATATTTGTAGGGGGCTCAGTAGAAACTCTGCAGTGGTTCCAATTCCACCAGCTCGTCTAACCACCACTGCATTGGAGACTGATGCGACCCTTGGCCCAAGCCCAAATGAAGATTTCTTCAGCTTGTTACAAACGCTGTGTGCAGCTGATTCCTGCCTGAAGATACAGCATGAAAACTGCTCCTGACATTTATTATTCCTTTATTCATGTTGTTCATTTTTGTTTTCAAATAAATTGATTGTTGTTTTGCAGTCAGTCCATTTTTGCTAATGGTATGTACGAGTATGCTGGCAAGTGAGTGCAGTAGGGTTATAGCTCACAATTATTTTTTTAAAACAACTAATTACTAGGTCTACATATATGTACTGAACTGTTTCAAAATTTCATGGCTGTTTTACATATTTTGCACATATTTATTTATATGGGTATTTCTTTCATAATATCCTTCCTTTAACACCGAACACTGTGGGCTTCCAATAATCCCTACAAGCAAAAGGAGAACCCACCAGTGGAAAGGTTTGTGGGGTCAGTCACCTCCACACTGATTGACACCCTGTGCCGTAGTCAAAAGTAACACACACCAACAGCATGACACTGACATTGGCCATTCATTGCTATCATTGCTTTTCTAAGACTTCACAGATTCCCTGATCAAAAGCTGGTACTGTAAGGACAAACATGCTTTCGATTCAGCTCCACCTTTAAAGGAACCACCTCCTGCTCCTTGTCAGGTAGCCGGGTCGGTCGTTTGTTGCTGTTCAGATCTGTCTCATGTACACGCGGATGTATTACTTGTCACGTCCAGCAGGGGGGAGGCTGATACTAGTGATCATCTGGTCGTCCGCAGGGGTGTATCATTGCTGGGTAGTGGAAGAATGAGAAGAATCCTTTTCCCTCCCCTTCTCCTGCTTATAACACATCACTGTCCCCATACAGAAATGGTAAGCTATTTGCAATCTGTTCCAGTACTGCCCAGAAACACCAGCCTGGTGGAACCGATGATGGACGGCCAGATGATCATCTGTTAATTTTTTTATTTTATTTCATTTGGTTGGCCTTAAGAGATTTGTTTTCTTTTTGTAAAAAAAAAAAATTCATATTTATGACAAAATAAACAACAATCAGATCTAAATTTAGGAAAGCAATCTCCTTAAAAAATTTTTTAAAGAGTTATCCTGTCAAAGGCACAGTTAATCAGCTTCCTCAGCACTATGTGGTTTAATCAGATGTAATTGACAGTGCTGGCAACATAAATGGAAACTGAGACTATAGGTCAGTACTTTTAATACCCCTGATGAGGTTCCAAGATTAAACGTGTTGCTGTTCAAACAATATGTTCTTTTTCATATTGCAAGTTTTCATATTTCACACTGCAAGACATGGATACCATGCAGATGTTAATATCAAATCTAATGATCATTTTATGGTTTGTTTTGTTTAGCTGGCTTAGTGGTGAAACTGTTTTACATTTATAACCCTGATTTTTGTACAAGCTCTCACCATCATCAACTGAAGCTGTTCATCTGGCCTCATAGCAACATTTAATTCCATCTTAATAAAAGATGATCTAAAGCAGTGTCAGAAAATATACAGATGAGAACAAGGCTCTGTAACACTGGTAGTTCCCTTTAATAACTCGGGACCATTAAATGGCTGACCCCTGCCTTCAGATGGTTTAATTCACACAGTGATTCCTGCCAAAAAGCAATATATCTCTCTGAAATGTCAGCTGTAATTACTCCTGTGTGCTGAGACAACCTCTGAAATGAAAGAAAGCAGGTGGGGATCATGCCCCATGTCCTCTTTCTCCTGTCTCTATCTTTGTCCACATATCCACATTGTTGTGGTTAGTACAGGAACCAATCACAGAACAATGTGGTTGACAGCAATAACCTTTATTCTGCAAACAAATCCAAAGCCCGTGATCCAAAACAGTCATTGTCCGTATCAAGGTCACAACACCAGGGCAGCAAAAAACAGAATTGTAGTCCAACAGGCTGAGTCAAAACCAGGGGGATCCCTAACTTAAAAAGGAGAGGTAAGGCAGGGACAGGGGCGACAAGACATAAACCAAAAGAACATGGATCATAACACACATTGCTGAATCGCTGGCAGTCACGTCATGTGTCTGTGTGTGTGTGTGTGTGTGTGTGAGGTCTGGTCACGGCACAGTCAGGGGTGTCCTCTCATTGGCCACCCCCTGCTGCTCTGTCGTAATTACATGGAAGGAGAGAACAGCAGGTGGAACTGACACACACACACACACACACACACACACAGAAATAATAAGGTATGTCACTATGTCACAGCTGACGTCTCTGAAATGAAAAGGCGGAAAGGTTAACTGGACTGCTATGTAACTGTCTTTTGAGGCCACTATCCAGACACACACATTCTGTACTGTGATGGATTGAAGTGTGTGTCTTTGTGTGAGAGGGTGATAAGGCATGACACAGCCTCTAGTTGCCTCTTGTCCTTATTTTGCGTACCACAAAATAAAATTATGCTTACTACTTTAAGTTTTTGTTCATTCAACACTATATATCCACAACACACGCAATGCTATACTCTGTGGTTATGTTGCTGTTGAAAATCTAAAATTATAATTAAAGCAAGGGTTTGAACCATTCACATTTAGCATAGAGGTGTGTGCTATCAATCTGCTTTTCTAACTCATGAATAAACCCTAAATGTATCTTTCTTTAAGGACAGCTGTCCCTTTTTCCCCCAATTGGATTGAATTTGCCAACATTAAGTTGGGGTGCACTGTCTGTATCTTTACATACTGCTGAGGGGAAGGGAGATTATTTATACTTTATCTGAAGCCTTGACGACTGGACTTTCTTGTCACCCATAACTGAACAACATATTCCACACAGTGCTTGAGGCTTAGTCTGTCCAATGTTATAAATGGACTCTGATGGGGTTGTTACACAGCAGATGCAGTGAGAGAACTTCAGAGGAGCTTGAAGGGACACGTGTTTTTAGCATAAAGGGAGACAATCGTTGCAACTGTGCAGGGATGTACCATCACTTTATTTTGACAGTTTTAAACCCTGACCATTTTGCTGCAGTAATTCAACTGTCTATCAGCTGCCACATCAGGTTTGATGTGTAAAATCAGCCTGCATTTAATCAGTTATAGAATTTAGGTCAGTACACCTGTAAATGCACCTGCTGCTGTCAGCCTGTCACTTTAGTTAAAGATGAATGAATAAGAATTAGGCAAGCACAAAGAACAGGTATGGGATGTCTATGAATGCAGTCACTCATTGGGTTTAATGCACAGTAAGCCTACTCCAAAAAATTTCATATACCAATTGAAACACAGGAATTATCACACTGGTCTCAACCAAGCTGCCAAATGGAGAAAGGGAGCTCTATCAATAATTGATGGTTAAAGTGATGCAATTGCAACAATTAACTTAATAATCCCTTCTGTGGCTTTCTTCTGTGTTATTTTCCAGCAGCAGACCCCGCTTTGTGCCTCTACAAAAACGGTGCATTAGTAACAATGTCCCACCAGGTCATATAGTAAAGTGTGGCTCTAACTGATAGTTTGGTAACAACATACATCTGAATATGTTAAATAAGCTAAATAAATGCATTGTGCCAGCCACAGTAAAACATACATGAACTTTGTTTGGTGAATTACCACAGCATTACCACTGTCAGCTAATAATTCACAGTCACTGTTGCCTGAACAACAGCAGAGAGTCCTTGCAAACACAGAACTTTCCAAGTTTCAGATGATAATGGCATTAATGCTTTTGGATTTTATGGATGGAAATGTCAGTACATTATGAAAATGAATTCTAAAAGGGCATACATTTTTAAAATGTTCCATATTTATGAGTCTGTTAACTGTCTTTTTTACCACATGGTGGTTGGCCTGTATCTCAGAGTTTCATGGCATTTGTTTATGGCTACTTTTGAAGCCATTTCAGCTCCAAAGAGTAATTATTGATGTCATGAAAAGTAGCTCACAGTGAGTTTCTGGGTCACTGAAAGCACAGCAGGTGGTGAACAAAACAGCCACACACACAGACTGCTGAGTTTGTAATTACAGTGAGTTGAGTGGTTGGCTGTCGGCTATTGCTGAATTAGGACATTACTGTTCCAGTATTCACATTTAAATAGGAACTTAAAAACTGTTTATTGATGATAATGGTAGCATGTTGTTTTGAATGGGTAAACCCACCAGCCAGGAGCAGGTACTGTCTGTTCTGAAGTCAGAGGCACTCAGTGCTCCAAAATATGTTGAAAAAGCTCAGACGCACTGCTGCCCTGGGTTATGCTGTGCGTCAAGTACACACTTCTGTTTCTCCCTATTCTAAGATGGTGGTTTAGTTAAAAATAATTAGCTATAGATATCACAATCTAGGGAGACAAAAATGTTACTACCCTGGCTCAGTGGAAGCAACGTGGATGAGACAAACAAGCTCTGTGATTTAGAAAACAGAGTTTATAACCAACCAAGGTAACACAGGATAAAAAAAGAACACAAAGGAATGGCAGTGCTGCTGTTGTTGCCTGCAGTGAGAGAGAGAGAGAGAGAGAGAGGGGTTTTAAAAAGCTGCCACGAGGTGCCAGAGATCAGGTGACAAGGGGGTAGGATCAGGATCAGGGGCACCTGCAAGACACGGCACAGAACAGTGTCGACCACAACGGACAGGTACTACCAATGCATTCTGTCCTGTTTTAAGGCTACAGTAAATACAGTTGCCAAAAGACAACCTGTTTGTCTCCATTCATTCAAAGTAACGCTTGTGCTGGCAAGTTGAACTGAAACTGAAAGTTGTGAGAGCATCCTTTGAATGTTCAGGCACAGCACAAGTGTGTTTGAAGCACCAACACAAAGACACAATGGTGGAGAATGTTGTCACTTATATACAAATGTTTAATGAATAACAAAAGGATGGCAGTGAACATTTACACACATGGCTGTTGGTTTGGTTCCACATGGATTATAAAAAAAGAGAAAGAAACCTCGACTTTCCCCATGAAATCCTGTGCCTGAATCCACCTCCTCTTCAGTGGGACACAAACGCAGCTCTGAAGCTTTAAATACAATTCACAGGTTTTGGCAAACTATCCATCACGCTGGCAATTTGCTGGCATCAACTGTTCTATATGACAATAAACTATTGTAACATCCATTTGGAGTAAAAGTAGAACAAAACCAGCTCACAGTGCCAACCAAGCATATATATATATATAAAGAAAAAAGAGCTTGGCAGGCAGCTCAGTTTACTCAAATATAAGGCTCTGAAGCACTGCAACACTGGCATAATTCGCTCCACACCACTACTATTATACAGATGGGTGACTGCGGTCCTTGAGAGATGCACTAATTTAGCAAACCTCTCTTTGGTCAGGCACTCCTTCAGACAGTGAAGAGACTCCCCGAAGTCCTTGGTACTCTTGAGACGTGAAAAACCATCCGAAGTGTAGCATTGAAGGACCGCGGCGACGCGACTTAGCCCCGCTCGACACTGTGGCGCTAAGGATAAAAGTGGTTCTCGACAGTTGCCTATCCATCGGACTGCTGGCTGCTGGTAATGGGTTTTAGTTACAGAGCATGACAAAACACTTTTATGGCCACTTTGTTTGTACGTGTGTGTGAGGGTGTGTAGGTGTGTGTCTCTGCATTCTTAAGTCTATTTGGTCGGTTGGTGTGGCCTGCTCAAGGCATCACAGTCCCTTGCGACAGAGATCGGGTCATCTCTGTGTGAACAAAGTAGGTCTTCAGCTCTCCTTTGCCCTTCACGTTGATGATGCCACGACACGAACACATGTACCCTAACGTGGATAAGATATGACTCGTCTCCTCTGTTACCTGCGTAGACAGGAAGACATCACTAGTTTACCAACACGCTATAAACACAGGCACATGTGAATTGCAAGACTTCTCACCTGTATTTTGCCCAATACCCCAGTGGTCTCCATCCTACTGGCCACATTTACACTGTTTCCCCAGATGTCATATTGAGGTTTCTGGGCCCCGATAACTCCTGCAATCACTGGGCCGTGGTTTATCCCTAGTGAAAATCCCAAAAGACATGGCTGATTATCTTAAATACAATCATAACTAATGACATTCTCTTTCTGAACTTTTGCCCAATTGTATGCAGTGACAAAATGTCCTCACCAATCCTGAGTCTGAAGTCGTTGAAGGAGTGTTTGTTGATGACGTCCAGCTTCCCAACAAGAGCAAAAGCAAACTCCACCATCGTGCCTATGTGCATGTACTGTCTGTCATGTTCCTGGGGGAGGGAATGAAATAAGCTGAAGGCGCTATCTCAGTCATGACATTAATGTGTCATTGGTAAATTAGCAGTTAATAACCTGGGATGACTGTAAACATAAGGCCATGATCACAGTGATTGGTGTTTCATGTAGTGGAATCATCTTCCTCATCTTCTAAAATTAAATCCTGCATCCTGCTGCATCTTTAATCAAGTTTCCTCTTTCTCTTTACTGAAGGTGGCAAACATTGTTTTTTTCTGATATGTGTGATAAATCAGTGTTTTTTGTTGCTCTGCACAGCGATCTTTTCTTAAATCACCCTTCAAAACCAGGAATGCGAGGACAAAATTTCAAAGAAAGGATAAAAAAGTGTGTTGTTTTAGCTGTATAGTAAGCTGTAATTTACTTTTGCACAACCTACAATACTGACCAAGTGTTACTTCCAAGGCCATGGAATGTATCACTAGCTACAGTAACTAGGATGAGAAACCTGCTTCTGTGTGAAATCAAAGACCTTTTATTTCAAAAGTGACCTGGAATTTCAAGTGGGAATTCTGCAATCACTATCGCTGAAACAAGTGTTACATGTTGCACTCCAAAGGAAAGCTTGACAGGCATAGCAACAGTAACTAAGGCGGGGCGAGGTTCAGTGAAGGGCCAATTGAGCAGATTTCCTCCCAATCAAACAGATTTGGGGGTTTTTTTACAACACAATGTGCTGCTATATTCTTGAGTGATGAGCTCATTTGCTTCCAGGGATTACACTGATGTATTCAAATGAGTGTAGTAATGAGTCACTGATGCTGGAATGTTATGTCCTGCCCATCTTAAGCAGCAGCCCACACAAAACTTCCAAATGCACTTGAACAGCAACAAATACTCTGATGATTCAGCTGCATCCAGTTTTGGGACGATGAATCAAAAATGACATTTATTGAATATGAGCTCTGCCTGCCAAAACTGTTTTGGCAGTCTGTAAATGGGATGGCCATGTTCCTTGCCTGGTTTTCTACAATCAAAGCAGAGCTGACAGTTTAAAGTAGGGTTGACAGTCGGAGCCTTGACCTCAAGACATTAAACGATGCGACGGCTTGTGTACACTGATCAGGCACAACATTAAAACCGGCATCTGGTTTCAGTCTTGCCGCCGGTCGGTGTAGGTCCACTCACTGCGGTACACGATGGGGCCGTGTCACATTTTGTGCCCACGCATGTGTTAAAATGAGTGCATGTGTGCAAAAGCGTGCCTGTGCGCACTCTGGTCCTGGCGTGACATTTAGTCCGGTTGCGGCCATGTAGGTGCTACCGATGGTCTTTATCTTTTCCACTCCACTGAACTTTGGCTTGGACAGCAGCTGAGGACACATGAGGAATATAATATGAACACAAAGAGAAGCAGGAATTAACACCAGCTTTCAGTCAAATCCTGGCACATTTTGCTGCTTCTCTTCCTACTTTGGAGCATAACCACAGAGCGTGATTGCCTCTCAAACAAGCAGCAGGAAATGTGTTTTTTTCCCATTGTCAGACAGCCAAGATTATCAATAGGAGAGCAGTTTACCTCATCAAAGTCTGCTATGATCTCGTTGAGAAGACGGAGGCACTCCAGCCCTTCTTTATTGACATCAGACTCCGTATAAAACTCTTTGAAGTCTGGGATGGAGGCGAACATCACACACACTGACTCGTACGACTGATGATAAAGGTCCTGATAACAAGCAAGAAGAAAATACGAGCCTCATGTGTTGTACTGCTCAAGCATCAGGGAAGAAAAGTAAAAAACAGTAGGTCCACCACAGAAAGAAAGTCTATGAGCTGAACCCCCCAACCTAAGCAGTGAGACTGACTTTTTAAATAAATAAGATGAAACTTATATCATCTCTGTGGGGATGCCAGGTCACTGCTGTTGCAATCATCACAGGAAAGGTTGAAGTAAGAATGGAGTAAACAAGCGTGCCGAGTGCAGCCAGAAATTTAAGAGTATATTATATAGTCTTCCATTACATTTTGGGAAAAATGATTATTCACTGTTTTGGAATGAGTTACTTTAGATGGGAAGATCAATACCACCCAGCAGCCAGTTACCTTATTAGGTATTATTACCTTATAACTAGTTAGCTTATAGTTTAGTGTCATTCATGAACAACTGGCTGAATAGAATGAACTGAATCACTTGCTGAAACGATCCGTTCATCTCTCAGTTCAGTTCAGCTCTCAGTCACATTTTGTTACTTTTGGACGGAGCTGTTTACACCTGTTTGCAGTTTTTGTAACCAGCTAAGCTAACCAGCAGCTGGCTCCATATTCAGAAAACAAACATGACAATCACTAAGAATGCCAAAAAAGAGTATTTCCCAATATTTTATATAGATATAATACATATATAAGTAATAATACATAAATAAGTTATCGCAAATACAATAAAACTGTTATCATTTTTCATGGGAATTCACCTCGTTTTTCCAGTTGCGTCCCAGGAAGTGTTCAGCAACATGAGCGGGTAAAACGTTCTCCAACAGAACCCGGTTCAGATTCTCCATGGTTTCAATCTCCTCACACTCCCTCTTGAACTTGTCCCTCCACAGGAAGTCCAACCTACAGTAATATTCATTCTGTTACAGGAGGACACAGAGTAAAGAGACACCTGCGTCATTCACACCAAGCACTCTGCTCTAAAGCTACAGGCCACAGAAACAAACTGCCACCAGAATAAAGAAAAGAAATGGTTGTCATATTTAAGTGACAATTAAGTTCTTATATTTGATTCAGGCTGGAGCCTAATTGGAAAAAACATCTGCTTGATCCCTTAGTCTTCCAGCGACAGAAATTTGTTCATGATGTGAAAGCATTTCTGAGAAATGGGCTGCCCGTATTCTCTTTTAATCATTGCCACCAAATGGAAATTGTATAGGATTTCTAAGAAAAACCTAACCAACTGCATCTAAAAGGCATACTTGGTATTCATAGAAAATTAATGTCCTAACACGACGATACTAAAACAATGTGAGAAGCTCCGATGTCATTGCTCAAGGAAACAGTCAGCAGACAGGACTGCTTTGCATAAAAGATAGCCACCGCTTCTTTTTTATGTTTTGGTTTTCCATGCTTGAGGGAGTTCTGAACACATCTAAATATGTCGGCAAGGATCATTTATCGGGGTCAAAACATCTCAAAAGTGTGTGTTTGTGCATCGGAGGGGATCCCATGAGCACACCATCATTATGCTTGTATATATATATGAGAGCTCCGGGCTACCTGTGGGCTCCCCTACAGTGTGTGTGTGGGAGCATTTTCAGTCTCCTGTGACATATATTTCATGTGTGGGGGTAGCAGTCTGGATGATGTATGTGTGCACTGAATATTTTTTCTTTGGGATTAAAGTATGTTGCCAATTTAAGTGACTCCAACAGCAAAGAACTCTACAGCTCTGTGGTGCTGAGATCTTGTGACATCGAGAATCGATAGTCTAACTTCCAGTCTCAGAGAAGATAGGCATTCTGAATGATCTGTGCATGTACACACATGTGCACATACAGTCTGAGCACTTCTTTCACATGTGAAGACAGGAACTCCAGTGCCTCCAGGAGTCTGGAAACTAGGCCAGAAGAAATGAAGCTCATTCCAGATGCCGTTCAGAAACCAACTAACAAGCTTGTAAATGAGCTTTGCTCCATCGCGCATCTGTTCTTGTGGGATGAATTACAGAGGCCTCCGTTCTCCTAACCTGCTTTCTCCTCCCTCTGACTAAATGGCTGGGAATGGGCTCATTAGGGCTGATGATGAAAATTTTGCAAGGCAAATTTTTTAATGGCCGCCTACAAGCATTTAAAAATGGATGCGATTAGCCCTCGCGCCTTCGTATACGCCACTGGTTTATGCACTTCTGCGTCTAGAGCCTTGGGTGACGCCACTCCAAGCACCTTTTGACCCGTTTCCAGGATGAATGCACTGATATATAACCGAACAGCATCCGGAAGGACAAGCCCAATCACCCCTAAACAACCTTTAACTGCACAGCCTAAGACATGACAGTAACAAAGAGCTTTGGCCAGCAAAATTGTGTTTCAAAAACAAGCGCTCCCTCTATCTCCGGTTGAGAGTGACCCAGAATGAGAACAACACATGGAGCTGTTTGGACCAACTGTGGCTCTCAGGGGAGTCCCGGTTTTGGGTACAGAGACTCTGGGGAGAGTCTTTCTGTCCAGAACATCTGTTTTGAGGTCAGAGATGATAGATGGTACAACCCCCCAAAAAAGATGAAACATGCAGCCCAAATCTGTGTCAGCTTAGTTTAGCTCTCATATGACGTGAGGATGGTGGACACTGGGGAGATGGAGGCAGTGGGCCAGGCTGGCTGTACAACTGTTTTCATCTTCGAGCCTATTGAGCCAAATCTTTGAGGGCTGGTTCATTTGCTTCCTTTTTTATTCCGGAAAGAAGTCAAGACAATTTCAAATTCACTGGTATCAAGTGTGTTGAAAGAAAAAAAATCTTCTCCCCAGGCGGAGATTTTCAGTAACACAAGATTCTGCAACAGCGATGAATGGCCTAATAAGATGAGTGTAATGAACAGCCCAGATAAACTTCTAACCTGTGGGCCACATTCACGATAAAATATAGGTTATAACTACAGGATATTACTATTACATAGTAATGTCTAATTGTAGAGGCCAGTCAAGAAGACTACTGACCTGCCTGGCCAACACCAGTAGGGTGATAAAGAAGATGAAAAGAGACACGGAGCCCATTGTCTTCAGATCCTTCAGGACTCCTGGTCTGTAGAAAGAGGGAGAGAGAAAACAATTGGTGTTGATCGTCTTCTGGTGATAAAGTCTGGTGATAATGTATAATTGACAAGTCCCATGAAAAAACCCAGCACCAAAGCAGTGCTGAATTGAACCTACTAGCATGCATTTCCTGGAAATCCAAAGCCTGATCTATCTTATTCCTCTGTGCCATAAAGCCCCACTGTTGTGGACACATTAGAGTCAGTCTGTAATACTATAATAATGTAATACCATAAATGGTCAGGAGCATTGAAAATAGTCCCTGACCAATGCACTTTTTGCTCCTGTTTAAGTCACATCTGCTTCACCCCCAGCTTTATGGCATTACTTAGGCCTTTTTAAAAAAAAAAAAAACTGTATATATTCGATAAAAGAAACAGACTAACACATGGTTGGTTTTGGGCTTTACATGGGATTTGCTCACAGTAAGAAAAATTAGAACAGCAGCAGCCTTATCCTTGAAAGGAGCACACTGCCTTCCTGACAGACCTCCGTTTCAGTCCCTCGTAACACACTGTGAAAATCAACTTAGAGTCTTCACGAAAACATCCCATCTGCTTTGCGTTCTGTCAGTTACTGTATGGCGTGGTCACGTGTGGCTGAAGCGCAGACCTTGTTTTGAGGGTCGAGCGTCGTTACCCTGTGACAGTTATGTAAATTTGACAACATTAAAGCAGATGCAGTGCTCATTAGGGTATATCACCAAACTCTGAGAGCCTGTTCTGCATTTACACAACAACTGAATGAAATATCTTTCCATGGTTCAGGAAAAAAATTGTCATTCAAATTTTTAAAGATGAAAAATTGCTGTTAAGTGTAGTGTTGAAAAATCTCGTTTAATACCTGTAAGGTTCTACTTCCACCTCTAAATTTTGCTGTTTAACCGAATCATGTTTCACATGTATCAAATCACTTTTACATGGTATACATAGCAGGGTGAACATTTGATAAAGTGTAATTTATTGCTTGTCAACAAAGTTGATTGTGCATGGCTATTCTTATTTATACACCATATTTAAGGTACATCAGTTTTTTTCACAATAGCATATACTCTTACTGCTAATAAAGCTGATGTGACAGTAATAAACAAAGAGCATTAGAGGGAAAAAAATGTATCTTCACCACTCTCTCTCAGTGCTCTGGAAACTTTTATTCATAATCGGATTTCTCAGCTGCAAAACTCAGCAGCTGTCAGTCAATCGTGGAAAAAAATGAATTCATCAGCACAAATTGCTGTATCTCATTCAGCCACTCATGCGCCTCCTCTCCAGGGGGTTCCTCTTGATCCACAGTCAAATGGGATATTGCTACCTCAGCATTAGTCTTTCCCTGAAGTCCGGGGTCCGGTCTCATTAGCCGTTTTAACAGGCTCTGTTCGACTGACTCGGGCAAGCTGCAGGTTCAGTAGGTGCAGAAGGTTTCAGATAGCACTGACCATAAGTGAGACTAATAACTGTTTCATTATTGCTCCGATTTGGAAGGAGAGACAGAGTATCACACAGAGAGAAACTGTATGTGTGTGTGTACTTTCACCTCTCCAGCTCATTTTTGAAGTATGGTGCTTTGCTAAATCCATCCAGCAGAGAGGCATGTGTCTGAAGGATGATGATGTTGTAGATCACCACGGCAACCAGCATCACCACCATCTTCAGCTCATAGTTGATCCTTAGAAACACTGAGCATGACACCAAGCCCAGGATACAACAGTAGATGAAGTACTGGAGACACAGAAATAATGAAACAAAGAAACATGGGGAGGGAGGGAGGGAGAGAGAGAGAGAGAGAGAGAGAGAGGTGAGACAAGTGGGCCATGTGACCTAACATGCTTTCAAAATATCATTTTCAAACAAAAGGAGGACTACTGTTTGCATCCTGACAGCAGGATATGCCAATATTCTTATACGACACACATTTTGTTTATGTACAGTTATACTAAAAAATGATAATAATGAATGAAAGGCAAGAGCTCTAATAATTCCCCTACATGTCTGAAGACTTGGCGCCACTGATGACTAAAATAAACATCTCTGCTTATCTGGTGTGACTGTTGTTTCTTGCTCGGTGTGAAGCTCATGTCATCAACTTAACAGATTGGAGACGGCAATACAGAGGTTTCCTTGTGAAACTGGATCCAATTGAACTGGCTGTCCCTTTGCATAATTTTGTTTTTCATGGTTTAAGAATTATTGCTGTGCAACAGTTAACAATAAGCAGCATTGCTTCAGCACATACCTAAGGGATCATTGCCATGTTTACACCAACATGTGATCAAAATGTGTGCATTTAAAGTTAATCAGGAACATTTCCCTGAAAGTTACGGTATATGTTGGAAGGAAAGCTAAATTACTATTAGCATGAATCTGCAATTTTGCATAAATAGATAAATAAATGTCTTGTCACTTAAGTTAATTTTGGATGGCATTTCCATATTTACCATCTTTCTAGTCCATGTCGCTGACCTCTCACTGTTGTCCTTACCGGCAAATAAAATTTGTTTCCTCCTGTGTTTTCTCCCTGGTAGTCCAACAGACTGTCATTGCTTTGATTCATCAGTGGAGTAGTTAGCAGAACCTCAGGGGGAGCAGTCGTCAGGATGTCCTCCACAGATCCTCCAGGATCCTCCACGAAGAACTGACAAACAAAACAGACAGGATGCAGGACAGTGAGTTTATCTTTTCGGAAATGGGCACTGTGTTTTTGTAGCACATGCCTTAACCCCTGGCCTACCAGAAAACCATGGAGGGCAATAAGTTACAGATTACATTTGCAATTTTATTTTCCCCAAAGTGCCATTTTTTGTATGAGCTATGAACTATAGCCTGTCTTTTGAAGATATATTCTAAATGTGTTGTTGTATGAGTATACTAACAAAATACCTAATGAGCACTAAACAATTTTCATTGCACTCGTTACGGAAACAGAAAGGACCATGGCGATCATAAGACTTTCTGATGTTCCATGCTAAATTGGTACAGCAGTTATAAATGGATGCAATGCACGACCTTGGAAAAGTATGACCAACATTCATTGTCTGCCTGGAAATATAACAATGTGATGCATAATTAATGCTCATAGCAAATCTTTGAATGTATCCGGCATGGGTGCTGCATTACACAGGTATATGAAAGAGATATTTGAACAAAGCTCCTCATGTTGCTGATATTTATCTCCAAAATTGACGGTGTTGAATTGGTTGGGGGGGGCTGCGCACGAGGAGCCACTGTTGCAGGTTGCTTAGAGGTTCCTTTTTTAAAACAATATCTATTACCTTATATCTGCAAGTAACTTCCTCCCCTTGAGACACTGACCAATTATTTGTAGAAGCTACACACAGTCCTTGTGTGTATATTAAAAAAAATTAAGCTAACTACAATGTTTTGAGGTGGTAGCTTTTGGCTCTTACCTACCTGCTGGCCTAAACAGTGTATACGACCCACTCAAGTTCAAATTAATAACTGAAAATCTAATTATGTCTACACTGTGCGACTGCAGCTGCTCTCATGACCTGCAGTGTCCCAGATTGTACCACAATGAGAGTGACGTGAACCCCTGCGGTCCGACCCCGTTGCAATGTCTCACCATATTGAAGACTGCCATCACCAGAATGAGAGCAGTGGTAGTCATGGTGAGGACCAATCGCAGCCAGGGATTGTTGGTGACGATGACGCGGGATGACGTGGGGAACCAGGTGAGGGAGCAGGCAGACGCCTTCCTTCCCTGCTGAGGATGCAAAGAAACAGAGGGAATGAAATTCCACAAGTCAAGATAAAATCTCTCTTTGTTGTACTGCTGCCAACTTTATGGTCTCTGCCATGACTCAAATTAATACCACAGATGAAAAAAACCCCTCATATTTGTTTTTTACATAGCTCAAGGCAATTCAATCGATCTCATCTATGGAGGTGCTTCACTGACAACCAGGATCTGACTTTTGTTTTTATACTACAGTTTCAAGATAAAACACCTTCTTATTTTATTAGAGTGTAATCAAGGATGTTTGTGTGTGTTTGTGTGTTTCAAATAATTATCCAGTGTAGTGTGCTCTCACAAGGGTCCTCCCACTTTGAACAAGTTCTGTGTTTTGTGACACGAGAATAGAATCAGAGAGAAAAAACTTTTAACACTTGTTTGCCGGACTGAGCAAAGAATCAGGAGGATGTAAAGACATTTTGTCCAGTGGTGCTTTGATTACAACAAACTGTGTAATGCACACTTTCACAGATGAACTATTCACTATTATATGTCTCATTAATGTTGACTTTCACAAACCCAACCAGGCGCGTGGAGCTAAAGCACGCACACACGCACACACAACACACACACACACACAGAGTGTGTAAAACATGGCCTCTCACTCAGTTGTGTGCTCTTTCACCAGATGCTTTAATTGAGAACATGCTCAGTGTTAGATTGATGGTTAGTACAAAGTGATGGTCCGGTTTTGTTTGCTTTTCGGCTTTCCCCCTCCCCTTTTGTTTCTTTCTGCTTTCAGGCCGTGGCGGGAGGCCGTATCATCCTGCGTGTGTCTTGCCAAAACTCGGCCTTAACATATAAACCCATCAAACGTGATCTCTCTCTGTTCTTATTGGAGGAGTGCATGCAGCTGATATCTGGGTCAGGACAGACCCTAGATTATTTGATAACCTCCAATTAATCTAGAGGTGACCCGCTGACAATACTCTCTTGAGAAGGAAGAAGGTGGAAATGGTTTCTTGAGAGAGACTGTCCATAAAACCGACAGACAGTTGAGTGGATAGATGAACTGTTGTGAGGGCAATAAAAGCCAGATTCGCTCATATACACCTGACATATGATGGCTGCAGTTGGTGCCATGTGCTCAGAAGAAAGATGGAACAAATCATTTCACCGTTATTTAAACAGCTAAGAGAAAATATTACACTTCAAAGTGAAAGCAGGGGGGCTTGAAGGAGCTTTAAAGACAAACTAAGTGTCATCTGCCAAATCCCAAACACCTACAACAATTTGCACTAATGCATGAAGCCCCCTGAAAGACACAATACAACAACAAAACAATACATACTGTACATTAAAAAAACCAGAAAACACAAATAGAAATAGACAAAAAAAGATCCAAAAGTAATAATACAATATCAAAGGCGGCCAATGCAAATTTACTTAATGGCAAAATAATTTAGGAAAGGTCATTGGTTTATCCTGTAGTGGGTCAACGTGATAATGAGTCCACTTGAATCTTGTGTGCTGCTCACATACTAGCTCGATAATTGCCACAGTGGCAAGAGACCAAGTTGGAAGATTTGTAGAGAAGGCACAGACACTGCTTACTGCTATAAATGTACAGTAAATCTTTATCTAAATATATACAGTCGCTCAAAGCGTCAAGGCATATGTAATTGTTTCTTCTTTATCAAGTCATATCGTTTGTGTATATACATACATTATGATGGATAACTAATTCAGTAACAGGTAATTCTACATGAAACTTTTCAAAGCACTCAGGAGAGAGGTTACTGACATCGATTTGCGGGAAAATGACCGTCATCAGAATTGAGAAAAAGATCGGTATGTAAGTGCATATTGAATTTCTATACAAAAGAAAAAGGTAGCTACATGGGGCACTTAAGAATGAATGAATGCCACAGTGGTGCCAAATGTATTAGACACTTTGAATCATCTGCCTGGCAAACACTCTAAGTACTTTGTGTGTGTGTGTAGGTTTCGTTCGTGTATTCACTGACGAATCCATGCAAACCCACCAGAAAGTGACCAGCAAAGCAAAGGAGCAGGATCAAAGCCAGCAACAGAAACGCCAGGCCAAAGGAGATCCCCAGCACCGCAGTTCTGAAACACACACACACACACACACACACACACACACACACACACATACATACATTACTCGAAACCCTCCTGGCCCTCCGCAGCACCATCCCGGCCAATAAATGTAATGAAGGTTCTAATGTATTCTTGCTCAGCACTGCAATCCATTTACATTGAGTAAGCATATCAGTGGAATGTACAGTAGCACAGTGAATATGCGCCATAATGAAGTTATGTTCATCTATCAGTTTTTCTAAGGAGGAACACAGCACATCTGATTTAATGATCCCTGCCATAAAACAGATGATGTCACGTCTAAATGTGCAAAGTGATGCTGCAACACAAAGAGCAAAGATAAAGACAGTGAGAGAGAGAGAGAGAGAGAGAGTGAATTAGAAAATCAATGGCCTCTCAGATGCTGAATTAAACCTTTGGCTCCCAGAGGCGGTAAATTAGCATGACCGTGAATTTCTCTCCTCGCCATTAAAGAGATGCCACACTTTGATTCACCTGATCTATAATCACCAGCAGACATGGTGCCCTTTCATCTCCTTCTTGCATTTTTATCATTCTGCCCCCCCCAACCAACACCCGCCTCTTTGCTTTCAGCGTGGTGGTGTTGAACAGACAGCTGGCGTCAAATGGCTTTTTCACATTAACCTGCCGCCACAGGGGTACGGGTGGCGTGCTGCATAAATCCAGTGAAGGGGCACAAACTTACTTGGGCAAGACGAGGACCTGCACGATGAATATGCAGCAGAATATGAGGCAGGCGCAGGTGACATAGTACTTGAAGGCAGGTAATGTTGTGGATCTGTACTGTTGAGAGGAGAGAAGGCAAAAAAAGTAGGAAAACTGGCTACAACATTATGAGGCTGCGTAAAGTAGCAGCAGCAAAACAGGTCGAGGCAAAGTCAACATTAATGCTGAGCCTGCACAATGTAAAAATATACCAGACTTTTTTTTGCATTACAGAAAGTGCACACACACAATCTGTAATGGTTCTGCAGTGGGCAATCTGTGTCCTGTACAGCAGAGTGCACTGGCCCTTTAATGACTCCTGTTTCACTGATGCCTATACGATTCAATTGATTTGTTCCCCCCCAGTGAACGGAGCTGCCTGGTGTTTTGTATGCCTTCACCTACCTCTTTCTCCAGAGCTTTGTTGTGAAAGAACAATGAGATCCTCTGGATGTCCTCAGACTTCAGCCACTGTCTGGAGGCACAAGTGAAACAGACAGATTCAGACAGTAGGCAGTTTTTTTGTTTTTACATGGTGTCTAACAACAGATATATAAACCTTCACAAATGTATGAACTGAATATGAACACTGCAGTGTTTATTCTTTATTACAAAGGAAAAGACAACACAGGTTTTTTTTTTTTTTTTTAGTGAACAAAGCCAGAGAGTGCTCTTTTTGCTTTATGAATAATAAAACAGATGGCAATGCCCCCATTGTAACTGTTCTGGGGTAAATTACATTGAAAACATTGTGCACAATAATATATACGACAACCCAGGAAATTAATTTCACTCAGGAGCTGGTTGTGCTAACAAGAGTGGAGGATCGTCTGTAAAACCAGGTGAACCAAATTTCTGTCTGTGGCACATTTGCCATAAACAGACATTTTGAAGGAAATTTATTCTTTTACTGACTTACATTTGTTTGGGTGAGTTGTTTCTGTAAGTCATTAGGGTTCAGTATACCATGTACAGTGTGAGTTCCACTGACTTGGTGTTTTCTACTGCTGGGAGGGCCTTTATCTGAGGGGACTGCGCAATGAGTGATGCAGAAATAGGACGTGCAGCAGACATGACTCTTACTTCTGCGAGTTGATGCCATCGATGGTGCGAATCATTCGCTCATTGAGTTCCTCCTCAAACCTCCTCCTCTGAGATTTGGACCTGCAGTGAAAGGGGTAAACATTCAATCATGCACAAAGAATGAAAAATGCCAGAGTGATTACATGCACCTGTGATTAGCTCACCTTTCTCGTCGCTGGAAGTGGTACAGCCCCATGGGAACGTCCTGAGAGAGGAGTCACAACATTAATCTGTGGACAGTGGACACCTGCATCTGTGTGTGTGTGTGTGTGTGTGTAATAAAATGATGAAAAGAGCATGGCATCTTACTCACAGTGGTGTTGATCTTGCCGTTGTCTGTGGTCATGCTGTCTCGGTGGTGGAGGTTGGCGAAGGGCTTGGCGGCTCCCCAAGACTCCAAGTATCGAGTCATCCTGACGGACGCTCTCATCTTCCCGCCGTACATCGAGGGACGGGAGCGCACACTCAGCAGAGGGCTGTGCCTCTCCGTCTGAAATAACATGGAGAACATTTCAGTGATCCTGCTGTCACCCTTAGGTAATGCATCTACCACATTTTTTGATATATACTGTCATGCAAATAATCCTGACTGCAGTTACAGCAGCTGAACTATGGTGCACTGAACATTATGTAACTACTGATATACAACTTGGAATTTTACTAGTATAATAAACAATAGACCACAAAGTTTAGATCATTTAGAATTTAACAACAACTGGAAAAACACTAGTTGGTTCCATTTCATAATACGTTTTGAATCCTTTTGGACCAAAGATAGTGAAAGAGAGAGGGACCAGGTGAGTTTACCATATTAAGCTGGTATAAATGATAAATAAAACATGTACACTTTTACTTCTGACAAACCCGATTCTCAAAATGTGCCAAAAAAAAAATTCACAATACTTTTAGCTGCCACTCCGAGAAATGAACTACAAAGGTTTTAAGCCAGACATTTCCACATCTCCTGTGCTCATGCTCAGTGCGTGTGAGGTACAAAAGGACAAGGTGCTTTGAGAAAAGTGATCAGATGACAGCTCTTGACTTCTACGACCTGCCTGTCAGTGCTTTGAGCTACGTAAAATGTTTTTAGTCAAGAGCGACGAAACACTCTTTTTATTTTGGCATGTGTGCCAAGTGCTTCTCTCTGACAAACAGCGCTCTCGACTTCACCGTTGAAACAAACATCGCCTCACGTAAGGCCGCACAGCAAAGTGACATTTTTTTTCTCCATTTCTAACGTTTCTGCCAAAGTGGAGTGGTTATTTCAAGGCTTTTATGGGCAGAGTCTGGTGAGGTGACAAGCCCCACACCTCTGGAGATTTACTTTCATTTCTGATGGAGACTGAGGGAACATGGCACAAAAGCCTGTAAGAACTGAAATAAACGCCATCCAAAACTGCTGCGCTCGTTTCCCGCGGGTGTGCTGAACAGCTCTGACAGTGACAATCAATGACAATGACAGTGGCGATGACACCTCCTGTGATCCGTGCTCCATATCTGGCCTTGATTCATTCTGTGCTTCTCAAAAATGTCACCAAACACCCTCAGCCTTTTTCCAATATCTGATAGGATACTGGAATGCCATCTCCATTAAAGTAAATGAAGGTTACAGAGCAACATTTTTGTAGTGACCTTCTAATAATGGTACGTTGTGAGATTAAAAAAAAAAAAGGAGCACAATAGAAATACCCAGAGGCTCGGGGTTTAGTTAATGACCTTCAGGTTGAATGGAGGATAATTAGTGAGTAAATTTCGGTCTCTCTACTCAAGTGTTTCTACTCCGCATTCATGAATAAGATATGGGAAAGTACCAACACTCCCATGACAGGCACTGCAGTGAACAGAGGTTGTTGTTAAAGAAAGCAGCTGACACCATGCAGCCGGTATGTTTGGCGAAATAACTTCCTATTTCAAAACTCAACCGCAGCCGGTGGAGTTGCAGTGACTCGGCAGAACAGATCTTCCAAACATGTTGCCCGCTGATAAAGTATGTAGAAATGTGTTCATGTTTTGTGGCCAGAAGAAGACTGATATCTGACTTGACGATCAGATGATTGTCAGAACAGCACACAGAACAAAACAAGCATTACGTACATTTAACACTTGTGTACGTAGGCGAGGTTATTCATTCAATTCACTGAACAGCTGATGATTCCTCCGTGATAAAATAATTCATTCCAGAGGTCAGCAGACACTGGAATATGCTGCTCCTGGAGTGTGACTCTGCACTCTGAGGACTGGGAGAGCATCTGAGGTAATGCTGTAGCTTTGTGTGAAAGCTACACATCCTTGGTCAAGCTCTCTGGAGAGGAATCAGAAGACGGGGGGGGGGGGACTAAAAGGAGCCAAAGGAGAAGATTTAAAGGAATCAGCACTGAAAAGACTCAGTGGCTTTTTGCGTCACCCATGGCATTTTCCAAAACGATGCAGTGGAAAGCACAGAGGCCTTAATTCTTCTGAAAAGAGATACCACTGAGAATCCTGCGAAAGTCTGCAAAGAAAGCAGATAGTGAGCGCAAGATGCCCGAAGTGAGGAGAAAAAGGAAGGTGCTACTGCAGATATTTAAGGGGGCGGGAGCATCTTAGCCAAGTTATGAAGGGATTAGGAAGGCAGGACTGTTTTTCATTTGCCAAGCCAAAAACACTGAGTGCAGAATGGATGCCAACAGCATATTCTATATAGAGAGGTTCTCAGCAGAAAGTTCACGGGGGAGGCAGATCTCTTAAATGTCCTGAAGCAGCTCTTTATGTCCTGCTTTGACATGAGGAGCTGCACAGTGTCTCAAGCAGTGAAAAAAATGGGCCCCACTTTCAGCACAGTCTTCTCTGAGCAGAGCTAACGAACATCATTTGATAACATACTGCCTATTACTGACTAATCTTGATATCGTCAGACTTGTTTAGCTGCCCACTGTGCTCTTGGCAGGATGATGTGATATTTTGTTTGTTTGTGTTGAGTATGTGTGTGTGTGTGTGTGTGTGTGTGTGTGTGTGTGTGTGTGTGTGAACCTGCCCAGCATATCCAACTGTTGGTGAAGCAGTGGCGTTGTCCATGGTGCTGAAAGTCAAACCTCACAGGTTTCCACTGTGGCTCATTACGTCTATTCTAGTTCTTTGAAAAAGTCATTCATTGTCCAAAGAGGATGAATCCTTGTGCCTTTGGTTATCCCCTGACTTTCCTCTCGCACCAGCATGAGGTTGACATCATTTGTTACTGAAACAGCTGTTAAAATGGATTGCCATGCTATTCGGTACACATATTTGTTCCACAAACTTTGGTCCCCTGACTTTTTATCTAGTGGCATCATCAGATTAAAACAAGAAAAACAAGTCTGGAGCATTTTTCGAAGAAGTGCTAAAAAGTGGGCAACAGTAGAAGTACCTAGTAATTTACAAGCCTCTGCTGTCTCAAGTCTTTGAGCAATCCCTCTAATGGTGCTTTCTGACTTTGTGTTTGAATGTGTGGAACCATGTCAGTGATGGTTCCTGACCTTGGGGTTGATGACCAGGTAGGTGACCACTCCATGCTCTTTCAGATAGGAGTCTCGGCTCTGCCCGTCTCCAGGCTCCACCTTGTATGATCCCTTCAGATGCTCCAGCGTCACCGAAGAGATGTGGACCCTCCTGCAGATGAGACAGGCAGAAAGGAGAGGGCACATGATGAGAGGTTAAGAGCTTGCGTCACTGTGCCATTAACATCTCTATCAAACATATTACTTACTCTCCAGTTTCATAACAACACTAAGCTGCATTTGTCCCTTTTCAGGTTTGTTTGCTACCCCTGCAAATGGATGGATGGCGATGGGACTATGTTTTTTCACCCATCGTATTTTTCAGATGTCGTACGGCAGGCATAAGAGGAGAAAAACCATTAGCAGCCTGATGAGACAATGTGGTGGCACTGGAGAGTTTATTTCCAATGTAGCACAGACATAACCACTGGCTAATTTTCCCATGCTTGTTATAGGGGCAGAGCGGAAGACCTAATGGATTGGTCAAATGAGGTGGCGATAATTGATTTGAATAGAGCAGACATATACATGTGTGAGTGTTTGCGCCTGTACGTGTGTGTGTATATATATCTATATATACATATAAACATCAATAGGCTATGTTTGTATGTTGGTTTTAGGGGAGAAGCTTACTGTCAGATCAACACTGATTTAAAAAAAAAAACAGTGACACTGGTATTAAGCGAAGGCTCTGTAATTTTTTGAACTGTGAAAAACCAGCCTCCTTGAGATACTGTCTCTCCACTGAGACTCAAGTTAATGTTCCATTGGCACTGCATGGAAGTGCTAGCTGATTCCCAAAGCCTATCTTCCTGTGGGTTTATTTTATACAACAGGCAATCCTGCAGGTACAGGTCTCAAGTTTTTTCCACCACACAGTGATTACGAGGATTCACAAAACAGTGCTGCAATGACAGTGAGAGCAAGTAAAACAGTCTTTGTGTCATTGGTCATATCTCACCCCGGCACACCTCCTGCCTCCATGTGATTAGCTAGTGTCACGTCATGCGACCAAACATCATACTGCCACTTCCGGAGGCCGATCACACCACAGAGGACGTTCCCAGAATGAACACCGACACGCATGTTGATATCGACTCCGGTGGCATCACGGACCTTCCTGTGGAGAGAGCAGAAGACTGAATCTTTTTTTAAAAAAACTGAGCAAAGCAGTCATTTGCACTCCTTTTTGTTTGGTGGCTCAGGTGTAGGACAAGATGTGTGTAAGTTAGATAAGAGGGAGTTTTAAAAGGAAAGTGAATGTGGGTTGTTGTTTAGAGCCTGTGGCTGCGTGGCAGGCTGCTGACTGGCTGTGAGAGCAGAGATATTGCTTTATGTATATATGGGATAAAAGAAGAGTGTTGCTGTATGTAAACAAGTTCTCCATCTATGTAGACAGATGGATAATGATATTATGATGGATTCATGAATAGACATTATAAAATAGTAATTTCTCCTTTATAGCGTCTGCTTTTGTCTCTCAAAGGAGAACACAGGATGTAAGTTAGAGAGCGGATAATGTATGTTTGCTGTAGCAGAAAAGAAGACATAAAATCTAATTTCACTTGGATCGTTTTTTGGCAGATATGCCGATTCACCTTCTCTCTGAGAGCGAGATGAGAAGATCAATATCAAATGCATATTGAGTATGAAGCAGGGTTAGCCTAGCTTAGCATGGTTAACACTGGAAGCAGGGGGAAGCAGCCTGAATGTCTAAAAACAACACCATTAAGCACACTATAATATAACTATTTCTTGTTGAATCAAGTGTATTTACCAAAACTGTTGAGCATTGTTGCTTTTGAAAAGTAGTGGTGATATTTTTGTTAGATTGCCATTTTTAGATTGCCATTACCAATGCTGCCAGAAAAAAAGTGTTTTGTGGCACACGTCAAAAATGATTCAGTGTTTCCTCCACAATTTAATTCAAGTCAGGGTAGAAAATCCACTACACCAGCTCTGAAAAAGCAACTCAACTTCATCATGTCGAAGGTGTACGACATGACAGAGGTGGATGGCATCTTTAATCTGATTGCGATTAAAGGTCAGTCCCGGCAAACCAGCATATTGGTCCGTAAAAACTAATGTTTATGTGTGTGTGTGGGTGTGTGTGTGTGTGAGAGAGAGAGAGAGCGAGAGAGAACAGAAGGGAGGGTGCTTTTCATATGTTTGAGATTTTTATTTGTTCAGTTGGGAAGCTTATCATACCACATTCACATTTTGTTTACTCCGGAATACAAACAGAGCTGAAATCAAGTCTGGCATTCCTTCTGTTCAATCTGTTTGACAGGCATGTGTTTGTGTTTTGTGTTTCTGTTTGTGAGAGAGAGAAAAAAAAAATAAAGGGAGCGATCTGGTATTTTACTTGATGGCCTCACACATATCCAAGCCCATCTTCACGCAGTTCCTGGCGTGGTGGGGCAGAGACTCCGGCAGACCAGACACGCAGTAGTAGCAGTCTCCCAGGATCTTGATTCGCATGCACTCGTTTTCCTTGGAGAAAGAAAGAGAGTAGTAATGAGGGCACAGGATGGAATGTTTATTTGTCATCACATTTTCTGATGCACGAGGTACCAGTAATCACTAGAATCGTAGGTAGTGGATGACTAAAAATGATTTTAAACTGATGATGAAAGATTTTTTTTTTTCCGAACATGTGAGGGTCATACCAAAAGTGCAAAAAAATTACAGCAGCCAAAACAAAACGTTGCTCAACAAGTCTGAAAAGGAGAAGGAGGAAGCATAAGCTTATTTGATCCTGCTCCTTCAGTTAGTCGTCACTCAACTTCCTGCATCATATTTACACTTACAACGCTAACATAGATAAGTTCAACACGTGAAAAGGCAAAACTTCTACAATATGATTGTGGTTGGAGAACTCTACCTCTTATCAGTTACCGCACAATAGTGTTAAATGTGTGTGCATCACAGTGTTGTGCAAACCTCATCCCTGGATCCACAAGAACATCCAGATCTGGATCAGTCAAAATTTATTTGTGAATATCCCTTGTAAAATTTTTCATAATCCTGCTAACAAACAAAGAAACAGAACTCAAACACACACACCCACAAGACATCCACTCTATGTGGGATGTGTAGTAGCTCACTGTTGGACCCCGGGTTTATGTAATGCCCGCTTTGTCAGGCAGAAGGACGGAGCTGCTGGACACAAAGCTGAGAAGGGACTGACTCAACTGTTTTGACCCGTATGGCTGAGCGCCCATGAGACCGCGAGATACACTCTGACCGGCCCACACCGCTGCAACCTGCAGCTGTCAACACGCACACTGCTCAGTGACTGCGCAATACCGAGGCCGACTGCAGCCGCGGGACAGAGAGAACATCTATTTCATCAGATTGACAGCACAACATAGACCGTGTTCTCTCTTCTTGGTTATTTTGTAACAAACCAATTTGTACGCACTCTTCAAATCGGGTCAGCTGTTAAAGACAACAGGTAGCGTTAGCTGAAATTAGTATTATAGAACCAAAACATATTATTTTATGATGTTAACATCCTCAGTTTCTCCATTAAATTCATTAAGTTAGTGATGCATATCTAGGTTCTGGTGCTGTAGATATTAAAGGATATTTCATTTCAAGTGATGCATGGCTTAAGGGGCCAGCAAGGATTTATTTACCCACAAACCAAAAATGAAATCTGACTGGGCCTCCCAAGACCACAACACTCTTAGTAAAACCCTAAAGTTAGTTGTGTTGAGTTGAAGCAGTTTAAACGACAATTTGTCATTTTATTTAGAAGCTGCAGCTTGTGGTGGTGCAGCATTAGAGTGCATTCTACAGATAAGTGTTTGGAATATTTGCTGCCTCATTCACATACTGTGTAAGGACGACCATAAATGCCACGCAGCGCAAGATATTGCAGTCCATTACAAGACCATAACAAAATGCGGCCTCCTAAATTACAAGAGAGTGGAATCAACACCTCTCGAACATAGAGGGATTTTTACAGGGCTATAACGGAATGTATTTTTCCCAAGACACCCAGCCAACCCTGGCCTGAAAAAAGGGATGAACATCGTCTGACAGTGTAAATACCCTCTCTTTCCCATTTTTTCATGATCTCTGCTGGGCAAGCTTGCACCATGTCCTTGTATATGACATTTGATATACATATACATACGGTACATAAAGTAAACAAAGCTGTCTTGAGTTTACCTTTGCAATCTGGTCAAACTTGCCAAAGAGCTCATTCAGCATATGTACAAGTTCCCCTGGAGAGCAGTCACTGGCCAGCCTGGTGAAGCCCACGATGTCAGCATACAGAATACTGCAGAGAACAAGAAGAAAGCAGGACAATTAATGTTGCATTACTGAATAACACCACCGCCATATAACACAATCCGTTGCATGCCTGCATTTTCATTGTCCTTTATTAGGAGAGGCATAAAGTTTTCCACCCTTGGGGGCCGTTTTATTAGTTGGGAGTGGAGCACTTTGATATTACTTGTATTTGATGTGAATGCTTGTATGCAAGGTTGTTCTTTCCACAAACCCAGAGAGTTCTTGATGAGCATTTTTACTATGTTGATGACTATAAAATCTCTGGGGCAACAGAGGGAATATTTTGCATTTGGACTTGGGAAACGACAAATCAGAAACAGGTTTCGACTCAGGTTTCCAATGCAACAAATGCAGTTCACATTACTGCGCTGGTTTCTATGGATGGAGTACAGTCAATTTATCTGGACCATGCAACTAATCAGATTGTCATACCCACCTGTATAATAAATGAAACATATTTTTTGAAGCAAATGTATAAAAACGGAACTCTATACATTACGTCTGTAAAATGTAGCAAATCTAAAAAAGCTTCAACAAAAGTCTCTTTTTCTCCCATGACAAGGAATGGTATTTCAGCAAGCATCATAAAAGAAACCCCACACAGTTCTGCCTGTTCCTCTCCAGAAACACCAATTATTACAGCTGGGGACATGACGGAGGAGGCAGTAGCTGGTGTTTGGCTCTGCACTAACTGTCTGGTGTAGGAGGATCCCTGCAGAACCACGTCGCCACCTGTCCTTGGGTGTCAGCTCTTTGTTCTGGAGGGAAAGATCGCCCTCTCCACTGAGCTACACCGTGTGATGATTTGTTATTATTGTAAGGATAACAGGCAGATCAACATGAGGACAGGCACACACAAACCCACCCACACACACACACACACATACACCTGAGGCCCACTTGAAGGGGACACAGTGAAATTGTTTCTTCTGTGAGTATGTATGATGGAGAACAGGTTTTTAGAGGACATTCTATGAAGAGGCTCTTGTGCTAAGCCTGGATTTGTGTACTCTGCTCCGTCTCTATGAACCCCCACAATATAGGGGAGGATGTAATTGAGAATAGAAGAAGCGGGCTTCTCTTCATTTGGCAAAGTGACCTCGGAGCACAATGCCGGTGGATTAGCTCTGAATTGAATTTGGCCATGGCAGTGAAGAGGAACAAGAAGATGGGGGTGTCGAGAAAATGACGGGGAAAAAAGGAAGAGAGGAGCAGAGGAGCAGAGGAGAGGAAATAAAAGGAGATGATAGGGGATGAGAGGAGCGGCGAGTAGCATGGGATAACCAGTATAGAAGGGAGGTGACGAGCAGTGACAAGGGGGAGGACAGGAAGCTACAGCAGCAATCAAGCGCCGAGATGAAAGCAGGAAATAATAAGCTTTGTGATACGACGGCCCAGATAAAGGAGTAGGAGCTGTACCTGACATTGGTGTGCCGCTGCACGTAGAGGTTGTGGAAGTTGTTGGTGCTCTCGGTTCGGCCAAAGTTGGGTCCCTGCAGCCGCTGGATGATCTCGGCCTTCATCACTCTGGCAATATGAGCCGGCAGTAAGGATAAGAGCAGACGCTCCTTTAAAAAGAAAAGACGGCAAGGCAGGGATGAAAGCAAGGCAGAGTCGAGGAACCAGGAGAACTTGTTTCAACGGTTTTGATGTGACGAGAGCACAAAATAAACAAAACGTTCATTAACTTGTCATTCAAAGTTTGGATTTTCACACATTAACATGATAATGTGGTACCAACAGTAACATAATATTGTTGAATCCAAACTATGTGACAATCCCTCAGATTATTTGTCTGGGAAATGTCTTGCTCTTGTTTTTTTCCATCATATTTCATAATACAGTAACAGTGAATTCATACAGAGACTTGCAGCTCAACCTGCAGGATGTCTGACTTTTTGTTTCGTTTTGTTTAACTTGTCAGCTCACACAGCAAGCTGGTACATTATGAGTTAACAACAAGCACGGCGGGGAGCAAAAATTATTATTATTATTATTATTATTATTATTATTATTGGGTTCAACGTTCTGCTCTTATATCCAACCAACTCAGGAACATACAGACACCCAAAGGTTCACCTGCAAGTTGTGTGATATATAAGCTCTTATTTGGAGCGTCACATAACCTTTTTTCCTGTTCTCTTTTATTACGTACTATTCTATTAACTACAGCTCTGTTCTACTCTGTTTTCTTCTGCTTTGTCCTCCTCTTTTTTCTATTGTGTGCTGTTCTTTACTGATCTGTCCCATTCTATTCAGTCCTGTACTACGCTATATTTTTCTGTGACGTTACAATCTAGTCTATACTATTGTGTGCTGCTCTGCTGTGTACTGTCAATTCTCATGGGTTCTCTTATTGAACTGTGATCTATTACACAGTCTTTTCCTTTTTATTCTTCTCTAATTTTTTATATTTATTCAATCCTAGTATTTTCTATTGTGTGATGTTCTATTCAGTACTGATTCTGTTCTATTCTATTCCACTCACTTCTATTCTTCTTCTCCAATACTCCATATAAAAATAGCCACTGTGAACCACAGCTAATATTTAACCTCCTGAATAGATTTTCTCTCATCTCGTTAATGACGGCTCATTGGAGCTAATTTATCAGCACTGAGAACAGGAAGCCAAAGTCAAGAACAGAAGAGCAATTGAGGCACAGAAAATATCTTCAGTTGCAAATACGCAGCATGGCAAAGACAGGCAATGGAGCGAGTTCTGTAAATGTGTTCATTGCCCATGACGTTAACCTTGGATGTTAGATCATCATGACGAGATAAAGGTGGGAATTAGGGGAACAGACATTGTGAGATAGACTTGCAAATGTTACGTTTATGTGTTCAATGCCAGAAAGCCTTTTCACCACCATCAGAGGCAAGTTGCAAAGCTTTCAGTCAAAGGTAGAAAATAATATAATATACAGTTTGTGAACAATGCAGCAGATCTACTCTTGCTGAAATGTCCCGCACTTAATAAGTACATGTCTTGTGGCTGAAATGCCCAAAGGCAGCAGCTGGCAGCAAACTGTGTCTCTTTACCACATCTACTTTGTTGGCTTTCTCTCTGTATTGTTTTGGAGGCTGCACTGTTGTTGCAAAATTGTGACCATACAAAGAGACCCTGAGATGCTGACATCAGAGTTTGATGTTGCTGTTGTTTTGGGAAGCGCACATACACAACATTCGTGAAGTATTCAGACCCATTTTTGTAGATGTTTTTTCTTTCCCATTGTTATGTTTCAGCATCATGTTCAAATTACTTAAATTCATTTTTTCCTGCATCAACCTTCACTCAATACCCCAAAATGACAAAGCAAAAACTGGATTTCAAAATTAAAAAGGAAAAACTACATTACACAGTGACATACCTATTCAGGCCCTCTACTCATGACCTATTTAGGTGCTTTTGGCAATGATTACAGCCTTGAGTCTTCTTAGGTATGATGTGACAAAATTGGTCTTGGGGATTTTCTGCCAGGCTTTTCTGCAGATCCTCTCAACGTCTGTCAGGTTGGGTGGGTATTGTCAGTCATTTTCAGGTCTCTCCAGAGATTTTCGATTGGGCTCATGTCAGGGCTCTGGCTGGGCCCCTCAAAGACATTGACAGAGTCAATTAGAGTTAGGCTTAGTCCCATCTGTCCTGTGTGATTAGGCATTACCATGCTGGAAGGTGAACCTTCAGCTCAGTCTGAGGTCCTGAGCACTCTGGACCAGGTTTTCATTAAGAATATTTTCATATTTGGATCGGTTCATCTTTCCTGCTGCTGAAAAACACCCCGGCCACATGATGCTGCCACTGGATTGCTTCCTCATGGGGACAGTATTGGGCAGGTGATTAGCGGTGCCTGGTTTCACTTCAAACTGATACCAAACACTTCAATCTTGGTTTCATCACACCAGAGAATGTGGTTTCTCACAACCTGAGAGTCTTTCAGGGCTTTTTTTTTTGCAAACTCCAAATGGACTTTCACGTGTCTTTCACTGAGCTGAGCCTTCTGTCAGCCCACTCCGCCGTAAAGCCCAGGCCTTCTGGAAGTTTCTCTCGTATCCACACAGGATCTCTAGAGCTCATGATCAAGAAATGAAATGCGAGGCACCCCAGCTAAATTCGAAGGTCATAGCGAAGTGTCTGAATACTAATAAATCTAATAAAGTTGCAGAAGATTTCAAAAATTGTGTGTTTATGTCATTATGGACTGAGCATAGATTGAAGGAGAAGGATTTTAGCATAAGGCGGCAACATATCAAAATGCAAAGGGGCCTGAGTACTTTCTGAATGCACTGTATTCTTCACTGTCAAGTTCCACTATATCAGTCCTGGGACTCTTAACAAGACATGTCATTGTACGGTATAGTCAGTTATCTGAGGTTACAAGTGAAGTCCAGAACCAAAGATGTAAGAACCATCACCCATAGCTGTTGTGTAACCATGTAAGTTGTGGGTTTTTGCTTTAATTTAGCACCATGCACATCAGATGGAGGGGCTGTTTGACGGTGATTGTGGTGTGCGCGTGCGCGCATGAGTGTGTAGGCATCGGTGTGGGTGTGTGTGTGTGTGTGCATGTTAGAGAGAGAGACTGAATAGCTGCCTGAGGGGGTGTGACTCATAAATGCAGCTCACAGCAGAGAGGGTCATTACATTGTTCACACACCACGGGCTCATTTCCTAAAACACAGCAGCAAATTAAGTAGAGAGAGGGAGAGAGGGGTTGGGAGGGAGGGATACACTAAAAATAGAAACCCACACCAGCCGCACTTATTTACTTATTCAGCACTGAAGCAATATGAACACTCTACTGTGAGCACGCAGAGGGAATATAATAGCCTGAAGTGATGTAGCTTTATTAATCAAGTGTTTGATTAATGAACTAAAATGATCTGTGTTCAGCTATTGAAAGAGATTTGGTGGTGTTTAGTTATGCACTGGCACACACACACAAGCTGGTGCAAATGGAGAGAAGCATATTATCCAGCATGAATATAGTTGCTAAGGTAGTTATTTCAGATTATCTACAGCAAACAACAAATGTTCTTGTGGCGTGTGGTGCTAAAAGTAGAACAACTAAATTCACATGGTTCCTGTGAAATAAATGAAAGAAACAACTTGAATAATTAAGATTTGTAATTATATTTGTATCTAATGGGGCATTTCTAATATTTCTACAAAGGCTTGCATTCAACAATAATATATCTTAATGATAAAGGCCATTTTTACCAGGAAATACTACAAGTTTTATGAGTCCAAAAACATAATCAGAGCTGACCCCCACTGTGTAGACCACCATTTCTTATTGTGTAATTTTATGTGTCATGTCCCAGGTTGGAGAGAATGGCTGACGACAGGACAAAGATGCTAATGTCAAGCAAATGTCACTGCATAATGCCTCTTCAGACACGATCGACTTACCAACTCCTCATCCCTGACAAAACTGGGAAGTGAAGTGTGGTGGTGATAAAACAAGTCTGAATTTCATTTGGGCTCTTATCAAGATTGTGTGGCGCTAAAAGAGAGACAAGTCCACCACTACGCTAACAGCTTCAATACAGGCTCCACATTTTCAGACAGGAAGTGTCGAGCTCATACAGGGCAAAAGTGAAGGTTACAGAACAAACCAAAAGAAAAAGGAAAACAAACATTTAATTCTCATGTCAATGAAGCAGGCAGCCTTCGGGTAAATGGTCAATGGATAATGTTTACCGTGTTCACCAAATTAGTTTAGCGCGCTAGCATGCTAAGGTTTGCTCATTAGCACTAAACACAAACTACAGCTGAGGCTGTGATGGGAATTTTTCAGGCGTTTGTATGAGAAAAATCCAGCTTCTGCGCCATTTCACTCTCAACCCAAAACAGCCAACCTCATGGCAGTGCGAGAGGAAAGGTCTAAGGATCATCAAAGTCCATAGACATCATCCTCTGGGAATCATAAATATCTGTACATAATTTCATGTGATAATGAGACACTAATGAGTCAGTGTTATTTGTGAAATACTACTAGTCTTGAACTGGAACATTTTACTTCACAGTAATGGCATAGAAGCAGAACATGCACCCTCAGCAGTTTGATAACTTCACTCACACAGTTTTTCAACCCTGACCATGAATGAAAACATGTACCTGTTGGTGCTTCTCAAACTCGAGCTTGATGGGCGACTTGATGCAGTTGCAGGTGTCTTGGTAGGTCTGTTTGAGAGCCAGGTCCATCAGATGCTTGTGGTACGCCCCGGCCAGGTTACCGCAGGTGAAGATGATCACATTGGCTAATATCTGCCACATATGACACGTGTAAAAATTAACGTTGGGGAGTGACATGCGTTCCAGATATGCCTGTGCATTTTAATTTCCCTTTTCCACTTAAGCCTGCACTGTTACCTCATAAAACCAGGCCAAAGCACACACACTTCCACTATGCCTGTCCGCCACTATGTCAACCTCAGGCTCTTTAAAATGTGGCCTTGCATATCAATAGGTTGTCCCTTGGTGCTGTATCCAAGGTCAACGAGCGACTTCGAGCATGTTTTATTGTTGATGCGCTTTTCCACTGTGTATGTGTGAGAGAGACAAAGAGAGACGCTAACATGATGACAGCGCTATTGGCACATTTACTTAGACTTTATGTTACCTCGCATGTTTCTCTATTTTTTTGTATTTCTGTTTTGTACACATTTTTGTCAGCGGTGTTTGCAGTCTTGTGAATTAATAGATGCTCCAGCATTATGAGGTTCCCGCTTCACAGTGGGGACTGTCTGGGTTAACTGCGCCAAGGGTCCGTTCAGTTAAAGCTGGTGTTTTAAGAGCTGTTCCCTGAGTACATTAAAAGGCAGCTCATTTGACTCGGGAGGCTTTGCTGAATAGGCTGTGTCATGTTGAGACAGGATAGGTTCACTGTTTTATAGCCATAAATTTATAAGAAATGTTGCGCCTCATCGTTTTTAATCTTGCATGGAACATCGTTGCCGTTGTCATTCTGAGAACCTAACTCTTTGCGAATAATGCCATAATCATTAAAGGCCTTCAGAAAACTAAAATGTGAAGCACACAGCAAAGTGGTGCCTGCTGCATCTAAAGAAGGATGTTGCATAAAGTACAAATTCCAACAGTTTTTTTGTTTTTGTCAGAGGTTTGACATTGGACAGCTGTCTTTCTCACCTGCCAGACTAGAGGCTCCAGTTCTGGGATGGTTTTGGCCAGACAGATGCTAAGGGTGATAGTGTGCGAGAAGCAGGTGATGGCGCTGGCGATGATGGCCCCTCTCATGGAGAAAGGCAGCATGGTGTACACGACGAACACGATGAATAGGAAGAAGGACACCTGGAAATGGGAAACAGGAAGATGTCAGTAGGGATAGGGTGTGTATTTGTCAAATAATGTTTTTGCAAAATTTATTGATAATTTCATAAAGATTGAATAAACACTAATGAAAAAAGTCCAACCAGAGATTTATACCCTACAGCTTCACTCTTTGTCTGCTATTTGTATAAATACAGAATAGCGAGAGTCGGGAGTTGAGTTGGCTGCCCACTCTTCCTCACAGAAATCATAAACTGCTGATGCTTTGATAAATTAGTAGAGATGAGTTGGCTGCTCACTTAAAAAAAATAAATCATGTGATAAAGTGCCTGGAAGACCAAACACAACACACCAGAGTGTCATTAAATATGTTAAATACAGAAAAGGCTTGGACATCAACACAAAACTAAGTCATACTTTACTGTGTAGTTTCCTTCATGTTGACTGTGATCAGTCCTTAGTCTTTCTAGTTTTCCCATCTGTTCTGAGTGTGGATGTGTGTTTGTGTGTGTTTGTATGTTCCTGCACGCCACATGCGCACACAGCTGTGCGTTTCCTCCTGTGTTGTTCATCGATACCTTGGGCCTCAACCCCCTGCTCCGTCCCTGTCCACTTCCCCCTGCTGTCAGTCCAACCCTTCCTGTTATGGTGGCGACCAGTGCAAATGGGTCACAGTAGTCACTGGAATGCCAGATGACCTCTGACCTTCCCGCCTGTCTGTTTATTTCCTGTGCCTTTTCGGCTTCAGAGAGTTTGTCTGCAAACAGGAATACACTGGTCTTCCCTGAAAACAAACAACACTTGATGTCCCTTAGACCTCAGTGTGTCTCTCATCAGATCAGATATACAAACTTTGAATGAGATGACATTTAAATACCTCCTGTCTCACATTTCTCGCCTCTTTTTGTTTCTTTTGAGCAAGCGCTAGCAGGGAAGAGCTCATCACATGCAGACTGTTTCAACATTATAAACTTGATTTGTAGTGACAGGTTACTTGGTGATGCATTGCAAAGATATCATCACTTCTGCCACTAACATGTAATGCTTTACCAAGCAAAAACATGACTAGAACATTGGATATAAGTGATTGTTTGGTTGACTGAGTTCCTTCTAAAAGAAGACCTGAACACAGAGAACAGAGGGAGAGAGAGAGGTGTTTGTGTAGGCTCAGACTTATTTGTTGCTAAGGGAACCAACACAGGGAAGGATGCTGACGTCGAAGCAAATGTGGTGTTTGGTCAATCCTGTATATTTTTGCCATAACCTTCAACCCCTGGCCCTGTGCTCCCCACCCCTGACAAAAGCACAGGGCAGTAGGTGTGTGCGTGTGTGTGTGACGTGTCTCATGCGTCCGTTTGGTTTGCTGTAGGAATAGAGAATGGCAGTCCAATTTCAGGTGCGTCACCTGCCTCTGTCTGCGACACAGGCAGCCAGACACACTCCATCTCCACAGCACACTGGCCTGAATCCTAATACACCGTCAAACACCTCGAAAATGGGGTCCAGCCATCATCTCACTGTGGCTTCTTCGATTACTTTTTTAAAAAACTTTCCTTTGTTCAGAGCGCACCACGAGCCTCCAGTGTTTACTTTCCTCCTTGTGCAACCACACACACAGATGCACAGATGGGCATGCTTGAATACACACATCAAAAAGGTTTTGCTCCCTTCTCACTTCTGCATTGATGAGCATGAGCAGTGTGGCAGCATTTCCAGATGCAAGCACCCACTTTTTTGGGGGGGGGGTTGTTTTGCAAGTATGTGGCAACACACAGAGTCACGCACAGGTCGGTGTGCCTGCGTCTTGATCCTGTGGGTATCAGGTGTGGCAGCCATGTTCCATCTGCCTTCTGGAAAGAGCTGTGGCCTTCACAGGAATCAAATTAATGGGGTAATGCAGCTTGTTGGTGGCAGATGCGGCTTGAAGTGTATACGGACAAGATATTTTTGTGTTGGCAGGCGAAAATGTTTGGGGGGTGGAGGTGGCGGGGGGAGTTAAAAGTGAATGACCGAGCAGAGCACCAGCTTCTCTCTGTCTACAGTACCCCCCCCCATCTCCCCTGTCCCCTCTCTCTTTTTAGGCTTTCGCCATTATTAGCTCTGTGTGTTCCATCAGACATGCTGTTCTCTCAGTAATCACAATCAATCCAGCTCTCTGGGAACAGGCTGCAAGTCCAACTGTTCTCTTCTCACCGGATGGATCCTCGCTCCCTTTCAGCTTTTACATCTTTACTTCCTTTCTTTGTCTATCGCTTAATTCTTCTTAACGTTGCAGAAAAATGGGAGGAGTACATAGATGTATAGATATTTAGATAGAAAAAATAGATAGATAGATAGATAGATAGATAGATAGGGGTATAAGTGGGAGAGATATGGGAGCAGTGTTGAGTGATTAATAATGCAGAATGATTATGCTCTCACAGGTGGCTGATGATAAAAATATCTCCATCCCAGTGGAGGCTGGGAAGGAGTCAAGGGGAGGAAAGTGGGGAGGGAGGAAATTTGGGCATGGTGGGGGTGGGGGTTCTTAACAGGAGAGGAGGGGGCAGGTGGAGAAGCTGGGGAGAGAAAAATGGGATGTGATGAATAGAGGGAGACAGGACACTAGAATGAGAAAATAGGATTCCTGAGACAGAGAGCAAGAAGGAGTCTGGCACTGAAAACTAATGCGTCTGTCTGCTGATCTGCTCACCTCCAGCTCTCATCAGGCCTCATTAACACTTGTCACATGTGGAATTAATTCTACACTCTCGCCTGCGCACACACAGACACACACGCACATCGGGTATGCATTTACAAAGACACAGCTTTACTGATGGGCAGAAGTGAACACATAGTCACATTCACTGCACACGCGATCACAAGACGACTCATCAATGCACATGCATGTGTCAAAATCCAGACATTAATTAAGTAGCAGGTTTTATTATTCTTAGTCAGGTATTAATTTACTGATGGCTTCACAGGGGCATGAGCCAGATGAAAAGATGAAAGTGCTTGTTTTGTGGAAGTTTCTTTGCAAGTCCAGATATTTGTACTTTGGTTGCTGTACCCTGTGGGTAACACCGTTTCCCTACTCTAATCTGACCTTTCATTAGACCCCCAAGAAATTATCCAATCACATTTTAGCAATCTAGACTCAATAGGCCATGCTTTCGATTTACATATATATATATATATATATATATATATATATATATATATATATATGGAGCTTTGATGGTTGTTTCTTTTTTCTTACCATCTACAAAAAAATTCAAAGAGCAAAAGTGTAAGGAATAGTTAAAACAGTACATTTGTCTGCTGTAAAATAAACAGCAAACGTGTCCAGCGATCTGACTTATTACAGTCGTAACCTAACATTCACCCAGCACTACCTCAGAAGCCAGTGGAATTTCTTAATACACTCTATTTCCCCACTGGATGCTTCTATATCAGAATGTAGGTTAGCGTCTCTGTTAGGGGGTGTAACACAAAGCTGTTTTTTCTGCATCTGTCAGCTACACATTTATAGCCTCCTCACATACTCACTGTTCAAGTAAGCTACTCAGAAAATATATACAGAATAACAAAATTTGGTGCATTGTGGACTCTGTGCATTTGTAACCATTTATAATTAGTTAGGGTAAGGAGGTTTTCTAACTTCATTTCGAGAGGTAAGTGGCTGTACAATTGCTCTTGTCTCAGACCTAGAAAAAAGAAATAATATGCTGTCTCATCTTTAGCAGCTTAATTTTACCCATTGTGTTTTTTCCCTTTTCACTGTTTTCACCCTCAGCCCTGCAAGTGCTTTCAGCAGGTAAGCTGGTTCAGGTCCTGCACTGTGCACTCCGGTACTGTTTGGAGAGGCACCGAGGAAATTAACAGGATACGGTCTGTAGCATTGCAGCCCATTGGGCGTCTGCTTGCAATTAGGGGAGAGCATGAGGAGAGAAAAACAAAGTTGTTCATATCTAAGAGCGCATTATCTGCTCATATCCGAATAATGCATTTGTATTTGGTTACACCCCCGCCTACGTCCTGTGCTACTAGATTTGACTCGTTATCCATTTGCCAAAGACAATGCTTAGTCCTCATCCAAATAGAAAACAATACAGCATTAGATAGAGTACACATTTGTGCCTTATTTTGCCCCCTGTTTTTATCTGCTAGCTTAATGTCCTAATACAATCTCAACTTTGTATAAGAGCATAGCCGTCTAATAATACGTTTTCCCTCCAAAAACAGTGAAAAATAACAATAATAGTGTTATTGATCAAAGAAACATATATTCAATTTTAACATTTAAATCATGGTTTCATGGATGCTGCCAACACTGCAGTGAAGCCAGACCAGAATCAACAGATAGAAGAGATGGCTGGGTTGCCAGATTTGATATAAGGGTGCTCAGACAGAGACAGGTCTTGAGTCAATTTTATCCTGATTTGTCTGTCTGAAAAATGCCATTTTAGTGGGAAAATGCTCACAAGATATGTGGATTGTGAAAAATGGGTCCAATATTTACCTTGGTAACTTTGGGTAGAAAGAATCGGTCATAATCTGTGCTTGCGTTCACTCCTCCAATGGGAGTGAACAGATACCTGCTGTGAGTCTCCTAAAGGGGCGGGGCAGAGGTGAAACCCACACGACACAGATGCACTTCTGGTATCACCTGGCCCCCGTTCTTTCAGACACATAAATACAATGCAAGCTTTTATCTACCTGGTCCCATGGACTGAGTATCCCTCCTGAGAACATGAACAGGTAACCCATGGTGACTAGACAGGCCCATATGAGGAGAGAGAAGAGGCGGAGCATCCGCTTGAAGACTGACTCGATGCAGACCAGGATGAAGATGGACAGGAAGAGGAAGAGAGCGGCTGGCACCGTGATCAGGAATGTCAAGTGGTCCTCTGTTTTCTGGAGAAATAGAAAGAGAGAGTATTACTTATTATTATTACAAATGCATTTACGCTCTGGAAACTGATCTGCAGGACACGCCTTTATGCGTATTCAACAGTATTCAACAATAATACCTACCAGGTCAAATCACTCAAAACCTTAACCCTAAACAAACAGGGCCAAAGGAGCAAAAAATGGGGGTAATACAGAAGAATGCTCCCTTGCTTTGTATCCTAATGAGGACAATATGTCCTTAGAAGGATGGATGTACGACACAATACACGCACAAACACACACACACACACACAGACACACACACACAGATGACCACAGATCAGCAGACAGACAGGCTGAGCCCAGAGAATGTGCAGCAGCATCACTTCTGCGCTCACACTGTCAAAGTCAGCATTTAGAGGCTGTCAACACACACACACCCACACACGCACACATACATATACACCCTCTCTGTCTTTGACTTCGACCAGAAACTCCCTCACCCACCCTCTCATCCTCCACAGCAGAGAGCCTCTTCTTCACATCCACTGCACAAAATTGTCCGCCCTAACAGGTCACTTAACTTAAAAAAAATAGATACAAATCTTGCTGTAGGTTTTCTTACAAGGCAGTTCCGGTGTTTTCAAGGACATTCTCATATCTTGGTGCTATTATCTGCTTTCTCTGCCTTGTGAAGACAAAATTGATTCTTGTTCCTTGAAACGTCAAAAATCAAGTGCAAATGAGTCCACACAACTATCCGCATTTTTCATTTGTACCAAGACAAGCAAGATGACTTCAAATAAGACAAAATGTTCAGCTGAAACTGCATTTGCATCATTCTCACGATCACAACACTACTTTATTAATTTATTATGAACAAAAGTTTGTTCATTTATCTGGAAACTAACTAACTTAGATTAGTCTGTATCTTTATGATACAGATCCCTCACATGTTCATGTTTTTTACCTCTTAATGACCTCTGTATGCGCATGTGTCCAAAAAAACATACACTTTGTGGCAGAAGTACCTCTTCAAATTCTGACTGGGCAAAAAAAAATCCCATCACACACAAACACAACCCACAAACATGCAGATACAAATGCAGTCAGGATACGGATAAAGTACTCTCGTGGTTCTTTTTGCCCTCTTCAGCATGTGATAAATTATGGAAAAGCAGCCGAATCACCATCATTTGCTCAACGAGAGGACTGTGAACATGCAGCTTTCACACACACACACACACACACTTTCACAGACTTGATCCCACCCGACGCCCACATTAACCATTTTACGTTATATCAAAGTCATGATTGTGCCGACAGGTCCAGCAGCTGTAAATGTTAAATTAGCAAGCGGCCTGTGTGATTAGATGTCACCAGTTTTACAGTGAAATGAACATCAGTGTGGGCATAGAAATGCGCCTGATTCTCTTAACGCGAGCAGTTTTTATGGCACCAAATGAAAAGATGCCACAGGCTCAACCTTGAATTTGTGGCTGATTTGACAGTTTATTGACTGTAGCTGCTTGCTGAAAATAGCAGAAGCTATTTGGCCTGAGCAAATGCAGGAGGAGAGCGTTTTGCTGTGTATTAACGCAGCAGCAAGAAGTAGCAGAGGTAGTGTGACTCAGGGTCTGGCGAAGGGATCCCATGGGGCCTGGCTGCTGACGTCACTGCGGCTATACAGTAAACCTGGGGCGCTGGATGAATCCAGATGAGGGTGTAAGCAAGACTGCGAACCCACACATATACCTGAGGGGTGCCTAAGGGACAGAGACCCGTCCTTTGGCCAGCAAAATTCATTTTGTTTGAGCTGCATCCTCACACACATCAATGCATCCCACAGGGGAGGGAGGGAGGGGGCCGCTCTCGCTCAATGACTCGCCGTGAGAAAAAAAAAAGTAAGCATCTGCACTTTGCACATTTCTGATTGTAGGCCGTCTAATCCTGCTAAAACCCTTTTCAAGCTATTTAAAGCCACTTCCCTCGATATGGCATTGGTGGGAGGGAGTTGTGCCCGACTGCCATATTGTGGCGCATTGTCATCAAGAACAATTATTTCTTTTTTTAACCAAGTCTGGCTTATCCAGCTATTATACTGGGAGAGGAAGGGGGGACACAGAAGCAGCAGGCAGGCAGAAAGAGGCATATGCACTAATGTAGTTCTTCAGCAGGGAAATGGCACAAACACACCAAATGCATTATGTCAGAGAGTGAGGAGAAGGGGAGAGGTGGTAAGGGGGAGTGTGATGAAATCATGACAGTGTATGCACTTTCCATGTTTTGGTGCCTGTTGAATATTCATCCCGCCTGATGAGGCGCACTGGTGGTTTCTTTTGGTCTGCTCTCAGCCTGGTTATGAAAATCATCAATAATCAACAGACCTTTCCTCGAGTGCTCTATTTGCAGTGCAGAGGAACAGTTGCAGTTTGCTAAAACAGGTCAGAGGTTGCAGAGCGTGCACATATGTGAACCAGAGGTTGATTAAACCGGTTGAAAAGATGTGTATTTCTGTTTATCTATACATCTCTCTCTCGCTAATGTATACACAAACACACACACAAATATATATTTTGAGAGACTGTGTTACTTCAGCTGTGTGTTCATACATGCATTCATCATAGCACCCCCAGGAGAGGACTTCTTCAGTACAGAGTGAAGAAACGGTCATTTCCCAATCACATAAAAAGATGCCAGAGGGCGCAGCAGTGGGACGACGGCGCTGAGAGGATTGAACCAGTTTGAAACGCAGTTACACAAGCAAAGATCCCCACTGGCCAAACAGTAAAATAAGCACTGTATATGTGAAGGATGCCCAGTGGGAAAATTATGGTATAAGTCTTTAAGAAACTGTAACTGAGGAAGTGGTTGAACTATGGAGGAGATCTGATAGACTAGTCAGCACTTAACGGCAGCACTTTTTTTATCAACCAATTGTTATTCTATGATGGAATGGCAAATTCAACCCAAATTACAAACTTCTTTTCACCCAAACTAACATCATTATCCATATCTAATCAAGTCATTTTTGTGAATACGTCTAACCAAACAATTGTCACATCTGTTGATAGTTAAGAAAGATAAGAAAACGCTCCTATGTGTCATTCTAGCGGGCAGAGACAAGAGTATTTCATCATTTCATTTGGAGAGTTTCTATTTGTAGCCTGTTTTGGGCCACAATTCATTGGCTTTTGTTAGCAAACACTTACATATAACACTTCAAAGTTATTTTTTCTGTGACGAGTGGAATTTTACTTAAGGACATCAAGGCTTTTTCTATACATCATGTACAAACAGCTATTGCCCAGAGGGTAAAATTTGAGCTTTGTGGTGGGGCAGCTCTAACCACACCTCAGTCAGTGATGTCACAGCGTGTATTTCATCTCATTCTTTCACCTTCCTGCTCCCAAGTAACAGATTAATGATCCATCATTATAAAAAAAAAAAACCTGCGCTCACAGCCCTGAATCTATCAAACTCTTGATGAGATGGAAATAAATCAATGTTTGCACATGCCACTAATATAATATCGACAATGTTTGAAAATGCAAGGACTAAAAATTTGTTCCAAATGATTATAAACTACCAGAAACATGGACTGATAAAACATCTTGGTCAATAAAAAAGAATAGTGATGTAATAATGGGAGCTCCTTTGTCCAGTTTATAGATTTCCAATGTCCCATTACCAGATATAATATTGATCTCAATTAAACTATCAAAGGGTGTTTTAAAGGTCAGTTGGTTAACATACTGCCATGTAATTGCTGAGTCTACACACACACACACACAAAGACACCTTCATACCGACACATGTTTCAATCAATGCAACTTCAAGGCAACTAAGGAGGACAAGAAGAATTATTTTCTCTAAAAGCTGCAGATAAGCCTCTGAAGGAAATTCGAGACTTCCCCTGATAAATACACACCCAAACAACACACACACAATCACGGACATGAACACAAATGCCTGAATGCACATGCACATGCCAAAACACCCAAGCACATTCCCACACGTTTGGTCTGGTACGGGGGTAAGAGTCTTTGTCTTGACACAAACAGTGCACTCACCAGCTCCAGCCCTGATCTGTGGGGAAAGATAAAAGTGTGTAGTAATTTTGGGAGCATTAGTGCTGCTTTGGTTGGATTTCTGTCAGCTCACTGATAAAGCCAGAACACTTACAACAACATCCTCCCCTCCCTCTGCTGCCCAGTCCCCAGCTCCAAACCCACCCTCTATTTATTCCTGCCATTCTTCCACGTCCAGCAGTAATAAATATACACACGCCTCACTGAACAACTGCTCTGTAACTATAGACAAGTATGTCTGTTATTTAAGATGGGAAAATAATTTCATTAATATTGTGAATGATGGGGAAATTATCAGGGGAGATTGTAATTGAACCTGTGAACATTTAAGTGTAAAGCCCCAGCAGAAGAGTACAACATGGAGAATTACATCAACCGGTCGGGGCAATAAGATTTATTGATTTGTCTTAAACAGGAGTAAAGGGATTGATTTTGGAGGTGGTTCTCCTGGGAATGATGCCGTTATAGAGTTCAATTGAATGTAACAGGACTTCAGTAACAACCTCCAGGCACTGATTTGCGAGCACATGACGCACACGCACACACACACACACACACACACACACACACACACACACACACACACACACCCCGAAATCTGCAGCTCATCCCCAACATTTAACAGCAAAACAATCATTTTGAAACAACACCAACCTCGGCAATGAGTGGGCTTCCTTTTGTACGGCTATTTCATAGAAACACAAAAGCAGCACTTGGGAAACAATAGCTTGTGATTGTGGTTGAGTGTTTGTGGCCAAAACAACACTTTTCACTTGACAAAAGCACCAACACCCACACAGCCGCCAACTAAACTCTCATCCCGCTCTTGATCCACTCTGCAAACCCGACGTTTCAAATTTAAAGTGCCGCTTTGCGCACTCTTATGCTGTCACAACATAACCATGCACGTGCACGTTGGCCTCCCAGTCTCATTCAGTCCCGAGCTTAAACCAAAACTCTCCTTTTATTCTGAAAACTTTTCTGCGATGCAAATAAGAAGGTTTCGATCTGATATTCAGTGATATTTATAGGTTGTAACAAAACAGGACCTTTTTATGGTGCTTTAATGGAATGTGCCATAAAAAAATGCTGTCGCTTCTATCCTGACCAATTTGGAATTTCATCAAAAAGAAAATTAACTCTGTACTGTAACTAAAGTTACAGATTCAAAAACGTTTCTTTCTATGTTGTTTTTATACAGTACTGCACACACAATTTGAATGACGATGCACTGTATGTGCAGCATCACAACGTGTTTGTGCGTTTGTTCACTTTCGCAGGTGGCACTATTTTCTCTGTGCTGCGGATCGCGATGCATGTTTGAGGAGCAGTTCAGCATTTTGAAAAATATTCTTATTTGCTTTCTTGTCGAGCGCAAGATGTTTAACTATGTAGCTGGAGCTGAGAGCTGGTTTGCTTAGCTTTGCACTGGGAGACTGGAAACAGGGGGAAATGGCTAGTTTGCTTCTGTCCACAGATAACAAAATCTGCCTCCCAGTGCCTCTAAAGCTCACTAATTAACACGTTACACTTTGTTTTTTAAGTGTAAAAACGACAATCAATCCATTCCTCTGGCACGGAAACAGCCCAGCACAAAATAAAAAAGGGATTTTAAAGTTTTTATCTGTCTGAGAGCAACGATGGATTACCTCGTGGACTACCTCCCCTCATCCAACCATCTCGTACCAGTTTGCAGTGCAGAGAGAAAGATGGTCTCTGGTATCACGTTAGAGGACGTGGGCACAGACCAGGTAAAGCAACCTGTGTTGATCGCTGTAATGAGCGAGTTTTGGAGGTGATTGGGTTATCTTCAGGCAGAGTCAGGCTAGCCATTACCTCCTGCTAAGCCAAATGGCTGTAGTTACAAATTTACTTCATAGATGTGTGAGTTGTGTCTCTCTTCTCATCTAATTCTCCGCAAGTGAAGAAATATTTCCCAACATGTTGAACAATTCCTTCCATGACCAAATCTTCTTCTATTTTTTTACAAAATGTAGAAGAAATGACAAGAGAGCAAGACAAAAGTAAGCTGATTCAAAAATTCAGAACAACATTAAAATTTTCTGTTTATTGGTTTATGTTTAAGCTCAAACTTCTCTTACCTCATCTTTTTGGATGGATTAATTTATCCAAACCTCTAAACATTTTATCTCTGCACACCACACACACACACTCACCAGTCCCGAAGCGAAGAACACCGCCAGCAGTGCGAGGCAGGTTCCCATGACGATCAGCAGCAGGAACACGATCAGCGGATGCTGCTGGCTCATTCTGTAGTAGGACTCATACAGCCAGTCCTGGGGCTTCTCGCCCTCCACGCACACCTCACCCTGGAACCCCGGGCACCCGTCCCCGATGCTCTCGGGCCCCTCGGCGCCCTCGCCTCCATCGCTCTTCTCAAGCAGGTAGCGTCCGCGGGTCCACAGAGCCTCCTGCCACATGGGTAAGCTGCCTCTGGAAGGATGGCTCCACTTTCTTACTGACCAAAACACGTGCACACAGAAAGTGGTCCCTGTCCTCCTCACTCTCAAAAGTCCCCCCCCCCCCTTTTAAAAAAGTTTGGTCAGCTGTGAGGGATGGATGGACAGCTGAGAGAAGGGGATCCAACTTTTCATCTCCTCCAGTTTCCCTTGCATCCTTGGATCCACTCCAGGTGAGAAAGTGACTAAGGACAGTGTGAAACCCGATTCTTCTCTCTCTCTCTCTCTGCTCCTCCTCCCAGAAAAGCTGGACGGACACCAAAGAGGAGCAGTGAGATTTCACTTCTCTTACTCTTGCTTCTCCTCCTCCTTTATGCTTGATCAGAAGAGACAGAGAGCAGGAAGGCTCTGCTTACAGCTCGGCGCTGGAGCTGCGACAAGGCAACATGTTACTCTGCTGAGGCGCAGATGAGAACTGAGGGGGAGAGAGAGAGAGAGCGAGAGAGAGCTGAGAGAGAGAGGGAGAGAGAGAATGTGTATAACCGGGAGGGAGAAAAAGAGAGCAAGAGGGGAGAGGGTGTGTACCAATGTTTGTGCTGGGGAGGGATGGTGGATAAAAGTGTGTGTGTGTGTGTGTGTGTGTGTGTGTGTGTGTGTGTGCTGTATACAGATTAAGAGTGAGTTGAAATGTCTAAATGTGCTAATGTGTGAGATTAGCAAACTGGCATATGACTCAAGACTTTGTGTGTGTGAAGGAAAAGACTTCGAAATTTACATGAGAGGAACAGACAGTGTGAAGTTAGCAGAACAGGAAAGAGGAAGAAGAACAGTATGGGTTTGTCAGCAGCGTGTGTGTGAAAAGCGCAGCAGAAGTGAGTGAGCGGCCGAGAAGGGTTGCAACAGCTGTGTGAATGCAAGAAGAGCATCAGAGCATGGAGGGAAAGAGGAGAAAATGGCATCCAGCAGCCGGCGACGAGATAAAAAGACGGGTAAGAAAAACACACAGAAGGCGGAAGGACGGGAAGGAAGAGGAAGCAGAAACAAAGTCAGGAAGGAAAAACCTCAGGAGACAGAGAGAGTGTGGGAGGAAGAAGGATCGGTGCTTCAAAAGGGAAGGGTGGGGGGGTGGAGGGGTAGAGCTGGTAATGAGTGAAAGTTTGAGAGCGTGTGTGTGTGTGTGGCTCCAGAACCAAACCTGTTTTTATTCCTCTCTCTCTTTCACTGCTGCTCTGCCCAGGCCGCCTCCCTCCCCTGCCATGCTACATGTGATGCTCTGTGAAGTGTGAAAATGGCCGTGCCACTTCACTGTGTCACATCCACATAGCTCCCTATTTGCACGCTGACCAGACAAAGACAGAAAGAGAATCTGTAAGCAACAGCCAGCAGCGACAGATACAGCACATACGACTGAAGGTCGCCTCCAGCAGCTGCTCTTACGGGCTTTACACTTTAAGATAACGGCCTCGATCTTATCCAGAGCGAGAGGGAAGGAGCCTCTGTCCCACAGCACCAAAAATTACAAGCGGTCATAAACAAAGCAATAAGATGCCATCCCCAGTGAATTATGCATCCACCCTTTGGGCAAAGTTGTATAAGAACAACTTATACAAATTGTCCGGACTGTGCATCCACGCAAGTAGCTCCATGAAGACATGCTTGGGCACAGCGGTGGTTTGAGCCAATGGCCGTAGCACTCTTTTCTGGTGAACACTGGGATATTTAAGGGATTGAAACGGTCACATGCTGGTCAGGAATTTCTCAAAGTCATGACAAGCCATCTAATTACTGAGACATTCACAAAAAAAAAATAGCAACCTCATGGTGGCTGGGGAGCGCCCGAGTAATTAGGGTTCATCCTCTGGGGACCAAAAAGGTCTGTACAGAATTTTGTGGCAATCCATCATTTGGATCAGTTGTCTGACCTACATTGTCATTCCTAGAGCCCCACTGCCAGCAGGGCAACACAAATGCATTTAGAAAGCCCACTTCCAGTGTTTGTGTTGCCCTGTTTTGATTGATTGCACGTATGATGTAGTCAGTAGATAAATGAAATGGCACCTTGTTGTTTCAGAGGGTAGCTATATTTCATCTTATTCCAGCGGTCATTGTCGTCACCACCAGCCCCTAATTTGAAAAAAAATCCATGAATACAATGGTGAGAGAAGTTGTACAAATCAGAAAAGAGATACTGCATCTAAGTCACATGTGAGAGATGGAGGAACACACGAACGGACTCACACACGTTTCATAGCTTCCTATTCCCAGACTTTGTGGGGGATGCTGAGCTTTGGATCTTGGCTCAAAATCAGCACACACAAACTGAAAACCAAGAGTGCAAAGGACCAAGCAGGTGGGGTCATTCAATGTTGATGTGACCTGAGAAAGAACTTTAAAAAAGAAGGGTTTCAAAAAAAAATCAAACTTTTTATAGCAATTTTCAGACAAAGCAGCGTGAGGACCAAGGAAATCACCATTCACTTGGCTAAAGTAACGACGACAATGACGGTGATAATGACACCCACATACCCAGTATCCTGCTGCACATTAGCCCTCAAATAACCAGCTCATTTTTCATTCATGCATTCGGGCTAGTAATAATAAGAACTGGAGGAGCTCTGCAGACCACAAGTTTGTAATGAAACATACAGTACATTTATTTTCACCAAATAAGTAATAATATACATCATGGGGCATATATTCTGCTGTATAAAATTGATTGTCTTCTACAAATAGAAATGTTTATGCTTTTCACATTTCAAAATGAAATACTGTAAAACTCCAAGTAGGTGCAATTATATCTTACAGTTTGGATGTTATATGGATTTAAATCCTATATGCCTATATTTTTAAAGCTGTAGCAACTCAATAATTTTTCTACAGGGTGGAACCAACAGAGAAACATACAGTATAGTTTGTGCCAGCTCTGCATTACCTGCCAACCTGCTATGGATTCAATAGCAGAGTATTCCATTGCATTGCAAAGCACTGAATTAGGTTAAATGTATCAGACATGCATTTGACCTCCAGAGAATAAAGGGTCATCAAAAACTGCCAGTGTAACTCTTCTATACCAACAGCTGGACTGTGAATAAAAATAATTACAGTCAAAGGTATCAACATTTGCTCTGCGGATGAATAATATAGTTGGACCATCTTGAGTCGACAACTTGAAACTAATTACATTACTTTTTTGGCTGCAGTCCATTTAGGTGTAGTTGTAGCATCGTCACAGTCTTGTGTGTGTCACAGCTACAGTGTAGCATTTAGCTTAATTAGATAATATTAGTTAAACTCAAGTAGCATGTTAAAGGTCCAAACAGCACATGAACTGAGGTTTTAATATCACTCCACTTCAACATCACCACTGATTACAGCCTCAGAAGAGACACAGATTGGGATTGCCTGGATTTATTAAGGCCAGCTGCTCCAGTGGTTGATCGGCACATGAGGATGAAGTTCTCAGTGTCAGTCACCTCCTGAACATGAAGCAGGGCACTGCTGGAGAAGGCCAGGCCTTCTGGGGGAGCAGAAGCCCAAATATTTATTTTAGTAACAGGAACGATGGCAGCGAGCTATAGAAGGGATGACTGACTCTGAGAGTCACACATCATAATGACACAGATTCCCCCCCGCGATGAGCTGATAGCTGTTTGACATGAAGTGCGGCATATTTACAGACGCTCAGTGTTCAGTGCTCTTCCTCTCATGGCCCAGAACTCCTATGAATCTGTGTTTCACTGTCACATCAAATCTCACTTCTGTTGGAAACAGAGGCATCTGATGAACATACGATGAGGTCTTAAACCACAGTTTTTGGTGTCTGTGTTGGTGTGTGTGCGCTCATACCATATTGCAACATATCATATGCTTCCTGCACGACTGCCTTGAATAAACATTTGCAGTGTAATCTAATTAGGTCTGCCTTGACACAACAAAGACAAGCTTAATGAATGGAGCTGAGCTCCTTGCACACAGGCACACACACAGCTCCCATGACAGTTCAATGCAGTAGAGTGCAAGAGTGTATGTGTGTGTGTGTGTGTGTGTGTGTGTGTGTGTGCGTGTGCATGCGCACATGCGCAAGTGAGAGACAGCTTGAACTCTGAGCTGTTTTCCTCCAGTCTTGTGCTTCTCTCACCCTGATTTTTCATGAACCCTTGAGCAATGTTACTCAAATTAGGGGAATCCCATTCTTTACCACCATAACAGACACACCAGACACACACAAATGCATGCATGCACACACACACACTCACACACACACACACACACACACACAAACTTTATCTGTGGAACTAATCTGTGAAGTGTAATTTAGAAACTTCACAGAGAGTAGAGGAGGAGGAGGGAGATAAAACACACACACAAACACTTAGAGATACCAGCGGATATGAGACAGCGTGTGCGAGACTCAGGCCGCGGCAGACGATATACTATGACGCCTGATTTTACCATGTTGTCAAACCACATCTCATTCATCATCTGTGTGCGTGGGTGTTCATTTTTGCTATAAATGGAGTACTCTAATACTCCTGCACATTAACAACAGGTGCGGTTGTGCTGACCACCTGCTACCCACTTCACTCACACACACACACACACACACACAGCGCTGAAGGCAGTGACAGAATGAGAGCACATTGAGGAAGAGTGGCCTTAACACACGAGTTCTGCATCAACACCCTCCCACATGCAGATACAGGCACAGTGTCAGGATAGAAGACGAGGCAACACATGGAGATGGAGAGAGGGCAACGGCTGCGGCTGCCTTTGGATTTTTTTGGCCTCTTAGGGGCAATTGAGCAAACTGAAAACAATCTGACACACAGTATTATCTTCTTTTAATGTTTTGGTATAGCCCATAAATGAGAAGAAATTAAGTATTGACTCTTTGGACAAATAATTAACTTTCTTTCTGTAAGGTTTGCAAATTTTATTCAGCATTTAAATCACTGGACAGCTGCTGGCTTTACCTTATGTGATTTCGTCAGACAAAGTCACAGTTATAATTTCAGGTTTCACTCAGAAGGATGGGAATTCAGCTGCATTTAAAAAACACTAGGTAGAAAGCAAATACAACATGATGATGTGACTAATATGCAAACTAACATATTATGTGATCAAGCAACATTTAGCACATTTTGAAGCGGGACTTAGCTGGTGTCCAGTGAAAATAGTTTTTTACAGCAGTTTTCAACTACACCCTCAGTTTCACATACACAGTCCAGCCATATCCTCGGTTTTGACACAGTCTTGTTTAAACAATGAACAGCACAAGCTCACAAAGAACAAAGAATCATAACTGGAGCCTAGCATAGTGTGCAGCAGTTTTACATAGACCAATAACAGCAGAAACACATCCATACACATGTTCCAGGGTTGTCATTTGTGTGGGAAATCAGCAGGGATGGAGATCAAGCCTGGATCCACTCAAGCGCACAACCACAAACAGGTCAAAATAGAATCTCATCTTTGTTAAACTACCAAATACAGTATCTGAAGAGAGTGAAAGCTAATAATGATCTAAAGAAAAACGATAACGTCTTATTAGTTACTGCTAAAATTGGATAAGATCCTAGATGTAGCTGAGCACAAACAATGATAATTACAGTAGGACTGATGATGTGCTGGAAATAAAGCAGATTTCCCCACCTTGATGAGAAAAGTGGGCCTCACACCTAACTGGGTCTCTCTCAACTCATTGTTGATTAAAACGCACTGAGATGACCTAGATAAGTCACAATCAAGGTGGGAGGGAGGCGGCGAGAGATTCCACCCACAGCGAGAACTGCTGATTCCTCATTTAGGATGAACGCTGTGGGATTCGTTAAGTACGACGTGCAGTGTTTTCTTCAATCATACGAAATGATTGAAAGCCTGCTGGTTTTAGCATTTGAGACCTTGACAAAAATGCCTTAATTAAGGTAGCTGTGAACTGACAAATACTAAACTAGTCCGGCTTTTAATTGTGTATAACTGTTTGGGGGGGGGTTATTATAAGGCTTATTAAAATGCTGTTTGGCTCCATCTACTGAAGAAGAAAAGCTTGAGAAGTGGATGATCACTGAGTTTAAAGACTCCCTGGACAAACACTAGAGCCTCACAACATCATTAAATACTATAGTTGGTGAGCTCTCGGCACTCAATCTGAAGAAAAACAATGATCTTCAACAAATAACGGCTGTTTATTCTAACTTCCTGATTCTGTGATAGATATGCTTATCACATACTGTATCTGCCTTGCCTGTGTACCACTGTCATATAATGTACTGGATCACCTGCCTGCACTGGCAATAAAGATAAGGGGTGCCAAATTTTCTGAAACATTTGCAGCTTTCTAACTGATATACTTCACTTACTTTTCGACACAAAAATTAAATTCCCTCCATGACACACTGCACAGACAAAGAATGTATCAGAAATCATCACTAATGTTCACAATAACCCAACAAAATCTATCTGTCTGAAGAAAACTGTGTAGCAAGGTGATGATTATCTGTTGGTTGGTCATTACAAGCAATACCTTTCACATTACACTTAGTAATTTAATCCAGTATTAATTTTAAAATATTGATTAGAGCAGCTTTAAATGTCTCAAAGCTCATAAACAGGGAAACTGTGCAGCCGGGAGCAGCAAGAGGACAAGGCTTCATTTTAAATGTCAGGAGCCAACAGGTTGGAAACCACTGATGTAAACATCCAGTTAAACATGTATTTTATTATTTCATTTATAAAAACGTTGTGTGAAATGTGATGAATTTAAACAAGTGTGAATGCAGCTAATCACTGACTTATGAAAGCCTCGCCCGTCCAGCCGTGCGTGCAGATTTCCCACTTACAGCCGTTTACTGCAGCGCCGGCTGAGGAATGACTGCCGGCCTGGTTCATCAGGGTGCACGGCTGGCACAGCTCAGACACAACAAAGCCAGCAATCTGTTCACTGGACAGATTCCTCTCCAGCTCAGTCACCATGGACAGCTTCCTGTTTGTCTGCTGTGAAAGTGACAGCGCTCGTCAAGCCAAAGAGACAGGTTCAATATGTCAGCAGCATCATTGGATGCTTACCTGCCTCTGTTGTTAACTTTCCCATCAGTGTCTGTCTCCTGAAGAGCACGCAGACCTCTCTCAGAAACCTTTAATTGTACTGTTTTTTCCTGAGCATGGAACAATAACCCGTTTGTCTCGCCTTCGAACAGGTTGCGTTTTTACGATTCAGATGCTCTCACTTTTTGGCCCCTTTCCCCTCAGCCAGCCAAAGCTTTAAGTCTAATCTCTTTAAGTTTCCTCTAGTTTAGCTTTATGGCTGCTCAGAGATCATATCAGTGAGGTTAGGAGGAATGGATGGGGACTATCATGATGATGCCTGGGAAGATGCTTCAGAGTGGACCAGACTGATTCCCTGCTCTCATGAGACACACCGCCGCCAGCACAGACAGTACACCTAATCCTGAACAAAACAACACACATAAAAACTGAATGTGACGCTTGTGGACAAAGTCTGGCAATGTGGAGTTAACGCCTCTATATTTGGTTTTAGTCTGTGTGTGTGTGTGTGTGTGTGCAGGGGGGGGGGGCTGCATACTGAAAACATCAGGGAGCGCAGCAATGCAGAGCAGCCCTGTGTTTGACAAGTTCTCCTAATTCAACGGCAACAAACAGAAGTACATGTGCACCACCTGGTGTTGGCAGGAAGAATCACATGTTGACTGAGAAGGCAGAGTCACATACACTGAGCACAGACCTCCGCCACGGCTCAACACAACATGTGGCTGCACCCCACCATCCGCATCAAAAGTATATGGGTCCCTCCTTAGCCTATCCCCGCCACCAAAAGAATCAGTGCAATAGTTTTTGCGTGATCCTTCTGAGGGACAGACAATGAAAACAGCCTCCTCCAGAAAAGAGTTATTAGGAGATGACTGATGATTAAGTTATAGCTTTTTAAGTTCACCGGCCCCACACCGCGATTGCAACCAATGGCCTGGTAACATTACTTTTGATTCTGCAAATAATAATATAAATTATAAGACTGACGAGTGACAAGTGATGAGCGAGGTGGTTTTGCAAAGTGTAAAAAAACCAAAAAGTCAGAAAAGTCTGCAATTTTGCCATTGTGCCATGATTTTACTGGCCTGGCCCACTTGAGATTAAATTTGGCAGTATGTGGCCCCCGACATAAAATAAGTTTGACACCCCTGGTTTAAACTGTTAAACAGCCATCCATTGCGATTGCTGCTTTAAGCTATGACGCACAGGCTCTTATGACATGGTGATTTTGGAGCCGTAATTAATGGAGATGGTCACACAAAACAATATCACAGGAAAATAATGTGAAATTCAGTTCTGGTTCGTTTTCTGTTTTATAGCAGTATTTTAACTGGCATGATGGGGCCAGTGGAACTTGCAATCAACTGGCCCAGAATCATTAAATAGTGTGTAAATAGTAATGCAGAGCCCTGGTTATCATTGCACTGTGCAGTTCCCCTCAGCTTTTCAGAGTTGTTTAGCTTCTTATTTAGCTCATTGTTTTGGTTTAATAGCCCATAACTTTCCTTGTTATGATCCAGTCTCACTGCTCTCATCACTTCCCAACAGAGCAGATGTCTGTTTGCAACACATTAAACCTTTAAATCCACTGTAATCTTCCTGCCCTCCACAAACAACAAAGTTAGCACAGAGCCAGTGATGATACTGGAGCATCTCGCAGCTACAGGGCTAAATAATTCCCGCAGGAGATGGTGGGGACCAAAACAGGGCAAAAAGGAGAATGAATATTTAATTTAATGTGAAGAAACACAAATGCAAATTGATGATGAAAGTGGGAAAATGTGTACAGCTGTTTGGCAACATTTTCACCACAACAACTTCATAAGATACATCACTGTTGTGTGTACGGCTTGTCGCAATTTCCCCAAGTGGCATAAGTACACATATATTCAGCTCACCATCACATACAAAAGAAACCACACGCTGACTGGCAGTTTTAAAATGTTTATTAAAAAATAAAATAGAAAAAAATATATTTACATAAAAATGTCAGAAACAAAAAAACAAAAGCTGGGCAGTGGTCCCCTCTGGCCACCAGATAGCAGGGTGTCCATTTTGAGGGCGACTGCTCACGTGAATCAGCCAGGACAAAGAGGGGCTGCCACCTTCCTCGAAATAGCGGCCGCCAGTTTAAAATCCCTCATTTTATTGCAATGGGGCTAAGATTACATTGCATCTACAAGTACATGTGTACGCCAAAATCTGAGGGGTCCAAGCCACTCTCTCCATGCTTTCCAATCCCCTCACTTCTGCACCAATCTGGAGAAGCGAAGGCCACGTGGCAGAGCGACACCGATGCCTTTAAGTAGCCGTTTCCATCAGCAGCTGACGACGGAAAATGAGAGAAAAGTGAGGGCAGAGAGCGAGCTACGTTGGACCGCTGAGATGCACACAGATTTTAATCCATACAGACTCTCTAAAATGCTGCACGTCAGTCTTTGCTGTGAAGATGCAGGCAACTCTAATCCAGTCGGCCACCTTCCACCTGCAGTTGGTTCTAATCTCTAAAAGCGGACGTGGCTGTCAGGGATACATTTTGGAAGGGTTACACAAGTGTGCCGACCATATCCACCCTGTTATCCAATTTATAATGAGCTAGGATTACATAGAACTGAGCATTTCATATGCCACCTCTCTAAAAGATTACCAATCATCCATAGAGAATAAGAGGCTGACCTTCTCTGATTCTGGCAGTCTGAGGTGTCCAAAGGGCTGCTTTACCTCTAAGCTATCAATCAAAGGCAGAAACCATTCATCTGAGACTGATTTGAAGAAGGTGAAGTTTTGACTGACTGATCAGAGTTGCCAAAATTACGTAAAATACCTTTTTTTTTTTTTTTTTTTTTTAAAGAGTGTAACATTGTTGAACAGAGTCTCAGTAAAATGTAAAGAATTGTTGGTGGACACTTTGGGTACTTCTGGAGTGCACCTGCAGAGTGCAAGCCGCTCTCTGGGTGCACTTGCTCACGAAGGCTTGGGCGCCTGATTTTTAGAAAAAAAACCTGCGGCGGCAAGTCGGGATTCTCAAACACCTTCTCACGCACGTTTTCACTATGTCACACACTACACAGACCCAGACCCAACCACCGACATGAACATCCCCCATTCCTTATGGTTGACTGACAGATGTAGAAAACTAGACTTTGAATAATATCAGGAGGACCTTCGTACAAATACGGGGGTGGGGATGTGGGGGTGGGGCTGTAGTTCACATGAGTTGGCTTGCGAGTCTGGCAGTCGGTCACATTACTCCAGTCGAACAAGCAGTGTTTGTCGTTGGAAAATAACCCCGAACGGAAAAGACAAGAGAGTTGACACAATAGTTAGAAGAATCCACTTGCATAGTAATAACACCAGCATGTGTAGTGTTCTGGGCGAGTCACAGCCTTTGACAGTCCTGTCTTGCGAGCGTGTGTATTTGTGTGACACGGTGTGCTCGCGGAATACGACGTACACACACACTCCAAGTAAACACAAAGAAAGGCATTGCAAACAATTAGCGGAAGTACCTGGCAATCAACTATACACAAGATTCCTGAATGGAATCAAAATATAATTCCCTTTCACTAGGGTCCTTGGTTCAGGAAGACCCCCACCCCCTAACCCCCCTCCCTCCTCCTTTGTCCAGGACCACAAAGGAGAAAACCTTATCGCTGAGCACCTCGGTGTTGGTCTTGACTGAATTACAGCTGCAGGCAAGAATTGACCTCAGCCCTGGGTTCAGATTTCCACAACCACATCCCTGGACTAGGGAGAGTAAGCATCTGAGGAGTTCTGACCTGGAATCAGTGGCTTTTTGCCATCTTACCCTTATCTCGATCTTCAAATTCAAGTCAGATAAGATGCTGCCTTCTCGACCCCCACCCCTCCTCCGTGTAATAAAAAGAGACAACCACAAAAAAAATGAAAACACACTAGCATATATGTTCAACAAAACCGGCTCTCTCAGGACAAACTCCTACAACGGCTGGAAGCTGTCTTTTTCCTTTTAAAATCACCTCCAGTGGAGACAAAGATGGCTGAGACAAAACTCGCAGGCCACTGCCAGCCTTCCCCTGACTGACATAATATGGCAACAGCACAGTCCCGTGAGGGACACGCACGCACAGAAGTATACACACATACACACACGCACACACACACACACACACACACACACACACAGTCTCGGGGTGGTTCTGCTCAAGCTCTGTCTGCTAAGGTGCGACCTCTTTCAGGTCAAAACAGAAGAACATCCCTCCGTTTGTCGTGTCTCAGGATATCCCAGGGCGCAATTTCACCCCTCCGCTTCCCTCCAGGATGCCTTAGACCGACTGGGCTGAGTAACTGAACTTCCTTGGGGAATTTCACGTTAACCTCGCCCACTTTCACATGACAGATGAAGAAAAACGGAGGGATCTTGAGATAAGAGCGCTGCAGGTAAAGGATGGGGAGAGAAGAAGTGGAAGAAGACGGGGGGTGGGGCCCTGCGAACTGGGGGTCCATCCGAACCTGAAGACAGACAGGAGTGCATACTCCCGCATGTACGCACACACGCATGCGCACACACACACGCATGCACACACACATACACACACGCACGACAGCCAGCGAACACGCACACTCCAGAGATGCTGCCTAGGGAAAGATTTCGTAAACAAAATTTAAAACTCTACAAAAATAAAATAACAGTATAAAAATGCCTTTACATACACACACACAAAATTAAATAAGCATTTACTTTAGTTCCAAAAAAAGAAATAATTATTGCACAAAATGAAAAACAGTTTGTTCGTAAGTGTAAAAATTGTAAAAAAAAAAAACAAAAACAAAACACTGAACCTCGGACAGCTTGGCTGCGAGGGTCGAGGCGAGGTCAAGTGAACCTGGCGGCGGCATTACCGCCAAGTCCAATAGCAACAGATGAAAAAAAAACAGGAATAGACCTGAAACAAAGATGAGGAAAAACAAAAATACTGAAAGTAACATAATACTGAAGCTACTCAAGTGTGAACGAAAGTCATGCAGAAATGGGAAGGCGGAGAGAGTGGGAGGAAGATGCAGAACTGAGGGTCGCTGTTCCGCGTCGCGGCAGCCCCAGGATTAAAACTGCTGGTCTCTGGTCCTCTGTCTGCCCGTCCATCCTCCATCGAGACGAACGAAGAGCCGGGGCTTGCAGCCAGAGAGGAGGGGAGGAGAGGAAAAGTTACGGGAAGAGGAGTGGTTTCTATCTGCTGAGGCTAACTGGCAGGCTGTCCCTCTTTCTGCGTCGCCAAGTGTTGCGGTGGTACTGTGTGTGCGCGTGAGTGTGTCCGCGGTTCGCCAGAACGGGGTTGTTGACCAGCGGCGGGTTGTGGAAGCCCTTCACATTGAACTTGGTTCCGTTCTGAGGCGGGGTGGGGTGGACATAAGGGAGGGACAGAGAAAAAAAAATCTGTAAACAAAAACTCTAATTTTTTCAACGAGGAAGCACCGAACACAAAATGATGTCATTTCATTCACATAAGGAATTCTCTCTTTTTTTTTTTTTTCTCTCTTTCTCTTTTATGGGACAGAACACTGGATCCTCGAGCTCAACATCTAGATCTCAATACTTACAAGAGAATTAGGGTTCAAAACATGTAGGCACATGGCTATAACACCCTGCGATGTGAGGCTATGAGGAGATTTTTCGTACAGTCGCGTACAGTATATTTACTGAGTTCAAATGAATAATTTGACCTTCTGGGAAATAACGAATCTTTCCATCAACTCTTAGCAAGAAAGTGAAGCACATTTCCCAAAATGCCTTACTGTTTCTTCGCTAGGCCAGTAGGCCTTAACTGAAAACCAGATGAAATCATGATGGATCACGTCCCTGTTTATCTCATTTCCCATGGCCACAGTTGGAACATCAGACCCCTGTGATTGTGTTACGGTTTACTGATCATTGCAGATTACAAATGGCGGTTTCATTTTTTTTATGTAACCTGTTACACGTCGAGTCTGCGGGGAGCGACAGAGAGCGAGAGAGAGCGAGGGTGATGAGTGAGCGAGACAGAGGCGAATCCGTCATACGACAGAGAGTGGAGACGGTCGAACAGACGCAGAAACAGTGAGATGGAAAGAGCGTGTGTGTGTGTGTGCGTGTGTGTGCGTGTGAGACAAGTTTGCCTTGACAGTGCGTTTGAGTGTCGGTGTGGCGTCCGGCGCCTACCTTGTGTGTGTGGCTGGAGTGGGGGCTGGGCGGAGGCTGGGGGCTGGAGGGGGCGGGGGCATGAACATGGGCTGGGGGGGGCATGTGGAAGAAGGGGGGGAGCCCGGTGTCTATACACACCTGTCTGCCAGGTATGGAGTGCATTGTTAGACCACCGGGCAGTGAGACGCGAGCCTGGAGGACGGGAAGGGACAAAAAAATTACTCACAGGTACGAACGGCGACGTCTGTCTTTTCTAAATGTCGGAGGCTGTTTTCATTGTGCTTATTCCAAAAGGTCAGCCTCGATATTTTCAACGCCAGATTGTTTCTAAGCGTCCGCACATGATCGAGCGGCAATGCTGCCGTTGCCGTGCGCCCACCTGTGAGCCTGGAGGCAGGAGCAGATGGTGTCCTCCCATGCCGGGCTTGCCGGTGCCCATGCTGAGTCCCGGTGCCAGAGCGAGGCCCAGGGGCGGGAAAGACGGATACCGCGGCAGGGCTGGCGGAGGGATGGGACACGGCAACGTCGAATCGGAGTCCTGGCAAGGCACGCAGAGAGGTAGAGATTGTGAGCGAGCAGCTGCTGTACGTTGGAGGCAATAAAACGCAGCGTGCACTTGTTCCACTATTACATCACAAGAAATTCTACCGTTGCGCCAGACGATATACATATCAGGAATACGTTTATGGGAGTTTTGGAGAAATTTGCTAATTCGAAAACCGGCATTTGATGCAGATGGCCTACAGGAGTTCAACTGAGCGGCTGCTAGGTTATTTGACTCTACGCTACGTCACAAGTTCCACGCCAGATGGTGCGTGGCCATGAAATGGTTCGCACTCCTGCGTGTCATGAGCGCGTGTCGTCGTACGTTGTCTGATCCGGACAGCGAGGAGACGGAGGAGGCCGATGAGTGCTGCTGAGGGCTGGAGATGGACATGGGGGAGTCTGCGCTGTGGGGCGACACCGAGTCCCTCTGCTGCTCCTCCGACGCCACGCCACCACCCAGCACGCAGCCGGGCTCCTGCTCCGACTCTGGCTCCTTGGGAGGTGAAACTGAAGGGCAACACAGAAGATCAGTAAGTGGCTAATTCTGCAAAGTTTACTCAGCGGGTTTTATGACAAATCTGATTGGACTCTTGTTTCTGGAGATGTTCTGTGAAGAAAGCAGTTAAATGAAGCAGGCATTTCCTCCTTATTACAATAATCACTTTAAATCTATTCTTCCAGCCATGGACTCATGGTATTACCACTGCACTTTAAGTCTGAAGTACACTACCTCTGTTGTCCGTTCGCGCCAGATCCCTGCCCCCCCACTTCTTAATGATCCATTCCCTGTAGTCGATCACTTCCTGGGTCAACCTGATTATCCTGCCCAAGGTGCTGTGGGAGCGAAGAGACATGGGTTTTGGTTTTTTTTTTTTTTCCAAAGAGCGCTGCAGCTTTATGCGGGGCATCTGTGGCACGGCCGAATGGGCTCGGCTCTGACCTTTCGCAGTCTTTGTTGGGATACGACCGTGCGAGCGGCGACACCGCGTGGCTCAGGACGGTGTAGGCGTAGTCGAACACCTGCTTCACGTGCATGGCGCCATAGGAGCCCCTCCCCACATCGTTGCCTGCGCGCAATATGAAAATATATGAAATATACAGAAAACACAAGTTCTAATTTAACATCAAAGCCTGAGATGTTAAACGTATCACCTGTGGACTTTAAAGCCATGTGTGTAATTTATCACCTTAAATATGGTTCTAATTGACAATGTATTTGTTTGAGAACAATGAGGCATTCATTCACTCTGCGTCCTCCACCATAACGTTCTTGATAGCACCACCAGATGGTGCCGCAGTAAGAAAGCTTCAAACACATGTTGTTCTATCATACTTATGTCCATCATTTTTGACAATGTGTCTATTGTGATTCATTTAACTTCTAGAACAATGAATAAGCTGAATAATGAGACTGAGAAAACGCACTGAATCCTTTTCTTTTAATCCCCAATTTACTAAAATATAAATACTTCGCTCGGAACGAGCTATTACTTATGCAGAGGTGTTTTTATTCACTGTAAATCATCTTAAACTAGTGCAACACTCACCCGGAAGCAGTGGGTCCTCTATGCAGAGCATCGATGGTCTGTATCCATTCGTCATGGCCTTCATGATCTCCTCTTTGGCTATGTATGTGCCCCCGTTTTTGATGCGAATCCCTGTGTTCAAGTAGTTGAAATGGCGGCCGTACAACTCGAAGAACTCGATCAGCAACACGCCCAGGTTCTCACTGGGGTTCCTGGCATCAATACGAGGATGGAGCTTTGGGGGGAAGGACAGGAACATTTGTTTGCGATGCATTTAAACACGGGAAATCAACACGCGACCACCTAAATCCATGCACAAAGCATTGTACGACCACAATTGTTGTGTATGTTTGGTGTGCGTCTCTGTACCTGCAGGAAGCTGATGACCATGAGAATGAGGCTGTAAGAGCTGATGCCGCCGGTGAAGACTTCGTTGAGATCTCTCTGCAACAGGAACTGCTTCAGCACGAAGATCAGGTAAGGCAGCACCGGATACTTCTGAAAGTGGAGGAGGAGACAGGCGCCGAATGAGAATGAGCCCGGCCGACTCGGTCGAGATGTGGATTAAGTCGAAGGAGCGGGGCGGATGAAAGAATGTCAAAAAGAAAGAAAGGAGGAAAAAAAAGGGGGCAGGTGAAAAATGGGCCGGGGGTTCGACCTGCGTGAGGAGAAGTGGGAATCTCTCGTGAGGTGTGCAGAATTTTCAGCGAGTTGGAGGCAAACTCGACTACATCCACAGAGCAAATCGCTGAAATGACTGCTCGTCATCTGTATACCTGCACCACCTACCTACAGCCCGTAAGTCACGGATAACGGTAAGAAACGGTGTGTCGCTTGATTTTCTACATTTGTCATATTCCCACAGTTACTTTGATGCACCACCGCGAACCGTTACCATTCTATGTCGTCAAGTTGTCTGTTTTTCTTTTATGGCGCCATAAAGCTGCCAAGTGCTGAAAAGCTCCCAGCTGAAGCCGGGATTACTGCCGAAAGCGCAGCGATTCAGTGTTGTTATTTCACTCGTAAGTGGTGGGAGGCCGTAGAATAATCATGATTTGCAATCAACGCGACATATGAATTGTTGCACGCCTGCTTAGCACATAAATACTGTGGCGTCCAACTGGGCTGCACGTTCTAGAAAGGTGTTGAGCGAGGCTCCTTTGGACCCGTGACTCGCTGAAATCCCCGGAGGGGCCTGGGAATGGGAATTACAAATATGTTCATTTTCCAGCTGAAAAGGCAGCGTCACCCCCTGGCAGCGCGTCTGCGCTTATCTGTGCCAGTGGAGCAGCAGGACCCGGGTGACATTTCAAATATGCTTTTAAGAAGCGACAACGGGCCGGCGAGGCGCGCCGCTCCGCCGGGCGGCATGGGAACCTGACCCGCGGAGAATTAACTCCGGGGCGACATGTCGGTGACGAGGCAGCGCTGGAATCCGTCACGCCCACGCACCAACGCCGTCGACTATCGCCGGACCGAGCGCTGAGCGCGGTTGTCGACGGCGGCCTTTCAAGCTGTGACACGTATTCCCAGGGAGCCGTAACGCAACTATGCAACAACAACAAAGGCCCGAGAGCCAAAACCTGACGGAACCCTGGAGCACCAGCACCTGGAATTCCTCTCTTGTGTGAGCTGCTTACAGCCGTGACTGAAGCCGGGCCCAGATCCACCTTCAGCAGGAATTCTGTCTGAAATTCACCTCCGATTTCACCTCGCAAGTCTTCAGCAACACGCGGGCTCCGTTCCAGTTAAGCGGGGCGTCCGTCCCCAGCTTCACTTTGGAAATGAGATGAGCCGGTGCAGGAGTGGAGAGAAGTAAAGCGTAATGCCTCGAGACGCCGGCTCACCAGATTCACAGAGGGAATTTCCAGAGTTCTTTATTTAGACCCCAGTGTAAAATGGTAATTATGCGACTCCTCTGGTGTTTTTGTTGTTTGTTTTGTTTTTTTATTTAAATACTGGATGTAGCACTTGTACTGTGCGCTGTGGCTGGATTTTGTTGTAGTCTGCCAACACTTCGCTTTGCAACGGTTATCTAATTTTAAAAGAGCATCAGGAATGAATTCCTGCGTGTCATTTGTCGCCCCCCCGGGCTGATTGAATAATGAATGTTATACCAAAATCAGATGTGTATCTGTGGATCCTGGCAGGGGCAGAAGGTTTCTCTCACCTTTATGTAGTCTTTAATGAAGCTCGCCGCCTTGACTCCAGTCTCCACGTTGAAACTGATGTCCACCTTCACCTCAGTCTCCTGGTCTGTCAGCTTGATGATCGGCACCTGGAGAAAGAGCGAGCGACGCGCATTAGTGAACGCTGCAGCCGTTACTGGAGGAGACACTCGCCGTGCGCTGACCATCAGGCAAAAAGAGCATCTGTCCCCCGCTGAAGGATGACAGATCGCGTCAGTCAATACGGCATCGGCCACGCGGGACGCCGCCGCTGCGGTGCCGTTCCCAGACCTCCCACCGCGGGACTGCGGCTGTGCTGGCGCTGCCGAGCTGCCGAGCTGCGGAGCAACGGCTTAACGACACAGTGACAGGAAGAACTAACCTGAAGCAAACAGTGGCGAGCCACTGACCGTGGCCTTTTGCTTGTACTCGGGCTGTCAGTCTTTACACCTCAGTATACAAACATCGGCAATCTGTCCATCCATCATTTATCAGAGAGGGGAGGGACCACAAAGTCCACCACAACTGACAGAATGTGCCACCAAACAGATGGAGGACACTAATTGAGTCTCACAGGTTAGTCCATCTCTTCTTCTCCCCTCTTCTTTACGCAGAGACAGAAGAGTGAGGGACACTTAACTGCTTCCCATTTACTGAGGCTGTAATATCTTATTAGTTGCTGTGAAAAATAAAACCTCAACCGATTCTATTATTCAGGTGATTAATCAGTGCATCAGAGTGCAGGGAGTGGCCAGCTGCATCTGATATCCGTTACTGCAAACCAGCGCGGGCTGATGTCTTGCACACGGGCCTGAATGCCGCTACTCACCGTCGCCTTGTCCAGCACTTTGATGGAGAAAGGTTCTGCCACGTTATGTTTGCGAAGCGCTTGTTCCAGCTCCTGCAGTGGGGGGCGCTCCCACTTCCCAAACACCACCAGATCAATGTCACTGAGGGCCAAACAAAGCACAAACACAAACAACAGTTCACGGTTAAACTTCTGCCAAACTAAATACAGCATGTCTAAAAATGCTTTTCTTTATTGGTAAATGATATGTCTTGCCTGGTTGGAAGGTAGAGTCCCGTGCTGAAGCTGCCGAATATTTGGACCTGGAAAAGACAGTGTTGGAGATGTATGACAAGGACGGGAATCACCGTTACACACAACATACGTAAAGATGAGCTAAATGCGAGAGGTTTGAAGAACACAAACAAACGGACATTTCACATCCTCCCCTATCGCCGCCCAACCATACTGTGCTTGACAACACGCCTTGGACTGACTACAGACCCAGCATCGCGTAACAGCTCATTTGTGGTGCTGATGTACAGATCCAATTCAAATGTTTGCAAACGACCAGGAACTAGGTATTTCCGGATTTCACTTCAGAGACGGCGAACGCAGCCAAGTTGTGTGTGCTGCCAAATTAAGTATACAATAGCTCGAGAAAAAAAAAACAAAAACGCTGTGTTTGGGGGGGGCTGCATGCAAAAGCTCTCCAAAGGAAACAGAGCGGAGTTCTTTCCCTTTCCCGTCTGGTAAATACAACAAGGCACAAGCACAAAGACAAGTCAGGATTAATAGGTTGAAATGAAAAGGGAGACTGGTGCAAATCAGAGGCTTGATCCATTTACCTGACAATCTGGCTCCCAGTGGAAGTGGGGAAGCGCGGCAGCCAACAAATCACCGCTGCATGTGTTTTACATGATTAAGTAATGAGAGGGGCATTACATCAGCGCTACCTCGGTGCACACCCGCTCGCCGTTTCGGCACACAGAGCGCAAGTCACTCCAAAATATCAGTGGCCATCGAATCTTTAGAAACACGATGCCTTCTAATCCCTTTGGACTGATTTATGATTCGGGAGCCTGCTCTCTGAGATATTGAGATCGGGGGGGGGGGGCACCGGTCCAAATAAACAGAGGCATGTATGCGTTTGTGTGTATCTTACATCAGCAGTGGGCCACAGCTCCTTGATGATCATCTCTATCCGGTTCACCACCTCTTTCCTCATAGCTGCTTCTTCTGGTCGAGGAGACATGAAGTGGTAGAAATCCATCACCTCCTCGTGGAGTCTGGAGGGAGGCACAGGAGGGTTATTCTCGCCACGTTCACGTTCATGCAGCGCACGCAAAAGAGAAATATGGACCGAGAGTAGGAACTGAGGACATCGACTGGCACACGTACGACAATACAGTACCAAGTACCGCAACTACTGTATGGAATAATGTATCATTATAAATTCCAACAACACAGTTCTTATAAACCTAGAAAAGCCCCATGAATATTTTACAGACATGAACAAGTCTGAACATTTACAGAAAATTGAAGAACTTCACTGGTGTAATTACTGAATGTTAAATGCTTCAAGCATAAATGACTTTTTCTTAATTTCCTAACCTTAATACTCAACTTAACCCTAGTTGTAGCCCTCAGCTTCTTCACATAACCAGTAGCCCTGGAGGGGGATGTGAGAGGAGGGTGCAGCAGAATGCCGTGGGTCGTGTCATTAACAGTGGTTCTGAGAGTCCCGGGCCTTATTGTTATTGCTGATACGGTTCTGTGTTTGGCAGCAGAGGGGCGCGTTTAACGTAAGGATTTCTGAGCAGCCAAATGCCTCGGAACAGTGGAGCTCTGTTCAGCCCCGTGGCCATTCATTTTTCTAGGAATGCATGCCATGATGTCAGTGTGAAATACAGAACAGGGATACTGTCACAATCAATTACCCGAGCCCTGGAGAAAATGCAGGCAGCCCATGTGCCCGCTCTTTGGTGCAAACTCTCCCAGCGAGCCAGTTAGGCCGGGGCGCATCCACGCCAATTGTCCAAAAGTGGCATAGTTACTGCTGCCGCCCACCACATACAAACAATCAAAATAAGAGCTGCTTCTGCAGCCATCCCTGACAAGCCGGTTTAAGAGTCGAACGTCTCCCTTCAACAACTTTTGGGCCAAGTAGAAAAGCAATCAGTGGTGTTCACTGGTGTGGTATCTCCACGCTGCCATGACAGCCATGTATCTTACTGTGAATCAGTGCTTGATTCTGCAACACACGCAATTTTCTATTAACCCAAACCCAGTCTCTGATCACCGCGATAACAACACAGCCCAACTACAGGGTTATTGGCATTTTTCAATTTGAAGTTCAAATATCTCTGCGCGGAACTTCAAATGGCAACCCCGGAGGCAAACCACTGCAAGACTTGTCAGCGCACAAGCCAAAACGTGCATCAGACAACTTGTAGAACCACAAAAAGGCGAGGGAAAGTGAAATATGCCCAGTGTTTACGAGCTGCCACTTCCATTTTCGGCGAACCTGGGTTCAGGGGCAGTGGGAAACTTAGCATCAAGCATGTGGAAGTGCTGTCATGACAAACACCAGGTCGTTGTACAGAAAAAAGTCCCAGATGGGTGCAACCAGCCATTACAAATATCACAAGTTCCTGCAACACATTTGGAAGATCTTTGGTCATTTGTTTTGTGAGAGGGCTTCTGTCAGAGAAGAACGACTGCAGTCCTAACAAAAATCGGCGTATATTCGTCTGCAAAGCTCTTACTACACCAACAGTGTAGATGTTACGCCTTTATAAACATGAACAGACCATTTATAAATACTGAACACCAAAAAAAGGTTGCATCCCGCTCTGTCAGCTATGTCACACTGACTGTACAAGATAAAGAAAAACCTGGGGGGGAAAAAACAGGGTGCACACTGTGCACCCAGCGGTGGGGGAAAAAAGTGGGCATAAAGGCCAGCTATCCAAGATAGCACGACCCCGCTCACTGATTAAAAGCTTCACTTCACGTTTACTCGGTGCAATGAAATGCAGAGGAAACTAATGCAGCGTACGAAGCCAAATTCCCTCCGTGACACTCAAACTTTTAGCACGCTCTCACTGCAGGCACACTGCTTCCTGTTATGATAAAGAGAAGTTACTTCACCCAACATTACTCAAATCAAGAGTTATCCAACCGCCGTGAGCTAAAACCTAGGCATGGTTGTCGTGTTTCAATTTTAGGTTCATTTTAGTCATACGGAGGTTCAACCCTGGTCTCTATTTCCGCTTAATGCTTTTTGATCAGCGGGGATTTTGTTACAACGTCGCTGGCTTCCTAACTTTAATGCGGAGGAAAACACAGGGGAAACCGTTAGCCGAGGTGGCTACAGGCTCCCCCGTAAGGCTAACAAATGGCTGCAAAAGCAACATATCCGGTGAAAGCCTTCTCAATAAATCACCCACTGGAGAAAAAAAACCCTCTGCTCGCTTAAAGTGGATGATGTGAATATGCGCCACACTTCACTACAACGCGTGCTTTCTAATTGCTGAGTATTTGTGTGTGACCCCTCTTCTTTAACGGCCCGGCTACAACTTCAAAAGACCAAATCACAGCACTTCCGGTCGTGCTGTGGCCGTCCACCGCCGCCTTTACACACACACAAAAAAAAATCCGCTTTCCAGCTACACAGCAAACAGCCCAACTCTGCTTCACACTGCCGCGGCAAACTACGTTGGGAGACGAATACATAGTGTTCAACGCAAACGCATTACTTGACGCGTCCCGGCCACTAAAACCAGCAGCCACAGACGAACGGCGACGCCAGCCATGTAATCCCGAAGCAGTGAAAGTGTTCGGCCACTCACCCGAGGACTCCGGGGTTGTACGTCCTCGTCTTCCAGGGCGTCCAAGTGCTCGTATAATTGCCATTAGTGCAGTTTGAAAGCAAGTAATTCATCCCATAAGTGCTCGCCTTGTTGTCACTTTTCCTCCGGCCTGGGTGGTGATTGTGTGTGTGATTTACAGGTACGGAGGGTCGAACCTGGTGACGCTTCACGCAGATCTGCTGTAAATTGAAAGCCGGGTGCTCCTGTAGGTGACGGTGGTGGTGGTGGTGGTGGTGGTGGTGGTAAAGGTTGACATTGTTGTCCATGCTGTCGCTCAAGCCGAAGAGCAGGTTGGCACCCCCGACGTTTTTATTAATGTTGCCCGGTACATTCCCAACCATAGTCCTCTCTAGTGAGCAGCTGGAGGGGGGACTGTCCGTCCCGGATTCCGGTGAAGAGGACGAGGACGAGACGGATCCCGTCTTCTGAGGCATGGTTTTGCCCTCACCTGGTTCCGCTTGTCCATTTGCCGTTGTGAAAGAGTTGTGTACGTTCCCGTTGGACAGTGCCACCCCCAGCGAGGAAATCGCAGTGCCGTTCATACTAGTAGTGCCGTTCATGATGCTGTGATGGCTGCTGCCGTTGCTCCGATTGGCAGTTACGTTACCGTTGCTGCTGCAAATGCTCTTGCCCGATGCCACCGCGGTCGCCACATTTTTTAAAACATCCAACGCAGCGTAATTCACACACTGGTTGTGGTTTTGATTGTGGAGCTGCTGCTGAGCGGAGAGCGTCCGTACTCCCTGAGAGGTCTCCCAGACGTGCATCCACAAGGCGTTCGCAGGTCCTTTCTGTTCGGGCTGAATCCAAGCTACCCTCGGATCCATTCAACTTCTTTCTCTGGTAACCCCCCTACTCGTATCTAACTGACGCTGGCGAGTCCGTCGTGAATCTGCGTCGTTTCCGGGACCTTTCAAAGGCCGCTACGCTGTAAGGGGTTACGAAGAGAGAAGTATTTAAACAGTAAACCGAATTAGGACCATTGATAAAGTGTCCCCTTTACGCCGCTAGCTGGAAAAAATGCTAGCCGATTCCTAAGAGAATTCAATATGGCGTATTCCTCTTCGAATCCATGCGCATGCGCTCTACGAACGGTTTCTGAACGACGACTGCGCCCCCCATCCGCCCACTCCTTCATCGCTACGACCGTTTGATGAATTGCACAGGATAAATATTTGAATCTGATAAATATTTAATTGAACAACAATTGAAACACACGTAAAACGGCAATAATGAATACGGATCCCGTCGTCCGTGGCTCTAGAAGCAGAGCCAAGGTACCCTGAGGCCCGTGTTATCTCTATCTCCACCTCCCGGACATCGGTACTGGGTGGGGGCCCGGGTGGGTGGGTTCATAGGGTATCCCCATCAGTATGAGGCTGGACAGTGGGTGAATCTGGCTGCATTTGCCGTTAACATCCAAGCCTCGGGGAATTATCTGGAAGTGCTGGCACATTTTTTAAAAGATGCAGCAGAATATTACACATTTATACATAGGCAAACCTGCAGATTTAGGGGGGGAGGGTTAATAGTCTGGGGCCCCAGGGAATTTGTCTGTCTGTGGCTAATCCAGGTATGGACACACAGCTCCATGTGCCTCTGTTTGATAAAACCCTGACTGGAAAACTATCATTGTAAACATCTGACATCCTTGATAAAGAGAAAAGAGAGCACGACGACTCTCCGTCAAAAAACAATTTGCATAAACATTAGACAGAGGGGGAGGCCACACCATGTTTTCAGCTCGCATCAGAGATACTGCTGGGGGCCATAATCACAACCTCATGGCCCTTGAAATGCTGCTCACATACATACAAACGGCAGGAAACCCACGCTGCATTATTTCCACAGGGTAACATGCTGAGTTCTTTTTTTTTTCACTTTCTAACCGCAAATGGAGCACCTTCCTTTTCTGTTTATGATTTCAGATATATGCCGCAGCCGCTGAATCCAAATGCTCATTTTTTCAAGGGGCAATACACAGCAGGTGGCGTTGATCACTCCACACTCCGTAGGCTGCCCAGCCCCAGTAAAAGCCATCTCTCAGCCCATTAAACTCAATGATGGAGCGGAGGCAGGCTGTATAAGGCATAACCAGCACCTTCTGGGATGCATATGCATGTAAAAAAAAAAAAGAGAGAGAGAGAGAGAGTGAGGGAGAGAGCTTCTTGCATAATGCCCACCCCCCACCCCCGCTACTCACGTGCAGCATGTGACAGAGTCAAGGAAAACCCCCCAGAGCAAACTATGTGTCAGCTAGGATATGTAGCTCCCTGCGTAACAAAGTCAGGCATCCACACAGCTGCTCTCTCCCAATGTACGCCTGTTGAAATCCATGCTCCTCTTCCTATCTCCCTCTATCTTGCACTGTATTAAAGCCGGCCGTTTTGAGTGACACACTGGATTGAATAGGTTATTCCTCTCACATCTCATGTCACAGTCTCGGCTCAAGCCAAGCGCCTACGCTGACTGTGTGCCAGTGTGCATGTGCATGTTTGTTTTTGATTTCAAGGCTGGTTCGCCTCATTGTCAGCTTTTACGGGATTACCACATTGGTGATGACTGGACCGTAGCTGACAGATGCCTAACACAAACACACATATACTGTATAAACAGAGAGCGCTGGAGAAGTCAACAGTATACCCACAGGCATAACAGCGGATAATATTAAGGAAGCAAGCGGTTGTCTGAGGCTGCATGTGGCTTGAATGGTAATGAGGCCGCAGCATTTTCTAGATATTTAACCCACATTAGGGGAAAACTGCATTTACATTACACCGGTTAGTTCACATTTCTGCACATGAACATATTGCCTGTGGTGCATCAGCCCCTCTGTGGGGTCGTGCACAGTATAACAAGGACGTGGTTACAATGGGCCGAGCTGCATGCAGAGCAGCAGCCCCTGAGGGTTCACAACTGCAAGTCTGGACCACAGATTTTGATTTTTAGTTGCAGGTCCAGTCAACCTGCAGCATTTATAACCAAGAAGAGTGACACCATCAGTTTAGACTTAAACACATAGGCATGCCAATGTGGTCCATATGCAGGCAAGGAAAAACAGATTCTTTAATTGTCGCATGTACACTAACTACAGGCAAGATGTATATCAGCTGGGGTTTTTTACACTTGCTATTTGTGTATTTGAAGCCTTATGTTTGGTTTACATGTCACACTTTTTCAGCAAAATGTCAAAGTTCTGTTAATTGGAACACATGAGACAAAGGATAAAAGAAAATGCTATGTGCTATGAAATTATTTACATACTTGTTATATAGATCCAGATTAGACAGCTCTGGTCTGCTGGTTGTTTCCCTACTCACTTGTCTATTGGTATAGCACCTACATAAACATGTTGTGTTAATGTTAAGACAGAAAAATAAATGATGACCCCATTTACAAAATCTTTGAAGGGGCAGAATTTTTGGTTCTGTCTCTCTAACTGGAATTTGCAGCTGCAATTGTCTGTGTCTGAAGGTGGCGCAAGTGTTAAAATTGATGTAGCTATTCCTATCTTTGCCTGTAGGAGGAGACACTGCTGCCACTGTTTTTCTTTCCTGGATGTGGCACAGGCTGACATGCGAACATTGAATATTACAGCACGGGTCCTCCTGTGGAGACTCTGCTGCAACCCCTTCATTGAGTTGCTTTGCATATAAAAAGCAAATCCGCTGGCGTCTGCCTGAAGATGAATGGCACCAAAGTCAGACGGCAGCCTCGGTAAATACTGGCCGTGTAATATAGTGATGCAATTACAGGAGGCGTGGATGAAGAGGATACACAGAGGGTACAGTCTGGAGGAGAAAGAGCGCCGCTCTTCAACATGAAGGATGTCACTCTGCATGGCCGTCAGCGATGCGCAGCCTTCATTTCTCATCACACTCAGACACAGCGGCCCTCGTATTTATTGATGGCGCCATGTGTAAAAACGATGACAAAATACATTTATTTTCAATACAACACGTTTTTAGAATTCATAATGGCATGACCTTGGCTATAGGTGTGGCAAAATGTCCTCTAGTGGGAAAGAGAGAACTGATGAGTTAAAACCCCTACATACAATACAGTAATCTAATTTCATGAGTGAGAGAGCCAGTGTCATTTTATATATATATATATGATTTTACCAAAGTGAGGTGATAATTGTGGTTGGATCACATTATTAGTGTCTACAAAATAAGACAAGATACAAAAAAAGTCCGAACCCACACTGACCTGATGATTCAGGTCAAGGCAAAATGAGATTATAAAACACGAGTACAGCAAAAAAGATGTTAAGATCATAATCGGTGCTTCAATTTCCTATCTATTCACAACTTCATCCAATCAATCTCATGATTTTTACACTTTTCCCTTTTATCACCAGCTCTTCTTCTCTGCTCTCACTTCTTCTCATCTCAGGCATGGATGAGTTATTGAGCGGCATGCTCGCCCTCCACTGGATTCCCCTGCAGCCCAGTAGATGAGAACTGGCCTGCGACCCTCTTGGTCTTCACAGGGCAGAGACTCAGTTCCCTTTTGTTCCAAAGTGGCTTGATGAGTTAAGTAGAAAAGTCTCTCCGATGACACCCAGAGCCAAATGAGGTAGTAAAACACTTTGGAGTTAATTCAAGGTCCCTTTTTCATCTGCTTAATTCAAACAGATGTTAAATAAATAAATTTGCAACAGATGACTCTTGAGGATGAATGAAAACTTTAAATGTCTGCTTTGCATTTGCTAGTTTATGTTCCATCTGGGAGAATATGCAGATCAGCGGACAAGTCTTAAAACTGTTCGCTGCTGGTGCAGAGCGTTATAAATCCACTGCACTGCTGTTGAGCTATGCTCCGATCACTATCTGATTTCCGCTGGAGGAGCGCTAAAATGTTGCCTCTCCTGCAAGCACAACACTTCCAGTACGCTCAGTTCACGGTTGTTGAAGTTTCTTAGTGCTCTATGGACATTACTGCCAGAGTAATGGCGACAATAAAAATCTTTTTAAGGTGATGGGCTTTAACTGTTGCTTGCTTGCAGCTCCGATGAGATCATTTACAAGCATGCAACCTGTTTCAATCTGTTCTCAATGAAAAAAGGAAGTATCCTCGAGCTTTTCTGAATTAGCAAAAAAAAACAACAAAATGATGGGAATACTGTTCTCAGCTGTTGTAAGTGAATACTGTACCTCTTCCATCTTCCAGACCTCAAAGTGTTTTCTAGAATAGGAATGGAATCAAGGCCTTCCTGCCTTTTGGGTATTCCTCAAACTTAGCAAGGTACCATCTGCAGAGAGAGAGAGAGAGAGAGAGAGGGAAGAGCCATTTCCTTCTGTTGATACAAGTCCGAGCTTCAAAGTGTGCGTTCCGCTCCATGCAAACCTGCTTACTGCGCGTGTGTTATTATTCTTACTTGTGGTGGGCCACAGCCCTGCTGGTGAGGACCACTGTGGTAAAGAGGGCGAAGGCTGCGCTGTGAAGAGAGCGGCCAGCCAGTGCAAAGCCTGCCCACTCTGTTATCTCGCCTAAGAAGTTGGCTCCAGACACATATTCAAACATTCCACCTGGGGAGGGGGGGCAAAGGAATTAGGACATGTATTCTTATCCCTTCATATCTTCACTTACGCAAAAGCAGCCCTCATATTTCACTCAGGGAGAAAATTAAAATTTGATGAATTTTCACCCACTGCAATTTAACACGCGACAGCAACTGAAGGGGTTCTGACATTTCCACTCTCCGCTGACATAATATTGAGGCTACATGCTGCTAAAAGATTCAAAGGGCATCTCCACACCGAGCACTCACTATTTGACTGCAGGCCATGTGCACAGTAGTGCAGCTACCCTCGATGTGAAAATGGCAGATTCTTGGCTGAGGGGATTCCAGACGTGCCTGGAAGTTCATTTGGAGCAACACAGCTCACAGCTTCCTCCCGCCTCGCCTTCTCCTCTTTATTTTCCTTAAAGAGTTCGGGATGGATCGTTTCAGCAGGTTCAGCGCAAGTTCGGGCTCAAGGTGCTGTTGTCGAGACTGTGTTTTTGGTAAAGGGAGCCATTAGCGTCGGGAACCTCAATGATCCATTCAGCAAGGAAAGGAAAAATCCAACTTATCTGAATTTGCTGATGACGTGATCGAAAAAAAAACCCCAAATGCGGCAATGAAGACTGTAATTTCTGTGCAGCCCTCGAGGCTATTTGTGAAAAGCAATTTAAAGATGGGCCAAAATCATGTTTACTCACCCCCCCTCCTCACATGTCACATCTCTCAAAGAATGGGCATCCATTTTCACACAGTAAAGGTCATGCACTGTTAAAATGTCCACCGTTAAAACATTCTTACGTCTGTTTAGTCTACTTAAAAAATGTATATATGTGTGTGTTACATTTATCTACAACCAGTTCAATAAATTGGCCAGACCGGTGAACCATTTTCAGCGTTAACTGACATGTACATGTTCATTTTCCCTGTTATAAAGGAACACGCTGACATTTTGCTTGCTCATAGCTCGTTCAATATGAAGCTGAATCAGATCGCTTAATGTAAAAACTACAGACGGGGGGGAATCAGCTAGCCCGGCTTAAAAGTACCAAACCCCATCTACCAATACCTCTAAAGATCTAATCTGTACAAAAACCAACTTGGCAGCTCCACGGTGATGACAAGTCTCCACGAATCGACCGCTCCCAGCCAAGAAATAGTCCAGCCTATAAAACTTTTTGAGGGGTGGGGGTGTCCTGCTGCCCTCGCACACAGCTCAGCTAGTTTTACCACCCCCATTCCTCTGTCCTAATGTTAACCTGAGATAAGCTCCTGCTGGCTCCTGCTCCATTTCCAATGTCCAGATATGAGAGTAGTATTGATCTTATCATCTAACCTTCAGCAAGGGATAGGATGTGTATATTTCAACATGTTGAACTGTTCCTCCGTACTGTCACTAGGTTTGGAATGACTTGCATTCAACATGTCTGTCAGCTGTTTAGATGTGCTGAATGCTTCATTTAGCATTCAGTCTTGAATCAGTGTGACCTCTACACGCACAGACAGATAACGTACACGTTTCAGTGAAAGCTCAGCTTGCTGTGCGACATGATTACTATCAATGCCGCGTGGTTTCGAAATTTTTTTTCCGTCAGCAAAAGCAAAACTACACAAACCGACACCACAAGTAAAAAACCTTTTTATACACTTATGTAAGGGGCCCACAGAGGGCAAGGCAGAGAGGAAAAGATAACAAGTGACAACCTGTGATTCTGCTCACAGTGTGATCCTGTATAATCATATGAGCACACTGGAAAATTAGCATCTAGCGCTGCGTACAGTCACCACCGTGTCCCATACCATGATCTGATTACTGCTTACTTGACTTTCTTGTCACCCCCACAGCGGTGGCGGCGTTCAAATTGTAGCCCTGAGTAAAAGTGACATCACAGAGTTAACTGTGCCTTTAACATTAACTCACACAGGTTTATGATTATAAGTACTCACTCTGAGGGCTACTCCCTCTCAGAGGGTCGAATGGTAAGTGTTTTTAATTGTACGTGATCCCAGCGGCAAGAGTATCCAGTAACTGAACCCATCACGTAAATACAGCACATGAAAGTGTTCCAGTGCAAACATCTAGCAGAGTAAAGGTATTAAGTTAAATATAGAGTCTGAAAGTTAGCTGTTCTGTAACAGGAGTGTAAGAGTAGTTCGCTGTGGTGAGAGATCTCATTTGTTCCAGTGTGTTTAATGGCTAAACACCTCACCTGTGGGAATCTTGTAACCAGTCTCTCCGGGCTTTCTCAGGTTCCTCAGGATGTGGTCAGAGTGCACATTCACCAGCCAGCCGACCAACCACAGGACAGACCCTGGAGACCAACCAACCAAAAGCTGCTTCAGCACGAGGTTTTACTGACCGGCAGCCAGACAGCCAGGCTGTGTTTTCAAAAGTTACAGCATCTTTTCCCAGGGCTCAGTCCGTATTCGTTTTGCTGCTGTGAGCTGCAGTGTTTAAAGATGCTGAAAACTGATTTGCTCAGTCAGACTCTTGCTGATTTTGCTGTATTTGAATCTAATCTACTGACACTTAGGGGCCTGGCCTCTGTCAGTGAAAGCACACCCACACAGTCCTGATGGAGGAGAATTAGCTGAGTGTCAAACTAAATAAGTAATGTATAAGAATGTTTTTTTCCCCTGAACCTTTGACTTAATTGTTGCACATGTTGTCGTGAATATGCATTAAGGAGAAATACTTTCAAGATATCACACCAGCCAAATTCTCGTGGCTAACTGTGGCCTAAAACTTATCTCATGAGGAAACTTCATATTCACCTCTGTAATTACAAATGTATGTATCTATGTATTTTGGATACTGCTAGTTCAACATATTTTAGTCCCTAATTTACAGAAAATGTTCTCTTCTCCATTAGGTTATCAATATATTCAATGCATATACAGTCTTACAGGGAGTCTTAGACTGTCCTTTGTCCTGTCAAGGGTGGGTAGTAAGATGTTGAACATTAATGAATAAATTTGGATCCCTTATTTCATTCTTAGAAGCACCTTTTCACATGATGCCTTTAAAACTGTCGCTTCATTCTGCTGGAATTGGTCACATTTATCTGCTGCAGAGCAGATGTGGGGACTGTAACGCGAGTGGAGGGATAGCAAGAGTGGAAAAATATACATTCGGAATTGACAGCTTCCTGTGTTACCACGACCAGCAAGGGGAGCCAAAAAAACACTACAGTGGGGGAAAGAGTCGAAAGAGTTTGAATGACCACTGTGGGGTTTTTTTAAGCCTTGCCATTTCATTTAAGAGAAAGAGAAGGTAGGGGGGTGATGAGAGGGGTAGAAGGGATGAATGGCAAGATAGTGAAAGGAATTTTACATAGTATAAGGTCAGCATCAACATAAATTAGATATATTTGTTTTTTATTTCTACATTAAAGACCATATGCTAATGCAACATAAATCATTTTGATACGACTTACAGTTAATGCTGTGAGTGCTTATGCCAAACCTAAATCTAAAAGGTGGGCAGCTTTATTTGGATGAACCTTTTTCCTAATTATCTCCCTGTCACAGACAAGCTGTTGAGCAAAATAAAATAAAGTTAAATAAAAACTAAACAATTCTTGCCATATGTCCTTTTCAGAGAGCGGAGCAACAGGCACAGAACACCTACCAGCGATGAAGCATGGATGTGTAACCCAATATGCAGGGTACTCAGCATAATGGCTCAGGTATCTGATCTGCATGTAGCCATTGTAGAGGCAGAAAACAAAGGCCAGGGCAAAGGAGGCAAATGGTGTTGATTTACCCCCTCGGATCAAAAATGGATAAATAAGGGATCTGGAGCAGAGCAAAGAAAAAAAAAAGTTATTTGCAAAACCTATTATTCATTATACACTATTCAACATACCGACATGAAAGTAGTTAGTTAGTAGTACTAATGATGTGCTATGGAATATGATGTGCCTTTTGATACCCTTTCGCTTACTGTGTCCATTATTAAATAATATATGTATATAAGTATATTCAAATATTACTCAGCTGATCTGAGGGGAGGGGGCTGAGGCTCATCTGACAAATAGACAAATCGGGCACCACCTACTACGTCATGTGTGCAGGTCACAGTAGTTGAACACGACCTGACATATTACCGAGTGTAAAAGTTTGACTATGGTGGTTACCTACCTCTGGACATAATGGCAGAAATACATGGCAATGAGCAGCCGGTTGGGCAGCAGAGAGGTTTTCGCAGAGGAGGTCCAAACTACCAAACACAAAGGCACAAAGAAGGCAGGCATTTCCTGAACGAACCAGGCGAACCGGACATTGACTGGAAATCCATATTTGCTGCTTGCATAGCGCCCGTAAGGGACATTTTCGAAGAGCAAAGTCACGAAAGTGCCGGCTGCCATGAGAACCATAAAGTAAGCCATACAGTCCAGGATGTACAACTCATCCTCTTCCGAGGAGAACAGCCTGGAGAGGAGGGCGTCCATCAAGGCACGAGGGCTAAAATTACTCAACAATAAAAAAAATATGGAAACAGTGTATATGTAACTAATAATAACTAATATTCGTGCAATGTTGTATCACGAGCTAACATTGAAGCATGCTACGGGTAGCATACAATAAGCGCACGCGACTGACTCCCAAGTTTCCCCATCCATGGCTCCTTGGACCAATCACTGTCCCTGAACAGATATGGCGTTGAATTTTACGAACCAATCAAAATGCTTGGTTTTAAATCGAAGTCATTCAACGTCGTGTACAGTCTGATGTCAAAATAAATATTCATGAATCTATTTGCATACAACCCTTCAGCCGCTGTATGCATGAACTGTCTTACCCGGGGGGCTCACTTATACTGACATTTTAAATTTGATAAACGTACATCTGCACCTGAGACTTTGTTACACTCAAGATGGAATAAAGGCAATTGCAATAATGTAACGTCAAAAATAAGAAATAAAAAAGTATTTAGATGTGAGTTTATTTCACAACGTCGTAGTTATATATTGCACGATAGCAGTTAAAAGCCAAAACGTATTTCTGGTGTGAAAATGTTCAGAAATTGACTACGGTGTTTTACTGAAGTTCAGGCGTATGCCGTGGCCACCCCGAGAGGTCCTGATTCACGTGCGTCAGAGGCAACACGCTTCGTATACGGCACAGCACAGCACAGCACAGCACAGCACAGCACAGCAGCGCATCCGCAAACCCTCAGTAGATTTGTATTTTATCCGAGCTGCGGGTTGTGCCCCTTCGCATCCACTCACCACGTTGTTTCGCAGACTTTACTTCGGAGTTGTGTGCTGTTCCAAAATGGGGAAAAGAAGCAGGCAGCGGCAGAAAAACCAGAGTGCTGGCAGGGACAACAGAGACAACGCTGTAAGATTCACACTTCTGCCGCTGCAACTCTTGCTAATATTAGTTGCTCAGCCATGCCACATATTATTACCCACGGCGACAACAGTTGGCTTTTTTTGTTGTGTGTGTATCTTTACAAACCTTGTGCAGTCATGTTGCCATCGCACCACTCAACAGCTGCAGAAACAGAAAGGTTCACTGCTACCGCTAGCTCACCTACTTTCTAAACCATGTGGGTGACCAGCCGGTGTCACCAATATAATCTCAGCCAGGATACGTGGTTTATGTTTTGTTGTCGTTGGTAGAGATTGTGAGGCTTCATTCATCTTCGCTCAGAAATGTGTGATTTAATGTAGCAGCACGCAGGCAAGTGGGGCGCTGGTCGACCTCAACATCTTTTCCTATAGCACCGCGTAGCCAAGAAGCGAGCACTGTTGGAATTAAACTCCAAAATGGCATAGCAATAAGTGCTGTTTGTGGGACACTATTAGACCATACTAAAACGTAACGGGTATTATGACACATTCTACACAACTGATCTTCCCTTGATCATAAGCAAGAAGCATCAAAGTGACGCATTTTTGAATCACATTTAATGGATCGTCTCAGAAATGATCTTATCTCCATTTAGTAGGCACTTTTCTGGTTATTCTGCACAGAAATCCTGTTTTAACAGTCAGTATGTACTCAGTCAACAGCACTGCAGTCTAATACAATGGAAGAATTTCTGACAGGACTGCATTAGTTTTAGCCAGGCTTACCCAATAAACTGGCAACTGAGTGTAAGTGGCTGATAGTAACAAGCATGCATCCATGTGTTCAGGGCTGGGGAGCTGGCTATGCCGACATTGTCAAGGAGAATAAGCTTTTTGAGCACTACTACAAAGAGCAAGGCCTGGTGCCCGAGGGAGAGTTCGAGCAGTTCATGGAGGCGATGAGGGAACCGCTGCCAGCGACCATCCGCATCACTGGATACAAGAGGTCAGCTAGACATATTAATAACCTGGATTCATGCTTGTAATCTTGTTCATGCTAAACACCATGCAAGAGGTTGTCTGCCAAATTACGAACATTGATAAATTACAGTTCTGTCATCTTTGAAATTTCCTTTTTTTTGGGCAAGGGAAGAATTCTCTCTCTGCCACCTCACGTAATCGGCGAAAAAGCCGATGAATGTAGGTGTTTGGCCATGGGAGATGGTTAGACTTGGGAATTTAGCTGTAATATGAGAACGCTAATGCTTTTGAACTAACTTTGTGCAATAAATCTGCAACTTCGCTCATCTCTGTCTTTCTCCTCCTGTCTGCATCTTTCCAGCCATGCCAAGGAAATCCTCCACTGTCTGAAGGAAAAATACTTCAAGGAAATTCAGGAGCTGGACATCGATGGCCAGAAGATTGAGGCTCCACAGGCTCTGAGCTGGTAAGATCTCACGTGGTTTACGCAATGTGCAAAGGCTTCAAACAAGAAACTCAGTACGCGCTCTGCATCTGTCTTTACCAGGTATCCTGATGAGCAGGCCTGGCACACTAACATGAGCAGGAAGATCATTAGGAAGTCTCCCCTGCTGGAGAAGTTCCACCAGTTTCTGGTCAGCGAGACCGAGTCGGTGAGTTTAGCACGCACTAGTAACAGGAGCAGTACACGTTTGAATATTGGCTCTGTTTGGCAGATCTAGCCTTGAAGAGAGTGTTGGGTGGGGGTGCGGGTGGGGGTAAAACATCATCATATCATCATCTTTTTCATATTTGTCCTTGCAGGGTAACATCAGTCGACAGGAGGCCGTCAGTATGATCCCTCCTCTGCTCCTGAAGATTGAGCCTCACCACAAGGTAAAAGCACCGCCCTCTTTGAAGGTTAAAACTGTCAGGGTTTTTTTTGTTTTGTTTTCTTCCTTTGGCCCTTGGGAGACAGCTGAGCTTAAAAAAAAGAACTTGTTTGAAGTGTTGATGTGTTTGTGTGCAGATTCTGGACATGTGTGCAGCACCAGGTTCAAAAACAGCCCAGCTCATTGAGATGCTCCATGCTGACATGGATGTGCCATTTCCGGGTAAGAAGCACACATTAAAACAGAAAGTTGAAAATGTTATAATCACACTGCACAGTAAATATAACATACATTTAGTAGTAGTCCCATTACCCACGGCGACAACACGTATATCTAATGTACACCCCCGCCTTCCAGAGGGCTTTGTAATTGCCAACGACGTGGACAACAAGCGCTGCTACCTGCTGGTGCACCAGGCCAAGCGTCTCAACAGCCCCTGCATCATGGTGGTCAACCACGACGCCTCCTGCATCCCCATGCTGCAGATCGACTCAGACGGCAAGAAGGACATCCTCTTCTACGACCGCATCCTGTGCGACGTGCCCTGTAGGTCAGTAAACGGCCGCAGGGCGTGTCTGCACCGATGGGTGTTACAGCGCCGCAACAAAGTTAGGGCTGGGATGTGTGAGGAGGGAGGGGAAAAATAAATGTGGTTGATCGGCTCCACTGTATGTGTGCACATTTGGGAGGGGAAGAGGCTTCACCCTGTCCATCAAATTCAAGGTATCTGCAGTTCCACCATAAGTGGTTGTTGTTCATGTTTTGCTATATACTTTCTTCACGTTTTGGAGTGAGTGGTCAAACATGCATCCACATCAAGCACAGAATCACCCTGCGCATCACCCTCTGTCATGCGAAGGCTAGCGTCAGTTTGTGGTCAAAACAGAACTGCGTTGTTTTGCAAATGCTGCCTGAGTTTGGCCAGCTTTGGTGCTGAAGCCACGAGTCCCGGCCAAACACAACAGAGGGAGAAAAGCAGTGATGAAGACTCATGCAGACAAGACAGGCAGCTACAGCCCACCATGTCAACAGTTTGCGCTTAGCAGACGTTTTTGCCCCGTGCAAAGTGTCCGGTATCTCCGGTGGTTTCAGGGAATATGCCTGACTGGTGTCGCTGTCTGGTCTGTGTTCCTGCAGCGGGGACGGCACCATGAGGAAGAACATAGACGTGTGGAAGAAATGGACGACCAGCAACAGCCTGCACCTCCACGGGTGAGCAGGCGGGCGCCTTTTACGTGACAACATAGGAATATGTGCACTCGCGTGGTAGATGCAGGCTCAACAGCAAATAAAAAAAGTGTGCACGCCTTTGGTGCTAATTAGAAAAGTTGGCTGCATTACTGTGTGTGTTCACCAGGCTCCAGCTGCGGATTGCAGTGCGCGGGGTTGAACAGCTGGCCGTGGGAGGGAGGATGGTCTACTCCACCTGTTCACTCAACCCTATAGAGGACGAAGCTGTCATAGCAGCACTGCTGGAGAAAAGCGAAGGTAACAAACGCGTGCAAACGCTCCCAGGCTGTGCAACTAAAGCACTACATACGCCACTTTTATTTTTCAAAGCAAAGTGTAATAGGTCCTGGATTCCCCACTTTTTTCCCATTGTTCTATTTCCGGTTCTCTCTCTGAACTTGCCACCGCTGGCTCTCGTAAACTCAAGAGTCTCAGCCCCTGATTAGTTCCCGTAGGCTAATGCAGGTTTCTCAGACTTGGGACACTTTCACATTCATGAGGAGGTCATGTGACCTGACAACGCCACAGCCCATGCTGACATCACATTTAAAAAGATGATCTTTGCCGCTCCGCGGTGTTGCGTAACATTCTTCACGAGCTTCCAACCGGCTGGCTGTGTGTTGCAGCAGTAGCTTGATGTGTCTGTAGGGAAACATTTCTAGATTGCTCATGTTTTTCCCGTTAGTGTGATGCTGTGTGTGTTGCGGCTAGCAAATTACTTTTTATAATTGTTTATAATTACTATTATATTATGTTCCACCCAAGTATTTATATTTTCTGAATGATGTATTTTTGGATAATCAGCTTGTTGCATATTAATAAGCCTGTGTCATGGAATCCCCAACTGAGTGTGTTTATATCAGAGTCACAGAACCTCAGAGGCGTACGACATGGTCTATAAAGTTTGAAAAAAAAAAATGGAGTTAAACCATGTGAATTTCTGATGTGCCCCTGAATCCGATCCCCGGAAATCCTGTGGAGTGTAATAGTGCGACAGTGTCGTGTTCCCCACAAAGAAACATTGTTTTGGTACACAATTTGAACAACCACATTCAAATGACCTCTATGACATCACCCGGTTACATATGAATGTTCACTTCCTTACTGCTGCAGTGCGGAAGGTCAGTAGCTGTAGATCCGACACAAAAAGTTCCTTTTTTAACAGGAAAATATTCCAGGGCATACGAGATGCAGATTATGCCTAAATATAACCCCGCCGTCTTTTGCTGCCAAGTTGTAATGTCCCTCCCGTCATTGGCAGGAGCGTTGGAGTTGGCCGACAGCTCAGCTGACCTGCCAGGGCTGAAGTGGATGCCTGGGGTCACTTCCTGGAAGGTACTGGAATGTTTAGTCTTTGGCGGTCATTGCAACGAGCCGACCGCAACAGCAACAAACCCCCGAAGGAAAATGGTGTTTAGGTCATGGAAGCGTGTCAGCTTCAAAGACCGACTGAATTTGTTCCGGTCAGCGTCCTGACTGCGTATCGTGTTCTCTGCTCCGCAGCTGATGACCAAAGAGGGCCAGTGGTTCTCGGACTGGTCCGAGGTTCCGAGCAGTCGGCACACGCAGATCCGCCCCACCATGTTCCCGCCGAAAGACCCCGAGAAATTGGCTAGCATGCATCTGGAGAGATGGTAATACACACACACACACACACACACACTTAAAGTTCATACAGGTATTAATAAAGTGAAGGACTTTATAACTTGTCATTTCCTAAGCCTGGGCCTTTCCTGAAACTCTAACTCTCAGACCTTTAGGTCCATGTATGGTTGACTTGGTTCTAATAGCTCTGACTCAAGGCTGCACAGCCAAAGTAAACAGGAGCAGAGAGTGGGCAGCCTTAAAGAGCCAAAATAATCAGAGCAATCGTCTGTTGGTGAGTTCAGGAGTAAGGGGGTGATTTATTAAAAAAATGAACTCGCCTAACAAAATGTTTCCTTAGCTAGGATTTCTTCAGCACATGAAAAAAGCCTCTTTCACACACTCCAGCCTTTTCTCCTCTCAGACCCATATTTCAATTTAAATTTAGCTCATTACGTTCCATCTCTCTGTCATTGTGAGTGTTTTGTTTTCATAGAGAAATACATGCATGCGCCCGCAGCCTTTTCCCTTTTCATCGACGCCAAATTTCACGAGCTGAGTAATGTGTCGGATTTATTTTTATTTTCTTGGCACGGCCTTCCACGCGCACACCTGCACTCTCACATTAACGGGGAGTGATGTCATGTCTTCCTTGCAGCTGGTACTCGAGCGCTCAGATTTGATGTGATGCTGTCCAGCAGAGGGAACTATTGTTCCACGTTCTCACAGCATCTCTTTCTTTTTTAGGCCAGGGAGAGAAATTCTTGTTTGTCTTCACAGTAGGTGGCACCAAAAAACTCAAAGCTGATTGATTTATACGTTGTGTGTGTGTTTTAATGTCAGTATGAGGATTTTGCCACATCACCAGAACACTGGAGGCTTCTTTGTGGCTGTGCTGGTGAAGAAGGCCCCGATGCCGTGGAACAAAAGATATCCCAAGGTACTTCCTCACAAACAAATGCTCATCGGATGATTAGATCATCAGTCTTACTCAAAGAGGGAAATGGAGCACAATTCCCCCATGTGGCCACGCTGCATCACTCACCTGTTCAGTTTTACTAACCACAGCTGGGGACTTCTTTCCCTTTCTTTTCTCCTTTTGTCTGCTCACTCTTCGCCCCCTCTCCCCATCGCCTCCAGCTGAGGAAGGACGTGTCGTCCAGCTCAGTGGCCCAGACTGAAGACTCTCCGGCGTCTTCGGTCCCAGCAGACGCACCCCAACTCCCCGACAGTGTCGAGGGGAGGGTCTGTTGCCCAGAGGCAAAAGTAGCTGGGGAGGCAGAGGACGAGGCGCCCAAAGGAGCTCCTCTGGCTCAGGAGACTGCAGCTAAACAAGAAGGAGTGTGTGGGTGAGTCATGTGTTTGGTGAGCTAATAAACAAAGAGCAACTGTAGGCTCCTGAGCCAGAATAAATGTAGAGCACTGCTTCTGCAGGGAATGACAAATAAATCTGCACTGGCCTCCAAGAAATGTGCAAATCCTTAGCCATTTCCTTAACCGACTGTCAGCCACCTTTAATGATGAATATTCAGCTCATACTGAAAGCATGTTTTTTTCCTCTGGGAAAGCTTCGGTTAAGCTCAGTTAAGGATAGTTTGCAAGCACAACAAAGTGAATGGAGGATTTGGAATTTAAATAAACACGAGTATATATTTTTGAGTTGAATGTGTCTCTGTTTTCTAGGCCTCCCCCCATGAAGAAGATGAGGCTGTTTGGTTATAAGGAAGACCCCTTTGTGTTCCTAACTGAAGACGACCCCGTCTTCACCAGCATGCAGTAAGCGTCTTCCTGTGTAGTACACATGGACGTGAACATTTTCAGGATTTTGATGGCGCAAAAACAAATTTATTTATTTATTTTTTTTGCTTCCTTCAGATCTTTCTATGACCTGTCCCCCGACTTCCCCAAGCTCAACGTCCTGACCAGGACCCACGAGGGGAAGAAGAGACACTTGTACATGGTGTCAAAAGAGCTCCGCAACGTGCTGCTGAACAACAGCGAGCGCATGAAGGTGTGTGTGCGTACATGTGTTCTTTTGGAGCTGCTCTGTAGATCGTCGCACTCATTGAAAGCCAGGCTCGATGATGATGGTAAAGGATTTCCTTGCATGGAAATCGGATTAAAATTAGACACAGCCAATCAATAATCAATTCTTTCCTGTAGGCAATGCATCCTGTATTGATTGATTGATCATACGCACAGTGTGCATTATGTTTATGATGGCAGAACCAAGCTGATTAGTCATGGAATGCACACATATTGGCTCTACGGTGATACCTCAGTTTGCTTTTTGAGAGTGTGTGTGTGTGTGTGTGTGTGTGTGTGTGTGTGTGTGTGTGTGTGTGTGTGTGCGCGCTTGCAGCCCCTCAGAGGGAAGCAGCCTAACAGATGGGACCCCCTCCTATCCCAAATCCCTCTCGTCCTCACCCTGTAGCACCTGCACAGGTGGCGCAGTGCGTGTGCGTGTCTCGGCCCCTTTGTTCGCCACACGTTTTTGATGTTTCTCACTTGTTCTTCAGTCCCTTTCAGTTGGACTCCACACTCTAACAAACCGGATGTGCTGATTGAAAAAAGGGCCTCTGGCTCACGTCCCTCCTCCTTCATAATATCTGTAGTTTCACAAAGAAAAGCATTCTTCATCTACCTTAGGTTACAACAATACAACAGGCACACTCATTTCAGTGGTGTGATTTAATTTCACTATGCAAATCACTGACGGTTGCCTCCCCCTCCCGCTGGGACCCCGGAGACCAGCTGCACTGTGCTTACCCACAGTTTTGTAATATCTTGTACAATAGATGCCTTGAGCAACAAAGTTTGTTCAACATCAGTAATTTCAGAAACATTATCGCACCACGAGGATCATAATTAGTCCTTTTATTCAGATTTAAATTATTTAAATGACCACCTTTTGATTGTATTTTCTTTTTTTAGCCGAGATATTAACAAGTGCAGTTAAAGTAAATGGAATTTCATTTGGTTGTTTTTGTACAGAGCCATATCTCAGCTTGTGTGGGGTATTTTTTTTGTTTTTCAGGTCATTAACACTGGGGTGAAGGTGTGGTCTCGCAACAGCGATGGAGAGGAGTTTGGCTGTGCCTTCAGACTGGCTCAGGAGGTACACACACACACACACACACACACACACTGCATTTAACACCACAGCACCCTGAACATTAGGGAGCAGATATCATCCTCTCATTAGGTCATCTTCAGTGAAGTAAAAATCATTTTGTGCAAATCCACTCGTCCCGTGTTGAGAACTGTATTATTGTGAAATTGTTACATTTTCCCTGCATTTGCAACCCACAGTGTAATCCTGTTTTTGTATGCAAATTAACCTCCCAGTGTGAAGTGATGCATGGTGAAATACAAAGCTGAGGACCTCGGCAACCTACGTGTTGTTTGATTTTCATAATAAATCTCATTGTACCGGCAGCTTCCTCTCCGTGCGTTCACTCTTCTGGCTGTATCAGAGAGATGCAGACAGCTGAGCAACAGGGGAGCCAGATGGCCGGGTTCACACGCAAATAAACTGATAATTAATTCATTTCATATACACAGTGTAACTGTAAAGAACTGGACTGGTGTGCAGTTTGTAAACCACCTCCCCCCTCTGTCCTGCCAGGGCATCTACACCCTTCAGCCGTACATTCGCTCCAGGATAATCAGAGTGAGTGTGGAGGACATCAAAGTGCTGCTGACGCAGGAGAACCCCTTCCTCAGCAAGCTGGAGGACGACGCTCACGCTCAGGCCAAGAAACTGGGTACGTGCTGCACCGTTTACGTCTGTTTTAACCAAATGGGGGAAAAAAAACCCTGTGTATTACTGCAGATTTCTGTTGCAAACCGTCCAAACCAAATGTTTGGATTCGGGAAGCAGCACCAGCAGCCCAGAGGTTAGAGCAGGGAAGCAGGGTCTCGGAGTTTCCTGGCAAAATATGAAAGAGGGAAGTGAATGGGTACAGCTCTGCCCTCCCCAACAACCGCTGCTGAGCTGCGGGCAAGGAGCTGACCCAAATCCTCACAAAAGGAGCAGAACAGTTCCAGCAGATGAAAACTGTCTGAATAACTTTGACCTGTTATTGATAGACGTTTGTCTCCACAGGAATGGGCAGCATTGTGTTGAAGTACATTCCCAACCCAGAGTGAGTTGATTATTTCATATGTTTAAACATTTGTGTCTCTCTTTATTGGAGCGGTGACCTGGATTTTGGCAATATCTGATCCGATTTTTCTCTGTTTGTCAGTAACCCAGCAGAACCTCAGTGTACGATCCAGCTGTGTGGCTGGAGGGGGAAGACGTCCATCCGTGCCTTCGTCCCCCGTAACGAGAGATTTCATTACCTACGAATGCTGGGCGTGGAGGTCTTCAGAGACAAACAGGGCCAGGGGCAGAAACGGAGAGATGGAGAAAAAGAAGGAAAGGAAGAGGCGGAGGACGAGGTGGACAAGGTCATCGAGGAGGAAGGGACGGCAGAAAATGAAGATGAGCCCGACTTGGAGAACGGCGGTGAAAACGGATCATCGGAACCAAAGGCCGACAGCGGCAGCCAGGGGACCAGCAGCTGAGAATGTAGATGAGATGGGAGAGAGAAAGGAGGACTGACTGAGGACTTTATTAGAGCTCAAAGAGCTGATGACCAGATCCCAGACCACGCCATGTGGAGAGGATGATGGTACGCGTCTACGGGTTTCTCTGTTTGTCACACTGCCATTGCAGGATTCCCTCCCAGAGATGGACTCCCTCGGGATTTTTTTTATTTTTGCATCCTCCAGGAGTCAGCATTTTAGTTTGTGGTTTGTTATTTTATACAGCTGCTTTTCATGTTTTTAACACATTTATTCCACCGATGGAGTGGCAGCAGTTTTTTTGTTTTTTGTTTTTTTTTTCCCCAGTTGCTCATATTTGAGAGGTTTATATAAACTACCATCTCAGTTTTTACACCTGTAATTCAGCAGTAATGCAGAGTTGATTAAAAGCAATAAATGTTAATTGTGTCACAGGTCAAATTATGTCCCGTTGAGCTCAATCTGAGCCTGTTGTAATGTTATACGCATGCTTCAGAAGTTGGTGTTCGGTTGTGCAAACTGCAGATGAAGTAGAGCATAGCATGAGGAGCTGAATTACCCTTACAGCAGTAGTATCCCACAGTGGTGTCGTAAGTATAAGACAAATATAAACTCAAGCTTCCCCTGACAGGAGCATATCTGCTGCATCTTGTCAGTGGTTGCCACGGCGGCATCACAGAACTGGATGGACGGCCATCTCTTCCTCCTGTTTATTACCCAGTCCAGCTGCCATGACAACAGCCGTCATGACAACCAGCCCCCTCACCTCTCTGCGGTGATGGGAGAGAAAAGAAGACAGAGGGACCACAGAGAGCATCCTGCACTCCTCCGCTGTTCCCTCATTTCTGTCTGCCGGCTCCCTCCTCACTTTTCTGCTTTATCCTCCGCTCTGTCCCTTCTTTTGGATAAAATTTGATCCGTGACCTCTACAGTGCACGGCAGTGGGTATTACCATTTACGAAAGCGGCTGTCATGTCAATTCCCTCGGCTGCAGGTATGCCGGTGACAGCGCTGTTTGCAGAGGCAGAAGGGGGCAAGTCTGGGACAAGAGGAGTCAGTGTTTGGGTTACATGCTAGGATCGAGTGGAAGAGTAAACCCAGTTGTACCCTACTAGGAGGTATCCTCTGCCAGTCCTCTCCGACCAAATGGTTGATCGTTGGACAATTCAGCTGAGTGGGGGGGGGCAAGATCAGGGAGAGAGGATAACAGGAGCCTTTTGAGATTTTTACAAAATTTGTATACGGTATTTTAGAGTGAAGGTCAGGTCACAGCAGATGGGTGTGTTCCTCGTGGAGTCAGCCAAGGATGAACGAGGAGAGAGAAACGCTCGATTCTTTTCAAGCCGAGGAGAGGACAGCACGTGAAAATTGGAGGGGGTTGAAAATGTTAAAAGCCTTGGGCAGATGACGGAGACGTGAGTGGAGGGAGGGTTGGGGCGAGAGGGTGGGGATGAATGAATAAATTGAATTGGACAGATAGGGAAAGGTTTGAAGATAAGGCAAAAGTTGTTACTGAGTCATAGGCCTGTCGGAGTGTGCGTTTGAGTCAGGCTTGCGTGTGGATGTGCGCGTACACATCAGCCAGGCTCGTCTTTGTGTGGTTGAAGTGGGTGTGTGCGTTGGTTTGTCAGTGTGAGTGATGCCTCTTGCCTTTTAGCTTCCCCGTTTACTGCCGGCCTAATACTGGCAATGACATTGAATCGGCGCAGGGACACACACATTAACTTTATGTCTCCTCTCTCCTTCATCCTCTCCCTCACCCCTCCCCTCTTCCCGTCTTTTCTCCTCTGTTTTAAATCTTCATCCGTTCTTTATCTCTAGTTTTCTTCATGCCACTCAGCTCCACTCTTCACAGCAGATTTATGGCCTCACAAAGCTCTCCTTCGAAAATGTTCTCAAACTGATAGGTGTCTTTCTTTGTGACACCTTAAAAGTCAGAAAATGAAATTTTGGACCGTTCATTGTTTATTCACCCTGACGTTAGCTGTACGCTAGCTAGCAACCTATGCTAGGGTTCTCTGACCTCAGAGTTCACCAGAGACTTCACCTGCTTCCCTTATTTTCCTGTTGTCTCTCTTTTTAATCTTGTGTAATCTGTGTTTATAAAGCAGTTTAGGAACAGATTTTCCATCTGCTTGCATCTGTTTGCATCTTTCCTTTGTATGCAATCGCACCAACAAGGGCGCAGACAAAGTTTGTCCAGTTGAAGAAATAGAACATTTAGCCATATGTTCCCCGACGCTTCTCTCAGGAGATGGTGAAAACCAAAACAGAGCTAAAAGGGAAGTGGGTATTGGATTTATTGCCTGGTTGCCAGAAAGGTTACTCCAAATAATTATTCTAATAATTCTTTTAGCGAAAATATTAATTTTTATCCTGTATTACTTGGTATTAGTATCCTTTGACAACTTTTAATGCATTTTCAACCCAGTTCAAGGGCTGTGAGCTCCTACAGTATTGGTCACACATTCATGATCTTGTATCAAGTGATGACATCAATGGACATTTATTATGTCATCCTTTAACTGTCATCTTGTACTGTTTAAGGAAATTAATAATATAACAATGTTGCCTACATCAGCATGGATGAATTTACAGCAATAAATGTGTGATGTCATTTGGGTTTTAATCCTGCCAGGAAGTGAACTCAGAGAACCTCAGAGCTGTGGAGGCTGTCCCCTCTTCCCCTCTTCCCCTCTTTCTTTTCTTTCCCTTCCTCCTCCTGCTCCAAAGAACCCCCCTCTCTTGCATGCTTCATGCCCTCTAGTGCTCAGCCTCATGGACATGCATATATGTTTGGGATTATATAATCAAGTGGTTACGCAATACTAAAAGAGACTGAGGGAGGTGGATTCACACACACACTTAGGGGGAGAGAGAGAGAGAGTGACAGAGTGGAGGGTGTGTGTGTGTGTGTGTGTGTGGTGGGGGGAATCTTGTGTTTCATGTTTGGATTAAGCCAAATCCCACTCAGCTCTACACACGGTCACACACACACAAACGGACAGGCACACACTGCTTGCCCTTTTAAAATCCGCTGGTAAATCTCCGGTTATGGATGTTGGCTCTGTCTGATAGTGTTGTTGTGCAAATCCAGTGTGTGTTTGTATCCATGTTGGCACGTGCACCCACAAAGTACAACAATTTCAAGGCAGCTCCCGTCCCACTGCGCACGTGCACAGAGACAGAGCTCGTCCTATGACTTTTTATATCTATCTCTGGTACACACTCGGCTTTCTGGCGTATGACGCCACAGCTTTCACAGGCTTTAATCCTTTTTTTTCCCTCCTCACATCCTCTGTCCCTGACTTGTGCCAAACATGTGCATGTGTGTGTGTCTGTGCGCGCTATTCACATGGCACCATTAGTGCTGAATGGTCCATCTCTCCTGACTGCATCAGGGAATCTGAGTTCACCTCTAATGTATGTGTGTGTAAGTCATATCTCACAGGTGAGCCAACACCCACTCCTACATTAGGCCACATTCAAGTCTGAAGAGTCCTCTGGAGTCCTCTTCACACTTAACGTAATCAATAGCACCAACATTATGATAAATCCCTCTGAGTGTTACAAAAAAGAGTGCTTTATTTATTTACATTGGTCAAATCTGTGATATTTCTTACTTTTTAAATAAATTCATAATAGATACATGCACAGTAAGTGTTGTGCATACTGTTATTTAGCAGGGATCAAAAAGAAGGGCTTGGTAGTCTAAAAGCATAAAATCCCTGTGTATCAGTCCAACCCAAGTTCACCAAACAGGACAGGGTCATTGCTGACAAACTGTGCTTATGTGCTGCTTGTCAGGTTGACTGACTCCATATATGGTTCAAAGATTTATCCTCCTCAGCAGCAAGGCGAGAAAGATGAGGTAGTATGTCAGAATGACAGTTTGGGGTTAGTTTTACCTGCCTGCGCCCCCAAGTGTGCTGCGCACTACCACTGCCACGATCTTTCTTTCCGTCTCCGTTTCAGTGTCTCTGTCTCAGCCTTCATCCTGTCGCCACTGATGAATCGCAAAGAGAGAAATAATAACGATCCTTCGGTAAATGAATTAAGAGTTCAGGGCAGACTCCAGGTGAGGGCCAGGTCACCCCGCATGCCCACTTGATTTCCCAAATTTAATTGGAGGCAGTGTCAATTCAGACCGCTTTTTCTGAACACACACAGTTCATAGCACTCAACTTTTCTAGACTCTACTGCTCTGGAGGCTTTTACCTCTGCAGATCCATTTAAGAATGCATGAAATACTCCATACAGCAGCTGTCCTAACAGAACGGTTACTCAACCCGGGAAGGATGGAGAGTGGTTCTCTTAGCGTCTGTGGAGGCACTTTGCATGCAAAATAATAATGAAAAGCAACACTGAAATAAAACAGAGAGCCTACACAAAATACAAAAGAATAATTTGTTGACGCTTTTTCCAAAAAAAGCTGTTCACATTCTTTTCATAGTTTGGTTCTCCATGCAGAGCACGTTTATCTTTCTTTTGTATTGACCATTCAAAATCCTAAAGCATTTTATTCCTTTTGCTTTAAAAGTGCCTTGAAGCACTTACTTCTTACTTCTATAGCTTCCCAGAGGCAATCTAAATGTGCTTATGCGGCCAGAGACTGTAGGATTTTCATTAAGTCCTTGTAGAAGTGCCGTGTCTCAAAAGCTTAGGTTATTAACAGAATAAAAACCTGCTAAAATGTCTATAGACCAGAAGCCCTGTGCTTCAGTTCTTCTTAACTTCAAACTTAGCCTAGTTAAATACACAGTGGGGGCAAAATGTCAGAGACCTTTTTCCCACACTTTACAGCTTTGCTATTGGATTGTGCAACTGGTGCAACCCAATCCAGCTGATTTTACTTCACATTTATCTACTAGTGACCTTAATCATATATTATTATCAAATTCTAGTTTGTGGCTTCTCTACACTAGATTTGTAATTTGTTTGCAAAATGTATGTGGATGTTGTTGGTTGATGTATGCTACTGGTGTTGAGTTGGACTCAACAACTCAACACCTACAGCAGGAGAAAGTGTCTCTATTTTCCAGAACAGAAAGGGAAGTTCTTGAACACAACACTGGAAGCTGTAGTCTGATTTCCCTTGCTAACCACGTTCCTAACTTTTTTTTTTTTCAAACCAAGGAGCACTGTCCTGTTCCTGTTCAGTGTCAAACCAAGACCCCCAGCAAGAAGAAATCCCTCTGTTCTGGTGTGTGGACAGGATCACAGAGGAGGATGAGAATGACACAAGAAATAACAGGATGTGTGAGGGGAAAGTAATGGATGCTGGGATGATGGGGCGAAGGGTGAGGTTTCTGGAGAGTTTGAGGGATTAATGAGGGAAGGAGAGATGGATGAGGTTGATGAGGACAGAGGCAGAGAGTGAGAGTTGGAGTTAGAGACTGAGGGGTGGGGCTGTTGGTGGTGGTGGTGGGGGGGAATAGTGGGTACAAGGCTTTATTTAGTGCATGCCTGCAGGTGTTGCCTAGTAACAAAGAGGAAACAGTTCGAGGGAAGAGAGCTGGAGAGCACATCTCCCTTTATCTTTTGCGCTCTTTCTCTTTCTGCTCCTGGCCTTACCCTCTTCCAAATCCCAACCCAGGCAGGCACACACAAACAAAGACACTCTCTCTGTGTCTTTCTCCCTCAGACGCTGTCACACACAGCAAAATCCCTGTCCCTCATTAGCAGTCAGGATGGCTGCTGTGCTCCTGTCAGGAAGACGACGAGGAAAGGAGGGCAAGGAGAGGCAGGAGGAGAGAAATGAATTAGGGGGAGAAAGTAGACATGGAGGAGAGATAATGCAGTGAAATCCTCCTGTGGAAAAAAAAAACATCCGTCAAGGTTGTTGCCATAGCATTTGTTACTCCGTTACACTTTCTCGTCATTTTGCCCCGTGAAAGCTTGTTTTGGACGGGTGTTCTGCAGTTCAATTATTAAGTACATATCGAGCCTGCCTACACAGTAGCTTTTAATGAATCTGATTTATATTCAGCATCTTTCCGGAGAGCTTATGAAGATGGCAACTCAATAAACTGCTTGATGTTCTGTTGTATTTTGCATATACAATCATGTCCCTCCTGAGAATTGATCAAGGTTAGATTGAGGGCACCCTATGTGTTTGTGTGTGTGTAATCGACCCAGTTACCTGGAGCATTGTTCATAAATACAGCAGCCAACAGAGAAGGATAACCACATTGGATCTTTTTTGTTTCCATACTGAAAATGTCCATTATGTCTAATGCCTGATCTACCAATGCGTGTCTCTTGCTTTCTGTTTCTCTTTTATGTCAAAGTGCATGCAAACGGCTGCATGCTCAGTCGCTTGCAACGCCGCAGCTGTGAGTGTGTGACCACTGTCTGCTGCTCATGTTCATGCATGCATGTCTTAGTGGCCGGGGGAAGGGTGTGCTTTGCATTTTAACGTTCACCACCGCCGTTTGCACAGGCCTTTTCTCTCTTCCCATTCTGTGACTTTCCCTTGCAGCCCCCATCTTGTGCTATCAGTGTCTCTGTCTTTCTAATTGTCCTTTGGGAGAGAGGGATCACCTTGTGTAAAATTTCTCATACACTGAGACACAGGTCCTTAAAACTGGTTCTTTATTGAATTTAAAGCTCACACAGCATATCCTACCATAAAGGAACTCATTGAGAATCAATGCTGTAACTGTTGCCAGTGGACAGCAGTCAGAATTGATTGAATTAATCAGGGCCGACCCTGATGCTTGCGCGCACACAAGGAGAGTCGGATTAATCCACACCAAAAAACTGTCTGGCTTCAGAGAGAGCTGGCTTCCATGAAAGCACCACGAGAGTCTAAAAATACATTTTTCCCACATGCACTGTGCCATATAAAATATTTATAGTGAGCCCCAGTCTGCTAAGAATGGCAAAGATGCTACACAGAGAGAGATAGAGGCAGGGAGAGGAAGTTGCTGCCAAAGCTGCCTGTAGCCTCCACCCCACTGCCAGAGCTTACATAAGAGCTCATTGCAGTTTGACAGAGCATCGTACAGAGCTGTACACTCTGTATTTAACACACACACACACACACACACATGCTCAAACAGAGTGATGGACAAAGAGAGACAGGGCTGATTTCGCTTTAGTTTCTCTTTCCAGGAATCTATATCTATCTGCCAGGTTTAATACTCTACATCTTGCTGCTACAGCCCCTTATGTCCTGATTTTACCAAGAAGCTACAGTTGCGAGGATAAAACATTGCCAAAGGCCAAAAGAACGAAAGATGAGTGCCGCTGTAGGCAGCTGTCCTGTCCATCTTCTGGACAATTAGGGACTTTCAGTGGACAAAAGGGATCATTCCTCACTTGTCAGGGCTCAGACACATGGGAAATATCCATCTTACAAGCCTCACAGAAAATGGATTGCAATTTGGACTGATAGTGTTTTTAAGAAAAGCAGGGTAAGCAATTCCGCCCTCCTCATAATTAGTGATGGAGCTGATTGACAATGTAAACTATAATCAGCGGGCCGTGGTTTACTTCTTAGAACTGAATAAATATATCAGTACACACACAATGATACGGTGTGACTTCCTGTCACAAACTGCTGTGAATCTGTGATGAAAGTTGTCCATCTCAAAGCATCTTGTCAATAAAATATCAAATAAATTTCATTGTAGTATGGACTATAATTTTGTGAGAAGCAAAAATGAAATACAAGTATATGCCTTTCCACCTCTTATTTCGGGACCTTTAACAGAAATGGAGAAGCTGTCCACGCAGTGACATTTTGGAATGTTTCATCAAAGAAAGAGCAACTGCGAGCTTACAAAGGTCAGCAGACAACCTCTCCAAACAAACCTTGAAAGACATACTCAGGGTTCACATGGACAAATGGTGTGGTGGTTCTTGTGCTTCAACAGGGATCAAAAAGAGGCTTCCCATTAAAGATCACACTTTCAAAATATTTGCTGCGAGGCGAAATGTGTGAGGAACATTGAAAACATGGACATTCTATATCCTTCGGCAAATATTTTAAATAAATATAGCCTGAAAACAAGAGTGGCATTCAGCAGAGAACATACTTCTGCCAAGACGTAAAGAAAAATGCCCTATCTTGCACTGTTAGAGAAAGAGATTTTTAAAACAATCCTGGATCCACCCCTTTATCTTGACCTGTACCCATTTATAATGGGTTCATCCCCCACTGGGTTATATGGAACTCCATTCAAGAGTTTTTGCATAATCCTGGTGACGAACAAGGGTGAAAACATAATCCCCTTGGCACAGGTAATAAAAGCGAACATCCACAGCCACTAAAAATATATTACAAAAATGTCTGAGGACCAGAATAGCTTTCTGATGTCGGGTCAAAGAATCTTAAGAACTCCTCTAATGTCATTTTAATACTCTGACATGATTGCATGAATCAGTTTGTATTGACATTGACCTCAGCTGTCTCCTACACTTGTGTCTGGCTGTGTAGTCTGGGAAACCACAGTCTCAGATGAAACGAGATCCTGGAGCGATTACGTCTCCAGTCTTATCGTAGCAAGACAAAGTGTCTCTTTCATTATTAAAAGTTATGTTGTGAAAGTAGAAGAACACGTTGCACTTACAGATCTGATGGTTTCTTGAAGAAAAGTGTTCCTGTAGAGTACCTGAATGTACCTCTATTGTTAGTTTTAACATCTTGGCCATTATGTTCTACAGGAGGATACTGATACCGATAAAGTTACACTTGAGCCCCTTTCAAACTGAGCAAACCCCCACATTGACATCTAGCCTATGTCTTCAGTGGGTACATTCTTGCTCTGCAGTAGTAATCAAAGGAAATTTGAGCTCCAGCTCCAATTGGCTGTGATGTAAGCTTAGCATCCTGATGGACACGCTAATTTTTGTCCCTTTTCCCTTTTAATGGAAATGTGAAAGGCAATCATTTTTTAGCAGCATTTAAAAAAAAATGCAAATGCACGTTAATTTTGGTGTGAAAAAAAGAGGCATTAGGCTGTAATTTCTGAAAACAGCCTCCATTCTTCAAACCGCCTGAAGTGTCCTCCTTTAATTCATCTGGCAGATGTTTGCTCAGAGAACAAAATCAATATTTGATGGCACCATTTATTCACACACATATACACATACATACACACTGCATGCATGATCTATGTGCAAATCAACACACACACAGTCCATCTTATCCATACATCTGTGTATATCAGCAAGGAAAACAAATTCATTATTTAAAACCATATTTCCAAGTGAGACACCAGTGTACTGGGCACGGATGCATAATGCATGCAGCCTGTATAGAGTGAGATCACATCTTTGGTTTCCCTCGTTCTGCACACTGAAGCTTCAGCTCATCCTACGCTGGCGCTCTGGCATCACTCGTGCACAAGGTATTTCATATTATTCCCTATCCTGCTTTGGAGGGGAGCATCCTTTAGCCCCTTCTCCAACATACACCTTTCCCTGACAACATCATTGTACATTATTTTATCCTGTGGGAATCAGGATGATTACCAGACAATATATAATGTGTGAGCCATACATCATCGATGCACGAGCACCTCCAGTATTTCATGCATTTTGAAAGATAGCTACATACATCATGGATTGACTTATGAATGGATAGGAGGTGGGAATCTATAATTCAGTGTAGGCTTTCTGATGGCTTCTCTCCAGAGATTTTTGCCCGACTGGACTTTCTTCTCTGACCCCTTTAAGAACCCTTTCTGCCTCCAATGATCCTCTTGACATTAACTCTGTCATCAATTGAACAGCAAGTGTTTCTGTGTGTGCGTGTGAGACAGTTCGATCCGTGTGTGTGCCTGCGTGGGTTTGTGTGTTCTGCAAGCAGCAAGCGTCCTCTGGCCAACTCCCGACACGGTTGATCTCATATCGAGACATTCTGGGAAATCTCCTCAGCAGCATTGTGTGTCAGTGAAGACGGAGCAGGGGAAATGGGAGACTCACAAATCACATCTCATCTAATGAAGCTAATAGAATTCAGAGAGGAGAAGGTCAACCCATTCTCTTCAGGCTGTCTTATATCTCTGTCTTGTTTCATCCCTTTTTATCTATTGAAATACTTCTTTATTTAATGCCTGCACTTGTTTTATTGAAAGTCACTTTCGCTGATTAGTTAACTGACAGAAAATTAGTCAGCAATCACTTTGCTAATCGATTATAATCAATCCTCAAAGCTAAGATACCAAATAGGCGATTTGTTGTTGTCTTCTGAAAGAACAGGATAGTAATGAATGTTCTGGGATCTGCCATCTCCAGCTATTGCCATCTTTTTTTGGTTTGTTTTGACAGTCTTGGAAACAAAATAAGGTCCCACCTTCCAAAATTTGAGTATTTGTCTATTCTCCGCACAATATCATCATCAGACCATGGTAAATCTGATGCTTCTGTTTTGGACTGTGCATCAGCCAAAATGAGCAATTTGGCAAAAAGGCATTTTTCTCTGTGCTCTGGCTGTGGAGGTGGCCGTGGTTTGGCCAGTCAGCTGTAGGAGAGAGAGGCGGTGCAGCGCTGGCTCAGCGGGGGCAGCGGCACCAGGTGAGTTGATTGTCACAGCTGAAGTGAGGTGACTAATTGAGGTCTCCGTTCACCTGCAGGAGCGGCCGGACTGAGCAGAGGCTGCACGCACTGACTGAGGGGACAGACAATGTCAGAGCAGGAGTTCTTGTGTTCACTGAATTATTTAAGAAAGCACTGCGGGTCCCAGCATAATGGAGCGTTGTTTCTGTTTAGAGTGCGTGTAGCCTAGGTAAGAGATTAAAAAGAGTAAGCATAAACTGAAACCTACGTCTGCTGTGTCCTGCTGAGTGAGCCCAGGATAGTAACCACTTGTGTTGCACTCGTCAATTATACACTCAACGTTTAAAGTGAGACAATTATGATTTTAAAAGAATGCACAACACGCCCTTACGGTAGCTTCATTTAAAAAAACTATGCTTACATGTAGATACTTGGCCTTGTATGAGCTGGCACCTTATGGTGGCTAACTTTAACTTTAGGCATGAGGCCTTTTCACTCATGCTACATGCTAATGTCATTACCTTGGAAATGCTAATTGTGATCCCAGTAGCCACTGTTCAGAAACACATGCATGCACATAGGGTCACTTTAACTGACAATTAAAGGACAGCATGGACATGTTGGTATCCATTTATCCACTTTCTTGTAATCATAAAATAAGATGACTAACAGTTGAAGTACTGGTAGTTGTATAGTAGTTGCATTTGTTTTTATCAAAAACTGTTTAAGTATTCCTTAAATAATAATCACTGACAGATTATCACATAATGACTGGTGAATAAAAAGGTGTGTTAACAGCCTCCACCCTTAACAGAACTCCACTGCAGGCTGGAGGATGGAAAAAAAATATTTAAACCTTTTCCACGTAAAAAAATAACCCCATTCTTATCTAACACACTCTGGTGTGCTACTCGCTGCAGTGAGGTGTCCTGGGACTTTATCGTGAAGATTTATGTTCACTCTGAAAAGGGAGCTAAGCTCTTTCACAGGCACAACTAAGGTAAGGCTGCGTTTAGGAGATTTTACCCTCCACTACATCCATAATCCTGAATAAAACAATACTCCAGGTATGACACTAGGTGTATAAAACACCCTCCTCGCCCCCATTAAAATCTCATTCCTACCAGGAAAACAGCTGCCATGTGGTTGCATCGCTCAGACTTTCATGGTGCTATTTCATCACGCTGTGTGTTTCTTTTACAAATCACATAAACAGGCTCCTGCTGGGGGGCTGGGGGATGGGGGACGTTCCTTTTAGTTTGCTTCCTCTCTTGTCTCACTTTGCCTCCTGTGTTTCTTTTCCACTGTCTCTGCGATTTGTTGAGGTTGCTTTGTTTGTTGTGTCAAGGTAACCTTCAGGGGATTGATTCTCGTCGTCTCACATTTGAATAATGAGTGTTTTCGTCATTTGCTTCCACTCAGGCAGGAGTGCACAAAAACGCATCCACCCACACTCTCCGAATCTGCTGTTTTGTATGCTTAGTGTGTTAACTAATCAGAAAATTAAGCGTTGTTGCTTGCCCCGGTGTCCTCAGAGTATTAAGCATGGTGTCATTATTATCTTGCGTGCGCTCTCTGATCCATACACGACTTGGTCTCTCTCCTGCCCTAATGAGCAGCGGGGAAATATCAACTAGACAAAAACAAGAGTGCTCAGGGATCAATTAATTGGGATATGTCAGCAGTGATGATAGCAATATGCGTGGGTGTGTGAGGGCGGGTGGATGGGTGTTCATTTAGTTTTTGAGAATTTGCACAGTTCAGCAGATATGAGTATTGTGAAACACCTGCTGAACAGATGCTGACAAAGACTGACAAGAAGGGTGTTTATCCATGTCAGTTTTCATAACCCTGCTTTGCCGCTGGTAGAACCTCAACGTATCGGTTTCACAGTTTGCATGCCTGTTGATGAGGTTTACAAGCGCTGGGAGGCAGAGTTTGTAGCAGCTAAATGGAATTCAGCCATCATTCATTTTATCATGTATGACCATGTTTTTTTTCTGCTCGGACATGTCAAAATGCCTTCATGACCACACTTTGTTACTGGAGTGAAATCAGTCCAGGTACTTCCAATAAAATTGAACTTGTTTAGTCACTGTGACACTGTCACAGTGGTTGTAATCAAACCCTGGTTTACCCATATTTTCTACACAAATTGTCTAAAAGTAAAAGCAAGAGTAAAACACCACAAAGTGGGTTAGCCATCACTGCAAAGTGCGACCGCACAACTGTCACAGACTTCATCTGTCTCCTTGGTGTCCTTGCCTGCTCGACTCCATTACTATATCAAACTGAAAACTGCATGTGCAAGACTAGCATTGAATGTTGTGTTCAGCCAGAATCCATCGTTAATCTCTCTCCATGACCCGTGCACAGACTCTGTTTAACACATCCACTTGCAGGCACCCATGTCAGATTAGGGTGACCACTCTCTGTGCGCACACACACACACACACACCCACAAACCAGGAACACACTGTTTCCATCGGGCTGGAGGCAGTTTGATAAAAGCACAAGAGCAGGGGACGGATGATTACAGTCTGTCCTTGCTGAGGATGTTACAAACATTATTACTGACTGCAGTAAATCAAAGTAGGACAATGCAGGGGCCAAGGCAGATGACACAGCAGCCTTAAGTGGGTCATTAAAATGTATGCATGCGTAATAAGGAGGCTCAGAAGCGTCCCAGATGTGACGTTAGCTCATTATAGGACACAAAACCACCAAATCAGCAGAGTTTGAATAAGCTGTAACTTTTATTGCACATTCCTGTTTGGTCTTGCAACGACCTTTCACCTTTTGAACTTGTAAGACCTCGGTCTAGACCAAACACTCAAGTCAGGAGTGGGACAAAGTTGCCCAGAGTTACTGATCACAGGTCAGATTCCCTTTATGAGTTAGATTTGAAGCACAGGGAGGTCATGCTGATCCTAGATCTGTGACTGGGGGGAACTTGAGTCCAGATCGTCATGTTGACTGCATTACCCAGAAGCCAAATCACTGTCTAGAGCAGGACCAATGGGGAAGAGACAGTAGTGACATCATGGAGGGGGCTGGTACATATTCAAGGAAGCTAGGAATTTTATTGATTCCACTTTGATGTGCTCCCAGTGAAGGAACTACTCCTTTTATCATTTTGAGGCTTTGTAACCTTTTGTCCTTCTTAATTCCCTGACACCCCATCCCTAAATAAACACACCTTCCCCATCACACAAATACATAGGCTATCATTCTTAGTAAGGTTTTTTTTCTTCTTGTTTTCTTGTGACAATACCTGCAACATGCTTCAAATCTTCATTTTGGCAAACCACAAATAAATTAAAACACAAACATTCATATAACACAATGTGACATTTTTAGGACGCTTAGAAAGAAAAAAAAATACATACAGTACAGAATCCAAAAAAGAAAAAAAAAAGACCAAGAAAAGAAAAGCATTTGCATTTTTGTTTTTTTCCCCATATTTTTTCTTGCTTTTCTTGAAAAAAGATATACAGTAGCTAGCTACTAATCACATATCACATGCAGATATAATACAACATAATCAGTTCACCCAGTTAGTGTCTGCAAACTACCAATCTAAACTATATCACAAAATTATTCTCTTGAAACCAGCAAACACTGAGCTTTTGAGATATTTTGTCTTAATAATAATTCAGTTTACAGTTTTCTCTGCTGACAAGCCAAGAGATCACTATACAATCGACCCTGAAAATGACTAACACGCTTTCGTACATGATCACATACCAGATGGTGTTTCGTTGTTTTTTTTTTCTTTTTTTTTCATGATGGGCATATTTGCTCACACATGCACTCACTCACACAGACGGACATTTGTTATCGACCACAAACGCAACACAAGATGGGGGTGGGGGGTTGCTGGCAGCACGGCTTGGCTAAACATCCTGCTCCAGGATGACGGCTGGGCCTGCTGAGAGCTGACTATCACCGAGCTGCTCCTACACCCCTGTCTTCCCTCACCTAACCCACTTTCTGCCTTATCTGCTCCCAGCCTCCCCCCACAAAAAGGAACAGTGACAAAATGTCAGTGCCGAGCAGGAGGTTTGACATCCTCCATCCTTCTGCTCTCGCTGCTCTTCTCTAATGACGCTGTGCTGAAATGTCAGACCAATTAGCAGCTTTCCCTCTGACATTTAACTGGCAGACAGCAAAACCATAACACGAGGACCCCACTGGACTGGACAAACAGATAGTCTGTGACTAGCAAGGTGCCCGATTGATTGAGACTGACGTTGCCACAGCCCAAGAGTTAATATTAGATATTTATAAAGTCCTTTTATAGGTTGGAACTCAGTGGAACTGTGTGTCTCTTAAGCAATCACAGCAGGTAGCGCATATAATACCTGTCTTTGGCCGTTTCGCGAGCCGCCTGACATTTCCGAGAAGCAGCCAGTAGTGATCAAAGCTCCCAACTCCCTCCTCTCCCTCTTTGCTTCTTCTCCTCCTCTCCCTATTGCTGCTCTTTCAGCAGACATCAATCAGGTGGGCTGTGGAGCGTACTCTCAATTAAAGCAGCACTCCATCCACGGCAGCGCTCCAACTCCTGTCTGTCTTCATTTCTAGGTGTTACCGCTGCAGGTGGATGCAACGACTGTGTGTGTGTGTGTGTGTGTGTGTGTGTGTGTGTGTGTGGGTGGGTGGGTGAACACACGTGTTGTCTGCTGACCTTTAGCTCTTCACATGGATCAGAGACGAGGCTATGTGCATGTAAATATTCACTCACACCCACGCACGTCTTTACAGTAGTAATAATCAAGCGCTGACAAAGACAGTGGGACAAGACAGCGACAATAATTTAGCAAAAAAATTAACAAAAAAAACCAGCACTCTCTTTAGGCCTTTAGTGTCATTCACAGTAAATCATAATTTTCTCTGTTTAAAGGGTTTTCTCCCTTGCTCACAAACGCAAACACACACACACACACACACACACACACACAAACACACATTTAGGCCTGGCCTTCAGCTGTACCATCTGGTATCTAAATCATGGGAATTACAGTCTTCCTCCTCTCCTACACACACACACACACACACACACTCACTCATGATAACACAAGAGTAGAGAGAGAAAAAAAGAGAGGTGAATAACTGTCATTCTATTAATCATACATAGTCTCTGCATAAAGCAACATGTGATTTTTTTTTCACCATTAGGAATCAATATCCATCTACATAACAGTGAGCTCTAAATTTAGCCACAAGAGACAGAGAGAAAGAAAGAGAAACAAAGTGAACAAGCGAGCTAAAGAAAGAGACAGAGGAAGAGAAAGAGAGCACAGCTCCACGTAAATTACAATCTTCGTGTTGCATTGAACTGTGAGCAACAGCACAGTCGAAAGAAAGGGGAAATGAAGGAGTGAATGATTGAGGATAAATGCCAGTGTGCTGCCTGTCTATTAAACATTAACAGCTTCATTTACATGTAAATGACCTGACAGTCACAGAGAGAGAGCAAGAGAGGGAGAGAGAGACAGAAAGAGATGGTGGGAAGTAATGCCAGTTCATTGCTAAAAAGAAGAAGGGAGCAAGGGATGAAAGAGAAGAGAGGATTGGATGAGGCTGAGACTCCTTCATTTAGTAGTCTTTTACATGTGTGGAAAAGTCCACGCTGTTCGATTTGTCCGACTGCACGTGCATGGGTGTGCGTTGGAAAAAAAACCCAATAACCCAAAAAAAAGACATCCACCAATAGTATCTCACACTCCGATGCACGTGCACACACTCCCAGCTGATGTCCGATGGAGTGACAAACACACACATACACACACACACACACAACGCCCTCTCAGGCCTTTCCGAAATGGGGTAGAGAATCTCCACAGGCGAGAGGGAGGGTATCGAAAGTCGCTTCTCGGTGAGGGGGGATATTGATGATGAAGATGTGTCTGCTCTCCAAGACCGTGGTGGAGATGGAGGACAAAAAAATGAAAAATAATAAGAACACAGACACATGAAACAAAAAAGAACTGTGGAGTGAAACAGCAAAAGGTAACGATGAGAGATTGTTGAGTTAGCGTGGTGTGTCGTTTTGCGTGTCGGGGCTAGCTTGGTTTGTCCGGCTAGCGCGGGGGCTCAGGGGGTCGGCAGCCGAGCACTCAGCCGTCGGACACGGGCGGGGACACCCAGCCGTACTTCTCGTGGGTCTTCACCAGGGACTTGAAGGTGGCTTCGGCTTCCTTACGGCTGAACGCTTTCTTGGACTTCCCTGCTTTCCTACATATACGTCCCTGTGAGGAAAGACGGAGAAACAGAGACAGAGAAGGGGACGAAATGATAATGAGGTTAGGTTGTGTGGACAGACAAAAGAATATAGATGCCAAAAAAACTGCTAATAGGACATTTACAAATGAAAAAAAATTCTAGCTGCTCTCACTAGAAGGAGCCAAAGTGAAAATGTTTACAAATTTGACACATAGTGGCTTTAAGCAAGTGGAAAAAATCTTTTTGTTCATTGACACTTATTTTTCTTTCTGGGTTTCCTCAAAAGAACAATATTCTGTGAAAATAAAAAAAAAGCAAATGTAAAGAGTATTATTCATCTGATCTGGATATGCATTTTCAGATCAAAAGAAAGACGGTTCTTGTCACAACAGTATGTTCTCAGTTCACAACTGTCAACAGTCTTAGGATAGCTCTTGGGGATAGCTGTTTCTTTCCAGACAAGCTAAAGACAGACAGAGACAAGGCCGACACATGCACACGGATGAACCGGATGGAAGATGTTGACAGGACAAGTGATCTTGACCAACATTAGATCAGTGTTTTAAGCCAGGGAAAGGGCTTTTAAGATATCAGGCTCAATCAGAAGTGCAAATATATTCTCCACTACACTGGGCAACGAGGAGATAGGTGAGGAGCAGAACCAAACACTGTGCTATACCATCAAAAGATTGTGAATATGACAAAATGAAAATATATGCACATGCAACCCTCTTGTGCTCAGCGTGAAAAGCATCTCACTCAGAGCACCCTGACATCTGACGTTGACATTTTCACACAGGTACCGCCTTGCTGAAACCCTCCCTTCTTCACACGCTGAGGCTAATAATAAATGTGGGACGACATTGGGGGTGGAGAGAATGGAGAGAAGAGGTGTGGGTGTTGCCTGTGACGACAAAGCTGCCTATTCTGCTGCTGGCAGCGGTGCTAAGTCTTCCCTGAAGAAGAGTGCGTGGGAGGATAAATAGAACCAGAAACAACGCTGAGAAGCGAACGCTCGACACACAGCCAGCACAGCCATGGTAAAGGGGTGTGAGTTTCTTGTTTCTCTGAAGTGCATCATCTTATGTATGAAAATCCCCTTAGAAACATGGGATCCTCAGGAAGGGAACGTCTTAACAAAAAGGTCTGACTGCACAGTAAATCTTTGTCCACTGGTCATATGCTGCAGCTATACTTAGATTTATGCTGTGGTTTGCTCACGAGATGCAATACCTAGCAGCTGTGTAACATGTCAGGTACTTCACTGTATTTGTTTGTACGTGCGCTGGAACACTGCACCACCTCCCTGTATCCAAACGCTCTTTGGCAGGGAGAAAATGGCACCGACGACACGTCGCTCCACTGAAACCATCGCTAATGAACCTCTTTCAAATGGCGAGCAGTGCAGTACAGTACAGATAAATACCCTTATATCATCACTCATCCATAGTCCTTCATCCTTTATGCTCCTGCCCTGATTTCAGGTAAAAAAAACACTGGATAAATGAAACCATTATTCCACAGCGAAGATCCCAGGGGTTTAGCTATTGCTATATAGTGACACGCAGGCTGCTGTGGTCAATATTTCAATCTGTTTCACTCTCTATCCGGAGGAACAGATTCACATTATGGGACGAATGCTTATTCAGTTTCTCCTCTTAGCCTTGATGGGTTGGTCAGCTTTGCACAAAGACCGGTACCAAGGGGAAAACATCTATAACACCTCTGTCTGGAGGTAACAAAGAAATAATTTCACTACTAATATTATCTAGTGACGGACAGACACATTTCATTGGAACTATTTCTTATTTGAAAGCCATGTGAACCGTGACAGAAACCCTGTGTGCTGCATGTATACCTTAGCATGTGTTGTATTTCTCGAGATATGTGATAAAGTAGAAAGTAGAAACAGGAATATGATCGATAAGAGGATTTCTTCTCAGTGTGGATTGGACATTTTATCCCTGTAAAACACGGGCTCAGTCCTGGGTGGAAAAAAATAACTGTTATAACAGCTATTGTAAACTAAATAACTATTTTTGTTGTTATTTGTGTCACAATCACGGAAATATGACAATTGATTTAGCTAAAGCCTATATTAAACAAGATAACAGCTATTATCTGTAGCGCATCACTACGTGAACATATCTGTACATCAGTAGACAGCATGGACAGTAAAATAGTTTTTTTTCATCTCCTTTCACTGAAAGGTGGATTTTGGGACTACATTTTTGCTCTCTGTGCTTCTCTGTGCGATGAGATTAATCAAGCCCAGCGTCTCCATTCCCATGACAACTGATGGGTGATCATTACATCCTACTGTGTGATGTTTCAGCTATTTTGGGTCAGAAGTGATGCGGGGGATAAAGGGAGATGAGGTGATAACGAATGATCTGGAGATTAAGGTTACAGTTGCCATTCCTGTAGCAACACTGTCCTCATTTCAACACTCTCTCACGCTGCCTCTCTGTCTCTCAGATACACACATTTTGTGGGGCTCATCCTATTACCCCCCCCTTGTAGTTTAATCAATATTGAGATCAATCCATGCTACAAATGTCCACCATGACAAGTCATTTTAGTTTGACACATGAAACCCAACTGAAAGGAGGCAGAATATGGCTGATCTCAGTGCCAGCTTGGAAACAGTGACAAGATGTTTGACAGTGATTAGCGCTGGAAAGATGAAAAAACTTTCCTTTAATATGATTTTTTCCCTCTTGTTTTGAAATCCCCGCACGGCTCAATATGTGACTCATAGTTGTCGAACTCGAGTTATTACATGCAGCGCTCTTTGGGGGCGTACTTTCTGTTTCTCTCTTTTACAAAGCCACATGAAAAGACAACCTTCTCTTTTCTCAAACAATGGCTCCAGCCAGCCTTTAAAATGGAAAACAAGCCGACTGGGTGACACCAAAGCAGGGCTGTCTGAAACCTGCTCAGCCTCTCTGTGCAGCCAGAAGCCTGTAATACAGATTACCTTGGCTGACAAACAGAGATAATGCATCAGCTGGCTACTGTCAGAGAGCCTCGCCGAAAAGCTGGGCCGTGTCGTTCTCGCTTCTCAAATCACATGCAACGTCGTTATCCATGCATATCTGCACATCCCGCCTTATGGAAGCTGTCACCGCCTCAAGATGGCGGCTGCTGTCTTGGATTGATACTGTTAGGGCAATTGGCCACATCTGAGGAGGTTTGATTAACAGGGCGATCGATGGAAGGGATGACTGTACCCCCAGCTGAGCATGCTGTCGTTAAACCAATCACTGCGTGCATTGTGTACTTGTTTTCACACACAATAGATGGCAATTTTTCAGCAGTTTGTTCCCTGCTGAGAGAACTGTGCAGTGGGTGTGTGTGGGAACAAATTGGCTGGACTCTGTTTGTATACACCTATGGTGAAAACAATGGTTGTGTACATGTTACGTGAGAAGATACAAAGAAGGACCAGAAACAAAGAGTGTGTGAATGAGAGTGCAGCTGAAAGGGACAATGTACAAAAGTCTGTGACTCCAGTTTAAAAGGGGGAAATTGAGCATTAATTATCGCCATTGTGCTAATGATCATTTATGAGAGTGGTTTGGGAAGACACATCCAACGGCAGAAGAAAGAACATGTGCTCATGAGGGAAAGAATGGGCATCAAAAGTGTGTGTGTGTGTGTGTGTGTGTGTGTGTGTGTGTGTGTGTGTGTGAGTTGAGTGAGCGCCCTGGGCCTATGCAGTGCCATGTCAGTGTTTATCTATTTCAGCTAAGCGCCCGCTCATTGAGAGGGACACACTCATGTAAAGTGGCTGCTGGGTAATCGTGTGAATGGAGATCAGTCAATGGGCAGAGCAGGGAAGGCCCCAGTGCATGTTGGGAAGCAGCTCTGGGGGCTGGCGGGGTGAGGGATTGCATAACACAGACATGTGCTGGGATAAACAAACAGGGATCAATGTCATCATCATCCTCATCAGATCAGTAAGGAGAGCCCCGTAGGATGGCAGGGTCATTAAAGGGTGATGCCACTGTTTTTCTTTCTTTTTTTTAAAGATGACCTTGCCTTTTCATCTCTGAACTGTGTATAAATTAACTTCAGCAGAAAAATAAAATCCACCAACGACAACAGGAATCTTAAGGGACACTCCACCAATTTTTACACATGAAGTTCAGTTTACTCATCAGAGGGGGAAGTACCACTCAGCCTGTGAAACCAGCAGTATATTTTTTTTCTGTGGCTCTGAAGGAACTTTCCAGTATGTAAAAATAACCAGATGACATCATCATGTAAGTTCCCAAACTTCCATGAAGTGACACATTATATAGCTGGAAATTCTTTTCTTTCTTTCTTTCATAACCCACCAATCTACCAATTAGTCCACAAATTGTCAGAAACAGTACAGAAAATGTTCACAGCCAAGATGACCTTGACTGAAGATATTTTATTTTCAGTGATATGAAGCAGAGCAGCTGAAACCAGCAAATGTTTGCTTTGTTTGTAAATGGATTATTAGTATTTGAGCTGATTAATAATGAAGACAAAGCTAAATATTATGGTCTGAAGACAAAGGAAATGTTTTCACAGAAATCTAATGAGCCGTGACTGCAGTGTAAACTGAACAGGTTACATCCAGCATTAAATGTACTATAATTTAAATGACACTGGTGTCCTTTCTAAACACTGCTGTACAGACAAAAATACAGCACTGCGCAGATCACTTTCCAAATTGGCTCACACTGTACAGAACCTGATGCTGATGTTTGCCCACTCTAGACAGCTGTTTTCTACCACCTGCATTATGGGAGTAAACTCACTGCAGTATCAGAAAGATTACACTGTGACTGTCCTGAGTTCACTCAAATCTATTAAAATCTCATTTCATCTCAGTGTCCACACATCTGCAGGTCAGGACGTGTGTCGCTTTGTTGACTTACACCTCACCACTTTGTCACTGTGTGTGTCCTCCCACACTAAAACTAGGGGGAAATAAAGCTAAAAATAGCTGAACAAGTCACACCACTATTGTCAGAAGGACCTGGTGCCCAAGGATGAATAAATTCTGTGTATTTAATATATATACACCTCTGTATGCTCTGTCTGTCATGATGCATGAGATGAATGTGTCTCCTGGAAAATTAGGACACAAAACGCATGCAAGCGCCTGTGTAGACGCACATCCACAAAAGAGGCAAACAGAGAGATAGAGAGATATGCATACACACATGCGCACACACACACACACACACACACACACTCACATGGGAATAATTAATCAATATTGTTTCCATTAGCAAACTGGAGAAGGAAGACAGTTCACCATAATTAGGGACCACTGCCGAGCTGCTAGCTCATCTCCTCAAGCAGCAAATCAAGTTGAACACTCACGCGCACACACGCGCACACGCGCACACACACACACACACACACACACACACACACACACACACACACACACACACACACACACACACACACACACATTTCCCCTCTCTCTCTGCTGTGGGTACAGTTTTTGCACGATCTTTCTTAGTAACAGATGCTTAATGACCACAGATGACTCAGGAATAATTTGAAGTTATATCATCCAAAACAAAAAGAGGCACTGAGGCACTGGGGGGGAAAATCTCATGACAGTTTACATAAGGTCTCCTACTGCCACACAGCTGACATCAAAAGACAGAGAGTGAGCGAGGCGGACGAAGCCGACTCCACAGACGAATGGAAAGTGAGCATTAAAAGAGACAGTAGAAAACAATCATTGCAGTCTGGGCGGTGAACACAGAATCTAGTCAGAGTTAAACGATTATAGCCTGAAGTGCATTTAGAGATGCGGCTATTTCCATTGGAATTGCAGAGCTGCTGCTGCAGTGCACTGGGATTGTGAAAAAAAAAGATTTGACAGGATTACATAATCCAGTCAGTGTTAGTCACTGAGGACTGCTGGTAGGTACAGCTACCTGCTGCCTCTATTCATCCATCTGTCTTTCTATCCGTCACCACGCTGTGCACGCGTTGAATACTTGTGTCACTCCTCCTTTAGAATAATCTGATAGGAGTACAGCTACTGTGACACCGCATTACAGCCTGCACAGGGACTTTTCCATTGCATGGCAGCGGGTCTTTGTTGTCAAAGGGAGCTGATTTATGTGGGCGATAAAAGGAGAGCAAACCGGGATTGCAGAGAAGAGCTGGCATCGAGGAGATACTGAGCGTGGCACTGCATGAAATGGCCGCCGTAAAGTCACATAAAGATTAACAATATTCACAATCATGGGTTTTGCTCATGGGGGGGGGCCTGAGGCCTGAGATATTAGAGTGCAGCACCTACAGCTCACAGAAGTGATAGGAAATTCCATAAATAGGTGCAGAATGGGCATCAGTTTTACTGAGCATTTTCATCTTACGGTGATATTTTTTTCTTTAAACGTAAAAAGCTAAACAGTAACTCTATTTGGATACACTTGTGTAACTACAAGTTGATTTCCTTAGAAACTGATGAAATTAACAAAATCTCATTTCCATATTGTTTACGCTGAATTATAAGAACTATTGGTTCAGGACTTCAGGACAAGACTAAAAGCAGTGCCCTTACGGATATGTATTACATGTGCGTAAAAGCAGTCTTACGCGTTAATTACGCATGAGGCATGGACGCCTAATGGTATTGCTCATTTGCAGTGGGTGTCATGGCTGGAAAGAGATGTAGTAGAGGTGATTAACATGCCTTATGGTTGATGGTATCCGAGCAAGGACCCCCACCCTCACCCTCACCTGTCCTTTGACGAGGCTGGCCGCAAACTGCCTCATGACCGCCTCCACCGTGTAGGCACTGGACCATCCGCGGGGGGTCAACAGCTCCATGCATATGGCCCCGCCGTCCAGCACGTAGCCGTTCTCCAACCGGGGCGTCAGGACCCGCATGAACGGCGGCGAGAAGGGGAAATTATCGGGAAAGGTGACGTTGAGAAGTATGAACTCGGTGCAGGTCTCCTTCATGTCCTGCCACAGCGCCGAGTCCTTGTCCACCTGGTGCAGCTTGACGTTCCAGTCGTACAGGTTGTCCTCCACCAGCTCCACCGTGATGAAGTTGTCCCCTAACCTCCTGATCTCCTGTAGCTCCTTCATCAGCCTCCGCGTCCGGACCTGGGTGCAGTGTTGCCGATGAGGCGCCAGCGGTGCTATCGATGAGGCACTGGGCGCTTTGCTGCCGCCTCCTCCCGTCTGCTGCTTCTCCTTCGCATCCTTGCCCTGCTTATCCTTGCCGCTCGGCTTGTCCTTGCCGTGCTGGTCCAGCTTCCTCGCCTTAATCTCCGGGGTGCTCAGGATGTTGGTTTCGTTGGCGGTCTGACAGTGTTTGTTGGCGTTGTTTTTCTGGTTCCCTTTGCTCCCCTTTAACGAGCCCTGGTGGTGCTTTGGGTCCTCGGTGTCTCGGTCGTGCAGACGGATCAGACCGATCTTCCGCAGTAGGGTGGCCATAATTTTCTGAAATAGATCTCTATTTCTCCGCCGATCCCTCCCGCACACGGGCGAGATTCCCCCTTTCCGGTCGGTTCCCGCTCACAGAGACGACCTTTTATTGATGATGATAATGATTATTAACCGTGTTGTACCGCAATCTCCCCCCTCCTCCGTTCGCTGCAGCCTCAGGATGAACACAACCGGGGGAGCCTGTGCGGTTTTCTCCTCAGTGCATCATCTCGACATCGGCTCGACTAGAGATCAAAAACAGTGAAAAGGCGAGTTAATGCGAGTTTACTTGACTTAAAGAAATCACCCAGATAAATGTTTAAAAATCTAAATAGATCGATGGAATTCTGGAATTTTTCCCGCAAGTGGACCGACATCATGACTGTGACTGCAGCTGCTCAGTGATAGGACGATTCGTTACGCAGAAGCACTAAGGTGATTTTATAATAGTGCATTTCAACAGAGAGGGTGCCCTCCGTATTATGAAAGTGGAAAATGGCTGCAGGGATATGCTATGGGAAAATCATAAAGAGAGCCACACAGACTATGCAGCACGTACTGTTGTCACAGAGGATAAACACGAAGGCGACTAAGAGCCGTTCAAAACACACATCGCCCAAACTAAGACCTCGACATCACAAGTGTCTTCTCCTGTCCGCACAGACCCAGTGTTAAACCAGAAATCCGACAGCAGCCCATGCTTACCGTAGACTGGTAAAATCCGGGGTATAAAACGAACGGAGATGTGTTATGTCCCGTAATGCAGCCCGGACACCGATCCCGCTGTGTGTTTGTGTGTGAGCGTGTGTGTGTTCAGGAGAAGAAATGGCTCCACCGTCCAGTAGACCTGCCGTCGGTGAGAGCTGCAGTGTTGAGGAGACGGAGAGAGCGCCTCTAATGTATGTGTGTGTGTCTATGTATGTGTATGTGCGTGTCTGTGTGTGTGTGTGTGTGTGTGTGTGTGGGGGGGGTGCGTGTGTGTATGCGTGTATATGTGTGTATGTGTGTGTGTTTGTATGTGTGTATGCGTGTGTGCAGCTGCGGCTGCTCCGGCTTTAATGCAGCCCAGGACGAACCAGCCCCCGGTAATGCCTCTCAGCCAGTCTCTTCACACCGGTGAGCCGCTGAAAACGCAGGGTATTTCAAAATAAAAGCCCCGAAATTGGGTTACGTTCAACTTCAATTAAATTTTTTGCAGAAATAGGCAGTGGCCTATACGGAAATCCTGCACAGACAAATTAAATTTGTTAATCACGATAAATAAGAAGAAGTCAGATAAACTCCTCAAATTGATTGCATTCTCCCAACAAAACTCATGGCAATGTGAAATATTATCACAACATCAAGAACAACGATTCACCAAGACGAAATGGCACAATCTGAATAAAGTACAAACAAGTTTACTTGTAGAGCGCCTTTTTAAGACCAGCTATTGTGATAAACTGTGTTCCACTCATGAAACAATGTCTGACAATGACATTGGTAGGTGGTTTTCGACAAATGCCAACAAATGTCATTTTCATATTTTTAAATCAGAAGTGAGTTGCCGTTATATTGTGCTGTGTGCGCATGTTCAAAGCTATAAACACATTTTCATACAAACTAATAATGCAATGCAGCTGTATACATGCTGGCTTGGAACAGCATTTCACTTTTTTCGTCCAGGGAATTTTCACTATAGACTACCATAAGCGATATGGGACATGTTTTTAAATGAAGAATATACAGTACATTTACAGTGTTACTTAAATAAACACACCGTTTACATTTGGTCTATTTATCGTTGTCCAGTCATCGTTACTCGTTACTCTGCAGTTTTAAACTCAGTTTATTTTACGGTTTTAACAAAGACGCGTCTCCCCCAACTGGAAGCACGACACTTTGACGCTATAAGGGTCAGGAAACGACAGTCTGTCGTCGGTTGTTGCCTACGTAACGGAGCAGCGGCCACAATGATTGGCCATATTATTGCCGTAAAGTAATTCGGCGCTCGGGCTGTCGTATTGTCTGTGGCTAACAGTAAACAGCGAGAATTTGACCAGGGAAATATCCCATTCAGAGTAAATTGAATTTATTTTTTTTGGGGTTTCGGTAACAGTTGATTAACATGGCTGAGAGATTTGATAACCTGGAGGAGCATCTGGAGAAATTCATCGAGAACATTCGACAAATGGGAATCATCGTGAGCGACTTCCAGCCCAGCAGCCAGGCAGGACTCAACCAGAAGCTGTGAGTCATGTTTCACGGAGCCAGTTAACACGGTCCGTAAATGAGCACCGTGCCGACCCGTTGTGTTGATTTGTCCTTTTCAGAAATTTCATGATATCCGGTCTACAAGACATCGAGAAGTGCCGTCAGCAGCTCCATGAGATCAACGTACCGCTGGAAGTCTTTGAGTGAGTCCGTTGTGCTGCTGCCCCTGTCCGGCGTCATAACCTGCAGCGTCGCTGTGTCTTTACGCTTCCGCTTTTCTTCGTGTTGCGTTGAGAGAATACGTTTATCTCCGTGTTAAAGCCACGCCAAACCCCGCTCGAAAACCTTACAGTTCTATATTTCATCCCCTGTCTGCAAATCTGTTGTTGTATTGTTACCTCATATCATTTCCTTTTTTAATGATTGACAGCAACTTTAATATTCGGCATACACATTTTACATAAACAACGTTTCCAACCATCAGAATTGGCTCACTATTTGTCGTCACTCATCATAGTGTACAGTATTTAGGTGGAGGATCGATGAAATGATAATAAATAAGCAAACGGAGCGTTTGTTGAAATAAATACTTCATAAGCCACATCGATAAAGGAAAACTCTGGAATCTTTATCATAGTATGGAATGTGCCTTTGCCAAGAGCAAGGACAATCTAACTAATATTTAGATTATGGCGGTCACGATACCTTATCTGTGCTTCGTTGCGTTCACTGATATTGTGCGTTGTGTTTGTAGATACATTGACCAAGGTCGAAACCCTCAGCTGTACACCAAGGAATGTCTGGAGAGAGCCTTGGCGAGGAACGAGCAGGTCAAGGGGAAGATTGACACTATGACGGTAAGAGATAATGCCAGGGTCTTATGTCCCCCTGCCAGTCACACAAGAATAAACAGAGCCTTGAAAGCATTCCACCGATCAAATGCTCCAAAGCATATTTGGGAATTTTTAACGAGATAAAAAAAGTTTTTCTTTCAAGGATCGTCGTCACTATACAAAGAGTCGTGTTATGGTTTGCCCTCGGTTCCTGGAGGCGCCGTTTGGGAGGTGTTTGCGCACTGTGAAAAAATGCAGTCGTTTTGTACCATTTACAGTGTTTATAATAAACACAACATAGTTTTTCACAGTACATTCTGACATGAGCAAGAAGAAAAGCAATACATATACTCACTGATTAAGTGAGGTGTTCTGAAGCAGTCCTTCACATTTTTTGTAAGTGACCGCTGTGGGCACCATAAAGAAAATCTCAAATAAACTTGCAGGCTTGGAAATATGTTATGGCTATAAACAACCCATAATGCAACACCCGAAACAGAAGACAAACTCCATTTTTTTTTAAATCAGAAGTTTCGGGACACTGCATCTTGGCCTCGTTCGTTCATGATAAATGAATTGTAATTTCATATTCATTCAACATGTTTTTTTTACTTGGAAATGCAATCAGGCGTAAGGCAGATTCAGTGAAGGTTTTGTGAAAGGAATAAATGAACCGATAATAAACGAACCTGGACTGTTTTATTTGCTTTTATTGCAGAAGTTCAAGAGCCTTCTAATCTCAGAGCTGAGCAAAGTGTTTCCTGAGGAGATGGCCCAGTATAAGGCGATACATGGAGAAGATGCCCCCTCCTAGTGACTCCTGCACATTGCCCCCGCCCCCTGACCTTCAGCCCTGTGACCCCTCGAAATGAAGGCCTGGGTGGAGTTTGACCAAGTGTGATCCTCTGCGAGTGCCAGCAGAACACAAACGCACCCAGTTAGTATTTTTCATGAAGGTCACGATGCTGTCGCTGAACAGTAACCTGAGGGAGAAGGTTTTCTTTCAGCTCAGACCCCGGACTCAAATCCCTTCTCTTCCTTTTAATTTCTCAACTCCAACTTCTAGGAAACTCAAATTTGCAAAGAGAGAGGAGAGAAAACTAGTTTTCCGTGCCGGGTTTTTCTGTTGCCAGGAGACGCATTTGCTTTTGACGCATGGACACAGAATATTTCAACAAAGGAAAAATGTTTCAAGCTGCACGGTGCCCGTCTGATTCTGCACCAATGAATTTCCTCCATCGCCTGTACATACCGCGCCTTTATACTCTGACACCTTTTGTAAAGCTTCCTGATCATTGTGCGACATGTGTTTGTACCACACACGGTTCGTAACATTTTTGTATCAAGCTCAGGTTTCTAATGGCCATGATGATTGAATGCAAATGTGACTTGGTGGTACTTAAGTGCCCGATCTTGTTTGTATTATAATGTTTGTTAATAAATGATCCGCATTGGACCGATAATGGGTTTTGTCACAATGGAGATCTAATGGCTTTGGATGGAAGTGTTGCCAGGTGTTTGTGTGCTTTAAAATGGAAGAATTCAATCTATATAACCGTGTATACAAGTGTAACATTGAGTACAGTTTGATGATGTTGGCTTTCTTTTGAAATAATATAAAGTATAAACCAACTAAAGTAAGTAAGCACCCTATTTTAAAAAAAAGTATTTAATCTCCCCTAGCCTGGTTGCTGTCATAACTAATGTCACTAATTATAATAATAATTTACATCTGACATAAAACAACCCAAAACCCCAAGAGTTTTTATTAAAGATTAAACATAAGGGGTTGAAATGTGAGGAGACCTGTGTGTGGACCAGCTGCAGACATGAGCTGCAAGGACACAATGAGGTGTCAGTGACGCCTTTGAGGTCATTCAGCTCAAGCGTCGTCTCCGGGAACGTCTCGTAATGTAACTCTACGCTGCCCGTGGAAACGTGTGTCTATAAGATAGGGACGAATGGCCTAGAAACAGACGGGGCCCCGCGTCATCAGGTGGGTCGCGGCCCCACACGCCTCCTCCTGCTGGGGCCTAACCACGGTGACACGCCCTCCTCTGACCCTGGAGGCCGATCCTCTGGGACGGGAGGAGGGAAACGACTCCTTTTATATTGGTTTGTGATCTGCTGCAGGGTAACGTACGCAGCCCTCTTCCCTCGCTCTTGCTCCTCCCTGAGGATTTTCCGACACGCGTCTAATTTCGTCAACCGTAGTTTAGCGAGGACTCAGCCTCCACCTTTTATTTGGGGGAGGGAGAGGGGGCTGTTTCTTATTTGGTCTCTCACCTTACAGTCTAGATGTTGCATGTGCTGTAAGCATTGTAATTAGTTGATATAATGTGAACTGGTTCCTTCTCCTATTACAATAACCATGGTTAATACTTACCCGTAGCCAGCACATCTTTCTGTGACCTTATTAACATTTTATTCTTCTCACTCTCGGTTCTTCAGGGAACAGTTTGACTGGAAACCATGGGTGTATAATTAGAAACGGGAAAATGGAAAATGTGGTTAAAATGGGAGTAACACAAGCAGTAGGACTGGAAGCGGTCAAAAGGGGGTTTTCATATGTCCAGAATTTTGGGCTTTGCAAATTAATTACACAAAACACACAAAAAAACTAATCTAAAAGTGGCCCAAGGACAGTCAGACCTTATCCAAGTAGACTCGAGGATAATTCCCAGATCCAGCCAACCCGAACAGCCCTAAATGAAGAGAGAACACCAAGGCCGCCGGCAGCACCATGCACCACCAATCATCAAGCAGCCACGGACGGAAAGAAGCGAATTTAATTTTTCCCCGTACTTCATGGTTCACAATGTCTCTCTTGCATTAAAAAAAAAAAACCCAATCATTTTTCTTCCCTCCACTTTTTTTTCTCTAATCAAAATGAACCCAAGACTATGACATGTTGACGCACACTCCTGAGAGCGTGTGTTATCATACAACCTTGCCCACTAGAACTCTCAGAATATGTGCCTAAAGAGAATGGAAACCCATGACGCCATCAGCGGCATTAAGCTGCTTGTACTTGTCGTGATCACCTCACAGTGCCTGTGCACTTGTGCTCGTCAGTAAGGACACGTTCCCCGTTTTGTACCCAGAGTGCCCTGAGCTCCTTTAAACCGATGCTGTCATTTGCTTCTCTTTCTCCGCTCTTCTTTTCTAACCTCTTCTGGCCCTTTGACCCCCACTCCGCTGCGTCTCGATGACGCACATCCTGGCTGCGCATCGCAGCAGCGTTCAAGGGCACCATTTCAATCCAATAACAAGCCAATTTGGATAGATGAGAAATGAAATGAAATGCAATTTGTCTTCTTAAAAAAAAAAATCCCATTTGTGTTTGTGCCCGCGCACCGTGACATGTGTCTCACAGGGTGACACTCTGACTGCGTGAGGATGCGCGTCGTGACGCTTGGCTAGCTAGAGCAGGGGAAGACAGAGGCAGAGACTGCTGTGCTGTAAATATGCCTCTGTATGTGGTGCTGAGGTGCGTTGGGTGACTCATCCAAGGTGACCGAGCTTTCCTCCCTCCTCTTTTTCTTCCTTCCATTCACCTCCTTCTGTGCTCGAGCCTGACATCCCCGAACAAACGCCCTCTTTTTCAATGGACATCACTTTTTCTTCTCCTGCGGCATCTTTCTCTGTGTTCCCCCGAGGAGAACGTCAGCAGTGGTGATTGAAATGATTCATGTGGAGGTGGATCCTCTTCCCCTTTGTTATTTGTGGTTCTCATCGGCTTGAAGTACGTCTAAATGCTGGAGGACGGAGTTCATGTAACACACGATGGGTGGGATAAATTCTGTAACTGCCAGGTCCTGCAATATTTCATTTTGTCCCCGGTTCTCCAGTTCCACAGCATCAATGGGACGCTCAACAAATTGCTTTGCGAAAACAAAGGCATGGGTGCACTGCGCCACTGACTCTGCTGGTATCACATTATGAAGGAGCTGTGTGGCACAGTATCAGGTGATCTGTCACCTTTGCAGTCAGTTAAATAGTTAATTCATCCCCATGAAAGCATTAATTCAGGGCAGGGAAAGGGGACAACCACAATCCACACTAAGAAAGAAATCAATTTCAGTTTAGTTTTTTTTCCTAAAAGATGGTTTACCATCTCACTAGTTTACATTTACCTGAAAGCAGTCACCTGTTATATATCATCATACATTTCAATAAGGATAGTGGTGTTTTGAAAAATGTATCTTAATATTGTTGTTCATTAAATATTTATGTTTTTAGTTGTCTTTAGTGAGTGAGTTTCCCATAAGCCCAAGATGTTTGTGGGCTAAACATCACAGTCCATTAGTAAAAATTACGAAATAAAATGATTTATATTGTTTTTTGTCAGCGAATGAAGTGAACCCTGACATAGTGTTGAACAAGGTTATACTGTGCAGTTCGATTTTAAGTCATGTAAGCAGATAAGTTAATAAAAAATGTCAATGAGATGTTGACATAGGTTTGGTTCCTATGAAGCAGCAGCTTGGTTTCTCTTTGGCTCTGTTCTGAGTTTAGTGTGTACTACCTCCTCCTGTGCTGCCTTGAGGCCTTTCCTCAGCGCCTGTGGGCTGTTAGACCTTTAGCAGCTTGGCCGTGCTTCAGCGTTTGTGTAATTTTATTTTATCTCCATGCAAATGCTTTGGGACTTGCAGGCCTGGAACAGGAGTTGAAATGTAAAATCCTCCCGTGCCCTTGGGTTGGCGCAGGAAACACAAAGACGGGGGGGTTTGCCTTTGATGCTATTAGCATAATGTCTTTCTGATGCTAATGCAGAGTGCCTCAGACTGACCGCTGAGGCTTGTGCGGCCCGCAGCCGTGGCGGGCTCGGTCGGCTCCCGGTTGCTCTCGCCTGTCGTATTGTGAGTGTTGGCTGTCCTGCCTCAGCTCAGCGACAGTCATTCAACTTCTCAATGAGGGTCAGGAAGCGAACCCCCTTTTCCTTCTGTCACCCTGGTCGCCATGGAAACACCCCACCCATCCGCCATCGCCCACCCTTTCTCTCTCATCTCTGGACAATGGCCTTTGCTATGCGGGTGTGCATGTCTCTAAATGCCCTGTGGTAAATGTTAAAAGTGTGTGTGTGTGTGTGTGTGTGTGTGTGTGTGTGTGCTGGGTTGATAGACCCTATTTCATCACAGCTGATGCTGTGCTTGTGCTTCTACACTGCTCAGGTTTGGCTCAGATATGAATTGTAAAACACATCACAGCAGGAGCAACACTCCACCGTACTGCTCTTTGAACATCTATTAACACCAAACACACACACACACACACACACACACACACAAATACACAGGCACAGTGTGAGTCAAGTCAAATAGACCTGCTGTGGAGGTGAGCAGGGCCTGATTGTGCTGCAAACACTAATGAGACATACGCACAAAGGCTAGCGAGGAGCACAACTATTATGCCATCTGGACCCACTCAGGGGTGCCGCCGTCTACTTGTGTGTGTGTGTGTGTGTGTGTGTGTGTGTGTGTGTGTATGTATGCGTGTGTGTGTGTGTGAGAGAGAGAGACAGACACTAAATGAAAACTATAAATTAGCCCAATGATGTCTGCTCCACGAGGGTCCTCACACCTGCCACAGCAAAGCACCCGTCAGCAGCAGCAACTGAATTATCGAGCTGAAAAAAACGACGCCGGAGATGGAAGTTAATAGATAAAAAATATTATTTTCATCTCCGCTTTGTGGCCAAACTGCCAGCATGTGTACTTTCCCCCCTCTTCGATATTGCCTCTCCTTTTCTTTCCACTCTTTCTTTTGGAATTTCTGTTTTCACCTGAAGCCCGTCTGATTGCCCAAACAAGCAGTAAGAGTGGCAGTGAACAAGACGGAGAGAGAGAGAGAGAGAAGTGATAAAAGGGGGAAGGAGGGAGAGAGTTGTTATAATTTCCCTCTGGTTTAATTATCTGAGTCTGTAGACAGCCCGACTCTTTCTCTCCTGTCGTTAAATGTTAGAGGTGAAAATGTGAGACGCCAGTGTGGATACAATATCCGTGTGTGTGTGTGTGTGTGTATGAGATATCATTTTCCCAACAAAGCACGGGGCGCAGCAGCAGTGCTGAGCAGGGAATAGATGATCCCACTGTAATGTTTATACCTCGCTCATTACACAGTGAAAAGAGGAAATCGATCATTTTCATCACTCGCTGTCACTGAGCGATCACAGGAGTCAGTGAGCCATCATGTTCCTGCTTACGAGTTACTGTACACCGGGGTAGCACGCCCTCAGATGTTAAACTTATTCTTCCTCTTCAACCAACGCATGGGAAGACAATCAGTGGAGATTCTCACGTTTTGTTTTTTTTCGTTGCAGCCGTTGTGATTGTTGATGGTTGCTGGAGGGTGTTTTGGCCCGGGGCTGTGTGTTTTCAGGATATCAAGACAAGTACTGGGGGAATTCTACTTTATTAAACACACTATGTGCTGGAGTTTCTGTCTGTCTCAAACAACATCTTGTAGCTGACGGATATTTCAAATCCGTCAGTTGCTGTCAAACAAAAATCGACATTTGACTCATCACGGCATGAAAAACACATCTCTCACTAACAGCATTAACTGAATCCAGTTCTGATTAATGTTTTCAAAGTTTTCTTACATTTCATAGACCAAAATAATCATCAGATGAATCAGTCATGAAATAATCAATTCTAAACATGGGATTTTTCCTTGTGATGGAATGTTTTTATGTTGTGGTGTCGCTGCCTTTATTCAAGTGAAGGACCTGATCTCCCACTACGACATGAAGTGTAAGATACATGATGAGGCATGAAGCTGTAAGGAACATTTGTATTATAAGCAGAGAGGCAGCATATACTGAAGGGAAAATGCTGCAGATCATTATAAGACGGCTACGTGGACTTAATAGGCGGTGTCCCCAGTGGTAGAGTGAAATGTTAATTTGTTTCTTGAATAATTTCCCCCATAGTCAGCTGCTACACATAACCTCTATTGTCCTCAGGGCGTCTCTTTCATCCCTATGGACACACACGCCAGGCTACATAAAACTCACAGCCACGCCCTGCCTTTGTTTCACCATTTGGCTTCAACTTCTGTCTTCTGATGTCACCCCCACAGAGGTCATCACATAAATGCAAAGCCGGCCGACCCCCCACCCCTTCACTCCCTCTCCTCACCAAACACGCAGCACACAGTCCACAATGCACAAGGTGACCCAGGCCACATGCACATCACACGAACCTCCACCCACGCACATCTGACTGTGAGCCAACTCTCACACATCCAGAGGGCCAGAGGGAAGCAGAAAGAGGAACCCAGAAGATGAGAAGACGTGCATGGAAAAACTGGCTGCTGCTAAAAATGATTTGGAGGATTCAGAGGAAAGCACACTGCAACCAAGATTAGTCTTTGCTTTAGGTAACTTTTAGCTGGCTTCATTTTAATGAGCAAAGTCTGGGAACAAGCCAAAAATAATTAGAAGGAAAATCCAGATTCAAATCACAAGTTTCTCTCAAGATTAAACACAGTTGAATTTAATTTCTTTGCATTGTTTTTGTGATCATTTGCTTGTTGGTTTTACTATTTTGTACCTCTTATTTAAGCACTTAATTGCTGATATTTATAATGACATTGTGATCACTGTCTGCTAATCCAATCCTGAAAAAACCTGAATGAAACATGCTTGGAGTTATGAAGGTGATGGATACAAAATGTGTACTGGGTATATGTGTAAGTTTGTAGGGGTCATGCGTGTCTATGTGTGTGTGGGTGGGTGTTTCTGAGAGGGGGGTCGTTGGGGACAAAATGAGGTTGCCACCAGCATAATGAGGCCAGAAGTGTGTGTGTGTGTGTGTGTGTGTGAATGCTACTGGCCACTGTATAATGGCTTTCATAGGCCATATTGTTTCCGGCCCGTGCTGAAGTCCCTGCGGCAGCAGATGTGGTGGTACACAGCAACAACAAAAGCTCATTAATCACTGTCTAGAGTGCGTGTGTGTGCGTGTGTGTTCTTGTTCTGCTAGGTTGCTTTGCATGTATGCATTTGTGTCCGTCTGCCTCTTAAGTGTGTGTGTGTTGTGTGTGCAGGCGCTATGTTTTGTGCATTGCAAATTTGCAAGCGCAGCCACTTTTGTGTACAGCTTGATCCCACAGTGGGGTAAAGAATGTAAGTGTGAAACAATGTGTGAGGCCCCTGGCGTGTGCGTTTTTGCCTGCATGTGCGTTTGTGTGTGTGCGTCTTTAGACAGGGTGGGGTCTTCACAGTGGTCTAATTCAGAGTCTAGCTGGGGGGCTATTATGTGACACCAGCATCATAAAACACCAGTGCGGGTATCCTGACTGCACACAGACACACACACACACACACACACACACACACACATCACATTTAAAGTTGTAGAGAAGGTGTAGAAAGACCTGCTCTAATCTGATAAACACAATTCACTCTATCCTCTTCCTCTGGATCCTCCCCACAATTATGTGAGATATTTGATCAGGTCAGAAGCATTTTGTGTTGTTAGTTGCCCACACACAGCCACACACACACCTCCTCCTCCTGGATGACTCAAACCCACACCACCTGAACCCACTGAACAATCCTCCATCCTCTCTCTCTCTGCTTATCTGTGTGTGTCTCCCACTCTTGATCTCTGCCTCTCCTTTAACTTGTGTCTTCATTGGTACCAACGGTTTCATTCTTTCTGTCCTCGTTGGAGGCGGGAGGATGTGATGAGGCCATTTGCCCACGGCTGGCTTTAATGACTTCTGATCGTGACGCTCCGGCAGAATCAATCAAAGTCGTAATGATTCTGGATGAGGTTCAGATGTTGGCTCACAGGCAGAGGAGCTCAACTTCAGAGCAGAATTGATGAGTTCATTTTCCACTTTGGATGTCTAATGGTGTAATCAAGTTCCATAGGGAAGAAAATTAGATTTTTTTTTTTACGAATAATGATGTTTATTTTGAAAAGTAAATATCGCTCAAGGCCATGATTTTTCAGCCTGGTTTGGAGATATTAAGCTTCAAAGTTTTCACATGGTAGATCTCTACAATTTCTTTTTGCCTGTCAAAATAACAGGCACTCTAAATACGGTAATCATAAAATCCAATCACATTTTTTCTTTTTGGAGGTGTTTTGCAGACACAACCCACATATTTTGTGCTTGAATTTGTTTCTATTTTTAATATTTACATTGTGATTGTTGTGATGAAATCCTTGTCACCTGGAAAAAACTTTTGAAATTTGAAAAATCTTCAGCTGGATCTGTTATTTGAAGTCGGCCTTCTGTATCATATTTCAAGTCAGTGTTTGTAGTCAGTGTTGTTGACTTGTGGTTAAATCAACTGCAGGATGAAAAAGTAGACTAATCTAATCTAAGCGTCTGATTAAAAATACAATTAGTAATCCCATCTAGGGACTTGCTGCAGGTCCGCCTCCTTGGCCTTCCAGAATGCAGAGTTAGCATTGATTGTTTACTGCCGGTCAGACCTGTCGGAGTTGTTAATAGCAGCCGTGCTGAATGCGGCTTGTCATAGGAACATCCTCCTGGAAGGCACTGGATTGTTTTTCGGAGGACACAACCAAGGAGAGCTTAGTCTGGAACGACAACAAGGCAGTCAGAAATGTAGCAGCTTAGGGAGGAAGAGTCACCGGTCGCTGTGCATGTCACATAACAGTTTCACTGGCAGCATCCAAAAGCCCTCAGTGCCAAGCACCCAGAACCTGCAGTGTGTTACCTTCACGGCCACTGCGCTTCGCCCTCCACACTTGCTGTTCTCCAAACACACGCCTAAAGCTTTCACACTGTGGCTCAGGTCAGAAAAAGACAGTGCTCCATGTAAATCATAGAATCTTTGATCATCTCCCAGGCGCCGAATTCAGCCAGTCAATGTATCGCTGCCTGGCTCAGTCTAAGCTGTCCAATTTAGACTCAGTTAACTTGTGCTCAAAGGGCGAGCAGCTTAGTGGCTTGTCCTGGCTGGCAGAGCGACAGTGGCAACGCTGGCTGAGCGTTACATAACGCTACGTCACAGAGCTAGATGTGGCCTTTTTCTCTCACAGCTGGGGCAGCACTGTTCTTGGAACCACAACATTTTTGAGACATAATTTGAATGTTATGCCAGTGTGCAGCCACGGGACATGTTAATCTGGAATTAAGATTTGTGCTGTCCTCACTGAACCTCTCTTAGAATCCTGGTGAATTACTGCTGGACTCATTAGACCTAAGAAAAACCTACAAAGGCAGGGTTATCAAATATTTATGACTTTTTTCGTGTGTTAGAGCTTTTTCACCTCTGAGGCTCCAAACTAAACACTTTTTTAGAGAGAATGCAGACACCTTCATGAATAAATTACATTTGTGCCAGTTTGTTGATTGAAAATGCTTAAAAGCACACACTTTTTACCTGCTCCCTGAATGTGCGGCTGTGGCTGAGTTTGTGAGAGTGTCTCCTCGAGGCCTTGAGAAAGCAATGACTGTGAATAAGCAAAGCAGCAGAGAGAAGCGGCAACACCTGCTCACAGTAATGATGCATGCTCGAAACAATCCTTCCAGACAAGGTTGACAGTGGGCCCCGGCGCTGCCTTACATGCCTGCTGCACATTAGGCACCGCAATGCATTAAAATGAGGGAATATGTGAGTGAGTGTGTGTGCGTCTGTGTGTGTGTGTGTGTGTGTGTGTTGTGTGGATATGCTTGTATGACTCCCCTGCTCTACCTGTGTGATGAAATTACAAGGGAGGAAATTTATAATTGCCTTGTTGAATAGGCTCCAGTCTCTAGAGTGTGAAGGTAAGAGGAGGTGGGTGGGTGGCTGGGTGTAGGGGTGGAGAGGAGGGGGTTATTTTTAAAGTGCACAGTCGTGAGCTGGCCAAATTTAGATTGGCAGCAAACTGCTGAATTTCCTACGTCAGCGCTTTGTCGTTTCAGGGCAGACACATGAGGAGAAATAAAGGAAGCAGAGAAATAAGGGGGTGTAGGGGAAGTCCATGTTGAAAAAAAAGCTATTTTTAAAGCATAACCTCATCTAGTTTGTCCCAGTCAGCAAAGCTGTAGCACTCACTTTATCTCTCTTGGACAAAAAAAATTAAAGGACCACTCCTCTGCTGCTGATACTGTATCTCTAGTCTGCACCAAAGATTTTGTGCAAACAGCCAGAACGTTAATCAATCAGCATCATCACCAGGACAAATTTTCAACTTGTACCTGCAAAACTAATGACATCCCCATCAACTTTAGTTGTACATCGTGTTTGGTGTGAGCTAGCAAATATTAGCATGCTAACACACTGCTCTGCCTAAGTACAGTCGCAGCACTAAGTGTAATACTAAATCTCTTCAGTGCCCCTTTAAGAATTCAGTGACGATGTGTTGTGATGTGATGATGTCTTCCAAATAGATATCGTACTGTACATAGTGTATCCACATACTGTAATTAATTGTGCAGGAGTCATAGCCCAGGAAAATCGTCATTATCCCTTTAAAAGTGATAGTGAGCTGATGGGGTGAAGGTGGGCAATCCTTCCCCTTGCCCTTAGTTGCCAGCAAAACTGTATCTGAGACCTTTGCAGATCAGTCTATTCATCCCTATGATAATTCCTGTGTGATAGCTGGGACTTAAACTGCATTTCAGATCATTTGTGAGTGTGCAGGGGACTATGGTCTAATCCCTTCCCAAAGAGCTAGCAGCTTTGCATTTGATTTTTCAGCCCCTCTGCCCTAATCTTCCTTTCCCCTTAACCCACTTTCTCCTTCCTCATGCGGTCACACAATGAGAAGCACGAGCAGTGCTATGGTAAGGATGTCTTTGGCTTTTAGTATCCATGTCCATAAGCTTACTTAAGACAATTAATCTATCTGGGTTGGTAGGTTTTAATACCCTTGATAGAATCCAGGGTGCACAGATTATATTAAAATAAATGATTGTGATTGTGAGGTGATTTTGTAGTGATGTTCCTTGGTGTTGTACTTATCTGGCTGTCTGCCTACTCTTTAACACTACTGTAATCTCCTCTCACATCACATACATTTACACTCTCACACATACACACACTGACACAAAAGAGGATGCATCCTGCATATAAACAATAAAAAGTCATTTTTGTTCAAACACAGACTCTTGTATTAAAAGTCAGTGATACAGCACTGATCTCTTGGCTTGTGTTCCACATCAAAGCATCAAAATCCCCAGACACAATATCACAAGGGACATGACACCGTGTGAGGCGCTGAGAGCAACACGGGCCTGGAAATAGATATTTGACATGAGTCAGAGATTCACAGAAAATCCATAACGAACAACATGTGCGGTCACGCCAGCGTGGCTGCACGCAGCCGCCTGCTCGAAGACTTTCTAAAGGTTCTGTTTCTTTATTTAGAAGCAGATGTCACCCTCGCTCCTTTGCTCCATACCGTTCACCTGACAGGAATAGGACAGGATGAAGACGGATTAGACTGAGACGTCACAAATTCATGCTCTAGGAAAATGTCACCACGTGTTGGAAGTACGTCACAGAGGTTCCTAGAATAAGAAAGCTGAAGTGAAACTACTCCAGCTGGAGCGTGGTACGTCTGCGCCTTGGCTTCCTTCTGGTCTGTGGAAAAGTAGGCTAATCTTTGTTAATTAAACTAAACCCTCTTTACCTCATTTTAGCATTAGCCTCACTAGCATTGTTGGCATTGGTATTAGTGAGGGGAGTTATGCTAATTGTACAGAGCAGCACACATTTGTTGACCACCTTTTTCCATCAGACTACATCACATTCACAGCTTCGCTTTAGTATTACTGCAGTTTTCTGCTGCTCCCTAGAATGATGGCGGTTTAGTGTTTTATACGAGGGCACCTTGAGCAGAGCCGTCAAGGGAAGAGAGAACACATTATTCACCTGGGGACGTTCTGGTCCTGAGCCTCCCTCTTTTACCTCCAGGCTGCGGCTAATATAACTTACCTTTCATTGGATATCAGCACACCTGCAGGACGATAAGAAAAATGTTCCCAACACAGGTATACAGTGCAGTCATGACAAAATTCAAGTTCTATGGCATTTCAAAACCACATAATGTTAATATACAGGTGATACAAAATAAAAGAGTAACACAAAATGATGACAGGCAATGTTCACAGTAATATACTAATAAAAAGTTGTATTGTGATGTGATGGAAGCAAGTAATACAGAGGCAGTCCGTTACAGTCCTTTAGAAGGGATCACCATCACAGCAGCAAGTGAGGCATGCACATATCTCCAGGGAGAGGAATGCCAACTGTGAAGTTGTATACAATAAATAAAAATACAGAAGAAACGCAGCACATACAGACAGCTGGTTGCATCTGATGTGGCCACATTAAAGTGAGCTGTGTGAGGGACCACAGCACCGCCGCAGCCTCCACTGTGAACCTCAGACTCCCTTGGTGCTTTTGAACTCAGACACCTAAATGATAATGGACCACCTGCTGTCTTTCACTTTGAGAGACAGTGACTGTACACATTGAGTTTGTACCATTTCACTTTATGTGTGTATTTGTGTGTCCAAATCAAGTTCCCAATGAGTCTTTTTTCAAGAAAGCACCACCGGGCTTTTGCTCTGTTATGGAGGTTAATGCTAAGCTAGAGATGAGGCATGATAAATACTACAGTACATCCATCACACACTCACACACGGCATAATGGTACTCGCTTGCTTCGGTTGACTATAATTTATGCATTATTAGGGGTTGTGAGTGTGTGTGTGTGTGAGTGTGAATATGACTTCCATCTCACCTTTGCCAGCGCGTTGGTGGGATCATTTGCATTCTGATTGATGGGCTTGTGCGCACATGCCTGCAATATGTGTTAATTAATCCATGTTCGCGAGTCACATAATGTGCGTGTGTGTGTGAGAGATGATGTAGATTCAGACTGAGTGCAGTGAAGTCAGAGTGTGCGGAGCGCGTTAATGATGCAGAACAGGTCATAACGTGAGCGTCACTCGGCCCTCCGCTCTGTTTGAATGTCACAGTGTGAGGTCAGTCTGACCATACAAACACACACACACACACACACACACACACACACAATGTTTTGGTCACTCACAGCAGTTCAGCTTCTTAAGCTTATGTAAGCACCTTTGTGCTGCTGTTGGCAAAGACAGGAATAGCCCTAATAAGGGGCTTAAATACAAACACACTCACACACACAATTTGAGGTTTATTGAATGGGCCTAAGCTTCTTTTTCCAATGAGAGATTCATCAATGAAGTGTTTTCAGGATGTAAGATCTAGTTTTCCCCTGGTGATCCAAACAATGCTCAAAGACTTTCTTCCCCTAAATGGAAGCATTCAAAGCCTGTAACAAGGGAATAGGGGGTTCACTCAGAAAACAGTCAGATGGATAATTCCATAAAATAGCTGCTTGTGACTGGTCGGTAAAATGTCTGAGTGACCTGCCTCTGCTCCGGTACAGTTGCGCCAATGGCAGCTATTATATAATGAACTTGTAGTCTATGATATGCAGACTTATGAGTTGCTGATGATTCTCCCCTTATTTGGCAGAGGGCTCAGGATGACACAGCAAAAAAACACTGTCGCCATGTCATGTCGTTCCCCGGTTATTTTAAGATTACATCCTTACTTGGCTCCCAAAGAGGTGTATACTTGTTTTTTCAAAGTGAAAGAGTCTGACTCTTCCCCCTCATCTGTTTATAGCCTGGTAATCTGTTTTTCTTTGCAGGCCCAAGAGAGGATTTAATAAAATACTCGGTACAAGTGCGCATATGAAGTACTTTTGTTTGTTCAAATGGGGAGTGCATCTGAGTTAGCGTTGAGATATAAACAAGGGGAATCTATCATGCAGTACTGTATCCAGGCAGATACATTGTAATAGAAAGGCTGAAATCTAGAAAACCATTCACACCGTGCCATAAGTATCTCCCATAAGTACATTTTTTAGGGGCAATATTTCTAAATATGCTGATCATTTTAAGTGACAGTAAACTTGTAAATGTTATTTTTGAATACTCCAACCCAATTATTGCTGGCTGCTAATAAAACAATACCAATGCAGGAAAAAAAAATCCACCATTTTCTTGTTTTTACCTTTACCTGGAGATCCCTCCACATGGATGCAATCAAAGCCTCCACCCTGGTCAGTGTAAAGAGACCAAATATGAGCAAAGTGGTTCAAACTGTGAATACAGCCCATGAGAGGTCCACATGAAAAATAAACAAATCCTGCATTAGCCTTTTCATCTGTATTCACATTTTCCTTCTTTCCAGAGGATCACAAGTAATTGCCTTTGTTTTTATGGGCAAACCTGAGCTCACAATCATCCTGTCAGTCTTTACGGTGCTGAGGTATGCAGAAAGGAAAGGTTAAGATTTTGGAGTTGGGGGTGGGGGTTGTGTTGCGGCGGGTTGGAGGTAACCCTGCCGAATATGAAATGCTATCAAATTACCATGCTTCACATGTCTCAAATTAGCATACATCAGATCAAACAGCCTGGAACTCCTCCGTGATTATGCATCCAGGCACATGTTCAGTCTCAACCCTCTTTTACTCCCAATTATCATATCATTATCATAGCATTGCCTCCTCAGCCGATGTGCAGTCAATTTAGTATTCACTGTCCTCAGGGGAGTGGTAGAGATAATATAGCCAGACAGACTGTCTACCCATCCATCCATCCACCCACCCATCTATCCATCCAGGGCTGACAGGAAAGCTTTTATTTTGGCAGGTAGAAAACGGAAGTGGTGTCCTGTAATGCGCTGTTTTGACTGCATAGGAAGTAGTGAATGAATCTTGCGCACTTTATAAATTGGTATACGTATGTACTAGTCTTACCCTCGGCTGCATTGGTGACAGCGGTGAGGTATTTTCTTGCTTTAACATTTTCATAAGATAAAAGAAATGAGGGAGACAGACGCGGCCATTTGCGGGAGTATTAGCTAATTGGCTAGCTCCTCTTAGCTTCACTTTGCACCGTTTTTAGCTGGGTTTCGCACCGGGACATGTTGGACTGAATATGTTTCACAGTAGGAGTTATACAGAAGTTAGTTTATAGTAGTGTTTACAGAGAAGTTGGGTCACCCAATAAAATTAAGAAAAGAATGCGAAATGTGGATGCATCACGGGGAAAAGCCTTTTCCCCAGCTACGTCACTGAACACCCGCCATCTTTCACTGGGGAGCGGAAACAGCTTTCCCCGTTGGTTTCCCCGCTGCGATTATTAACTGGACTGCAGGTGACCAATGCTGCTTTTCAACTGTGGGATACCCTGCCAGCCTCATGTAGTAAAGGAGACTTACTGACACTTGGGATATTCACCATGAAGTAGTAAGTACCATCTACTGCATTGATATAGACAAAGGAGAGAAACAGAAAGCAAGACAGAGATACAAGAAATACTGATGTGTGTGGTGTTTGACTGCAGTCATGATCCTGTAAAGCTTGAGTCTTCTTCTCCGTTGCTTCAGTTTGACCTTGGAGGATTTGCAATAGCTTGTCTGATGCAACTCAGAGCACACACACACACACACACACACACAAGTCACATGAACAGATCACTGTGGGGAAAACACATACAAGGAGGTGATCATATGTTACATTTTCATGTAGAAGTCATTGTTTCCTCTCACCTGTCGCCATTCATAAAAGGTAATGTTCTCTGAAGCCTCAGGTTATGGCTAATCTGTCTGTGGAAAGAGCTAACAGTGGATATGATGTGCAGAGGATATGATGCGTGCAAAATGCCTCCGCAATCAAATTTTGGCACAAATGAGAAGACACATAAAATCCAACGGAGCGTCCCGCAGATAAAAAAAAAAAACTTCTAATAAGCCAGGAGTGTTGTGATGGAGCGGCCCGCAACACAGCTGCGCGTTTACAATGAAATGCCACCTTGTTATGGCAAATTAAAAGCACAAATGTTGCTTTGGCGCCGTCAAACTGGCAAATTGTGAATGATTTCAGCATTAAACTGGCACAGTGACGTGCTCGCACCGTCCCGGTGTCAAACACCAAACAAACTGTCAGAAGAGGGCCGCGGCAACCGTACCCACTGTGATGCACAGCGTTAATATGAGCGAACAAAGGGAGTCTGAAGGCGCACCCTTGGAGGAGAAGAATGGAAATGGTTTAATAAAAGGGCCGAGAGAGGGAGGAAATGAGAGCGGCGTTCCTTAGTGACAGCGATTGACATTTGATTGGTCGCCATACACTTAACTCTCCCCATGCTGTCAGGGTCTCCGATTGTTTAGGAGTGAACAAGCGAATGTAAAAAAAAACAAAAAACGAACCAAGAACGAGAAGGGGCGAGTAACAAAGACGAGGGAGAAATGGGGGAGGGAGGTGAAGGACGTGAGGGAGGGGTGCGTTAATTAGAAGAGAAAAACATTCTGGCAAATACCTGTCAGGTCTTTTAACTCTTAGTTGGCCATATGGAGCGTTGCCATCCCCCAACCAGTTCCCATCCCCGATTACAATAAGTGATGCAAGATACGTGGGGGGCTGTTGGGGAGAGCAAAGAAGCTGAGAGCGGGAGAGGGAGCCAACAAAGAGAGAAAGGGACGAGACGGGACACGAAAAGACCGGGACTTGGAACAGGCTGAGAAGGGACAGAGGAGCAGAGGACGGGACCGGTCGTATAACCTGCCCGGTACCGCAGGGCACGTCCCAACACATGGCTTTACTGAGTCATCTTGTATCGCCGCATACACGGGTTTCTGATCATTTTGTTTCCATACTCTCAGTAAAGTTAATAAGCAGGAGGATGGGAGATCCTGAGGTTTGACCCCCTTTTTTAGTTGTTTATTCCTTTGTTAATACAGAAAATAGTCTTTAATGCAGCTTTAGATATTTCAGCCTCGTTAGTGGCTCTACTTGTTGTCTGTCAACAGAGATGGTCCTCGGGAATTGAGTTTTTTCTCTACACAGACTTGGACCTTTTGATAAACTACCATTACACTTTTTTCTTACGCAGTTTCTCCCCTCCAAGCACTGCAAACGGACCGGTCGTCTGTGTGCAGACGATCAATGGGGCATTTACTTTTGGAATTGGTCTGGAGCGACTGATTAAGAAATAATATGCCAGACACTGGTATGAAGATTTGCGATGTGCAACAGTCCACTTCTGATCGCAGCTCTCTGCGGTATCAGCTGCGCGATCAGCCAACAGAACCACAGTCCTGAAACGCTCTGTGTCGGATGAAGCCGCGGTTGGTTTCCCTCCGCGCTTGCAAAATCAACAGCACCTGTGCGGACCCCGCCGTGAGGGAGGGCGGACGGGCGAGGGAAACTGACTGACACGTGAGAAAGAGGTAGTATTCGAGAAAATGAGAGTAGAGGGAACAAAGAAGGAACGGTGGCGACACCATTGCGGTGATAAAATGTGTCAGTTTTGCCATGATGGCACCTTTCACTGATTTACAGGGGTAAACGGAGAAAAGCCGTGGAGGCTGTGGCTCTGCTTCGGAAAGGGTCTTCATTTAAAACACGTCAAGAGTACACGCCGCCGTGTCACACTATGTCATCGTCACTTACGCTGGACGACACTCTTCATAAAAAAGCACCGTCCCATCTGTCCCCGAACAGCAATATTGCTTATATAACTCATGTGTCAGCAGTGTGTATTATTAGATGCATTTCATATCTGGTCCTGTTGTGACAATAGACCGAGAGGGAGACAAAGCAGTGGAACAGCGTTTGAGTCAAAGTGAATAATACGGGATATATTATTCATTTGATATGAGGTGAATATTTCATGGCCTGCGAGTGGAAAGTGCCCCGAGATGATTTCAGAGTCTGGGTCAAAACTCGGTGGAAAACATCAAGTGAGCTTGAGCAGCAAAACACGTCTGCCGGTGTGTTTCCTGCGTTACTGTAAATCCCCCCCCCCCGCTCTCTGGGACTCTCGCCTTTGAAACGGCGCCGGAGCTCCCACCCCCAATGATTGGTTAGAGTCTACGGAATGCGCAGCATGTTGGTAGTTCTTGATGTCGTGGTTATTTTGTTGTCGGAGCATCCAAAGTCCTTCAGTCGCTCGTTCTCCTCGCCCTGGCCTTGGTGACAAACACCGGCTCTACAGCGCATAAGCAGCAAAAGATGCAATGCGCCAATTTGTTGGACTGAATGTAGCAGCGTGATTCACTGTTTCCGTTTACCCACTGACGTCCTCCAAGTCTCTGCTGTTAAATATGATCTTTTTTTTTTAGAATACCATTCCAAAACGTTATTTGTTGAAATCTCCTCTCTCTGCTGAAGGACAAATTGAACGCTACAGTTTTATACAGAATAATGTGACAGGGTCAGCCATGATAAAACATTCATTTGCCTCTGAAGGCTCGACGTCTCGCTCTGCCTCTCCTCCCAGTATAAAGTAAGAGTTCACCAGTCGTGAGCGCCATGGGAAGTCGACAGCGGAGCCTGACTTGCGCTCGCGTCGGGGCTGCAGCACAGGAACGCCGACGCCAACATAATGCCATTGCCTCTCAGCACGAGGTACCTGAAGCTCCTGTAACTATGACTCTTTTCTCTCCATCCGCGCTGGCTTCCATGGCAACCGTGGCCGGTCTGGTTTCAGAGAGGCTAATGAACATTATGCCCAGCAGAGAAGGGCAAGAAATGTTAACTCCCTGCTCACCGCAGGGCTGCCAACTTCTCAGCTCGGCTTACAGCGACCGGAGGGAAGAAAAAAAACGACAGGCGAACTTCGGCGGCACCCAGAAATCTGCACGTGCTCAGTGATGGCTTTTGTAATGAAAACCTTTTCATCAAAACCCATACAGACAATTTGATCTGATGTGTTTATTTCAAGCCACGCTCGGTGTGAGACGAATGTCACGCGGCTGTGGGTTGAATCAGCGTTTCCCACAGACCACAAAGCGTCACTTTTATGTGTGGGACTGTTTGTGTGTTTCTCTTGTTTGCAGTCTTCACACAAAGCTAAGCTAAACCAGCTGTCGCCTGCAGCCTCATATGCACCATGTACAGACATGGGAACGGTATTGATCTCATGTAACTTGTGGCATAGAAGTGAGGAGCAGATTTTCTATATCAAAAAGAGAAATGTTTCATGTTTTCAGGTGTTAAAATGCGTCGCCCCTCTATTTGATGAGGCAGACGTTTGCCTCTAACATACAGGGCTTCCTTCAGTGCCTTATACTGTATTTTATCAGAGGCAATATATTTCACAGTCACCATGGAGATTTATATCAGAAAGTTAATGCTGTTTGGGGGTGGGGGGGTTGAATTGCATCAGCTTTAGAGTATCCACCAGGCTTGAGTTTTCAAACTACTCTGCTGCTCCAAAATGTATTATTTATGGTGCCAGATCACAGTGTGAGTCAGATTCAAATGCACACACACCTCCAGTCAATTGTCAACATGGCAGCTCAGGCCTTTGTGCCCCGCATCTCAGAAATGGAGAGCGATTTCTTTAAATGAACCCGCCTGCCATTTTCTCTGAGCTTTGAATTCGTTTTTTTTTTTTTCATGAAGCGCCTCCCCGTCTGGTGGCCTGATTGCCGCTTCCCTTTGTTTGTATTGATTGTCATTCGTACGGATTGTTTTGTGCCCATGTTCCTCGTGGGACGGGAAATTTCAATCGGAATGAAGCCACTTGATAAAGTAATGAAAAATATAAAAAAAACAACCCTCAGACCGAAGGAGCAGGAGGGAGGGAGGGAGGGTCAGAAGATGCAAAGATATTGCTGAGTGACTCAGTCCCTCTCCTGATGCCAGCCGGGCTTCAATCTGTCTGACCGACAGAGGCCTGACTGGTTCATTAGGGTTTGATGAACAGGTCATTGGTGCCATCAGCTGATTTGATCTACAGGTCGAGTGGGGGGCGGGTCTTATCTCTGTGTTGGGGAAATAGAGTAGAGTTTACAGGAATAGCTGCCCATTCTGTCTGACTCACGTCGAGAGCTACGTCAGACTGTGTGTGTGTGTGTGTGTGTGTGTGTGTGTGTGCGCGCGTGTGTGTGTGTGTGTGTGATGGGTGTTTACAGACTTGTAAATGAACATTGATTCTTTAAACTGTCTACCCCGACAATCACTCACCATCAGCACCAATAAGAGGACGATCAAACTGCCAGAGAGAGGGAGAGACAGAGAGCCAAAGAGGCTTCAAATTAAACGTCCGGCCATCTCCTCATCCCTCAACCTTATCTGTGATGGACAATCTAAAAGTGTGTGTGTTTCTGTTTAAAAATCACAGTAAGGCAGAGGACCTGTCCCAGTGCCGGCTGCATAGAGGTTTGCTATAAAAGCCACACCATTATCGCATGTGTCTTCAAGGTCAGGGAGAGACAGTCAGTGTGTGGACGAATGAGATTTCATGACATAAAATAATTTAAATGTTTTATGTTGTTGTTTTAGGTTATGTCTGTCCCCCACCCCACCCTGGACAGGCTTTAAGCAAAGAATATACATTGTTTTCTGATGTTCAGGCATCGCCTTCTGATCCATCACCTCATCCCCATTATTTGGGAAACCTCCATCACTGTGGGGGCGTATGAACATTACACAGCACGAGAGGAACTCTCCTCTCCCACAGCCTCCCCATGCGGAGGACACCATATGCCCCACACACAAACACGCGCGCGCGCACACACAAACACGCACAAATATGTGCATGCTACACCCTGGGGTTTGCTGCTTAGGTTTAATTTTCTCAGGGCCGAGATGATAAGCTTTCTGTTTTGCCGTTGCCGTGACAACGCATCGCGGCGACCGGGCAGCGGGGGCGGGGAGAGTAACGAGGTGTCACGATACCGCCGCGGGTTACCGATGACCCCTGACCCCTGGGGCCGGTGAGAACATGGGGACTAAGGAAAACAAGCGTGCGCAGTAATCATCCCTCTGAAGCTAATCTCACGCCGGGATGTTTAAGACTCCGCCAACTGTATTTGGGAGCAACACAGGAGCCGGCAGGGCGGGAGACAGGCCAGACAGAGAGAGAAGTGGATTGGGGGGTGCCACTTGTGTGTTTCGACCTCTCCTCTTGTTCCCAGATATGGATTCTCAGCTGGCTTCTTGCAGTGCTGATAACTGCAGCAATGGCAGACATACGTTTTGGCGCAGCTTTCAGCCGCGGCATTTGCTTCATTTGGTGATTAAATGCCAGAGCTGCAAGCGTGACGTCTCGCACGCTGACAGGTCATTCATTGATTGGACAGCTATGGTGCCCGTCATCCTGCATCAGCTCGTCCATGTTGCTGAGCTGCGTCGCCCGCTGTCAGAAACGAGACAAAAACGGGCCATGATGTGTGGTTGCTACCTAAAACAAACACAAACGCCGTAATGGTGGTCGTCCAGTGTTCACTCTGCCCTGGACAAGCTGGACTAAATAGTTTGTCTCAGTAGAAGAGGAAAAGAGCAGAAAAGAGCAGGCCGAAGTGTTTTTCAGAGTCTGAGCTCTTGTGCATGTCAGCATGTGTTTATGTGTTTATGCTAACTGTACTGCTCCTGGTCCTGGAGACTGGGCACAGCTCTGGGCTCCGGTGACACACCAGGTTTGTGTCAGTCCCCGTCCTCTCAGGGTGAGTCGCACAAATCCAGCAGGATCCTCGGGATCCTGTGTACATCCACGCCGCGTAGAAAGCCCTCCGGTCTGCGCCAGGAATAGAAAAGTGTCGGGCATCGCGTGCAGGTGCCGGCGTTCACCTGCAAGGCAAACGTTTAAAGTGGCCGCTGCGGGCCTGCAGCAGTGATGATGGCCGCAGTGCACATCAAAATAAAGTGGTTCTGACTATTTGAGGATTTTTCTCGATTTCCGTGGCAGAAAAATATGAAAGCAGTCCTGTGACTCCGGCGTCTGCGTCTTAACGACGACACAACAAGCGGAGCGATAAAGATGAGGAAGATTTGACGAGGCGGCTGCCTTGAGTCTCATCTACACAGGACGGAATTGTTGTAACAACCTGCCCGGGAGCCCAAACCTTAACGGGGATGCAAGCCAACGAGTGATGAAATGTTAATGGAGAAGTGGAAAGCTGTTAGCTGAAACTGAAGTGTTAATGGAAAACTAAATAACAACGGGGGGGTGGGGGGGGGGGGGGGCAACTTTTCTCAATGCTCCCCTCAGGGCATGGAGCAATATCCTGCTCGTAACTCCACCTGTATATTTCACCGTATGTTTCCTGATATACCAGATTAAACCAGTCCATGCATCTTTTATTCCTTTTTTGTGTTTCTCCTTACCGTAGTGTCCCCACTGTCCACTCCGTCCCCCTCACCTCTGAGCCCGCCCTCTTTTCCCGTCCTCGTTCTCTTTATCCTCCTCTGTCTTTTGTTCCAGCGCATCCTTGTGAGTCATCTGAATCAGAGCTGAACCCCCCCCGCTGCATTATTGATCAGAGCAATCTAAGCAGACTCAGCCTCATGACAGTGTCACACACACACACACACACACACACACATGCACAGAGCGGTTTGAAACCACCTCCCCTCCTCCTAGCCCTGACTTCTGTTAGATAACTGACCTGAGAAAGGGGAAAAGTGTAAAAGCTTCACACACACACACTGCTTCATGTGTGGGAGTGTGGCTCCACGTGCGTTTGTGCAGCACCTGGCCGATGTCTCTAATTCAACACTAGATGACATCCAGGTCCGCTTGAAACCTTTCCTGAAGGCGAGAAAATCCATTTCATTGTCCTCGGCAACAATGAAATGCTTCAAGTATTTCTTTACCCCGGGAGCAGAGAGCCGCACTTTAGTACATTAAACCCTGTACAGTACACACGTGCCGGATCATCAACGGGTCTTTCCCGGAACACGTCACCGTGCGATGCCTTTTCCCTCCGGAGCCTTCAGTTTGCAGCTGCACCAGCTGCCACCCGGCCCTGCACCGAACCTCCTGACGACGCGTCGCAAATGACGAGCGCTACTCACAGACGGATGTTGCCACAACGCTAACAGAGCCATTCTGCATGGTGCGTCTCTTTGGTTGCCATGGACGACAGTTGGCAGCAGAGGGAAACCTCACTGACATGTGGACGCTGACCGGGCTGCTCAGCTGCTGTCTCCCAACTTTTCCTGGTCACCGGCGAGTTTGATTGTGTCAGAGGAGAGAAGTTAGTCATCGGCGACCAAAGCCCCGTTTGCGTTTGCACTGTTAAAGGAATGGTTCACCCAAATAGAAATGCACCTTGATATCTCACCTTTAGGCCGCAGGGCGGAAACAAACGGGGATTTCTCAAAACTTCGCAAAACCCGAGGAAATAGAACTACAGCTGTATGCATGGCTGGGATCCCTGAGGAGTGGAGGAGCCGAGCTGCTTGCAGTGTGTGTGTGTGTGTGTGTGTGTGTGTGTGTGTGTGTGTGTGTGGCGCGTGTATTTAACCTCTTGCTCACTGAAAGCCACAGCGGAGGTGGTTGGAGGCGGCTGGAAGATTGCGATCACCCCATCCACCTCCCTTCGTCTTCCTGAGTCTCATTTCCCTGCAGTACAGCTTCTCTTTCATCTTTCTTTCATCTCCCTTCCTCTCTCTTTCAGCCCCTTGCCTTAATTCTGTCATCCTCGGCTCCTTTTCCACCCCAGCCCCTGCTTCATCTCGAGATTCAAGCCCCCGCCCCCTCCCCGGCATCATCCTTCAGGATCTTCCTCCCATCATCCATCTCTCCCCTCCCCTTTAGGTGCCTGGACACCGTTGCAGCCCCTCACCCACCCTTTCTCTGGCTCCGTCCTCCCTCTCCTCTCTCTAAAGGGGGCCGAAGGCTGCCAGTCTGTCTTACTGCTGAATATGCACACACACAAACACATACACGTCTCCCCAGGGGTCACTGGACATCAGTTCGTCCCGCTGTGGTAACGATCTGCTCGCCGAGGTGAGGGGGCGTCTGTCCACATTTCATCACTCTGCCCACTCATCTGAGAGGGTGAAGCTGTGGTTATATGGTTCCCCGCCGGGGACTCGGGTTGCCAGTTTGGGTGCGGTCACCTCCATTCGTATTCATAAAGGAGGAGATTGTGTTGATATATTTAACAGTGCGCTCAAGGACAATCCTAGCAGATGCTTAAATGTGCTCTAGTATCCTCCAAAGCTGCTGCCCTCCTATATCTGATTATTTCACACCAGTGTTTGTGTTTGGTCGCGTACCAGCAGTGGCTTGGATAACAAGTTGTTGTTACTACACCGCTTCTTTTCCTGTGTTAAATTGTTGTCTCTATTTATACTCACATGTTTTACTTACGGCCGCTCGGAAAAAGACAAAAGTACGTCTGAACTGAAGCTCGATAACGTACAGACCAGAGCATGAGTGTTCGGACAGTTACATGTTTGTTGTTCTCCGGGCTCTGTGCTTCAGTATATTCAACATGACACTGAAAAAAAAACTTTGATTTCAAATCATTAGGTGAATATGATGCCTGCAAACTCTCAGTCAAACTTTATCCTCCACTGCACAACAAATCTGGTGATAAAGTTTACCATCTGCCTTCTGCGTGAGTTCTTATCTGGGGCCTGTTTGTTTATTTCCTGTTTTATTTTGAAATAACGCACCCGGTTTTTACTTCCTGCTCTATTGTGTTTCCAATCCTTTGGGATTACCTGCTCTGCCCCAGTGTGCTGCGTTAGGACTGTGAGTAAACAGGATGAAGTGTTGTCGTGAGCAAATCATGTCAGTCCTATGACAGGAACAGAAAACATTTGTTTTTGTTTCCGTGTGTAGGAAATAAGAGCGTTAATAACATTCATCTTGAACGATCTAACCAACGTTATTATCTTTAAACACCTTCCTCTGCAAACCACATGATGAGCAGCCAGCTTCCTGCCTTGTAAAAGGTGTGAGCGTGGCTGCGAAGCCGCGTTGAAGTGTGTGTGTGTCTGCACCATACGCGGCACGCTGTTAAAGCTGTACACAAAGCGACACACGGCCCCAGCCAATGAAAGACATTTAAATATAAGTCTTCGCAAAGCCGCGTTAGCCTCCGGTGATGTGCTCCAAATCATGCCTCATTAGGGATGACTGATTGCCTCTTAACTATTCTCTCCAGGATAATAAGTCTCAAATTATCAAGGATCCTAAATTGCACTTAAATTTGTCTTTCAAGACGAACAATACAAAATCATCACTTGTGTGTGCTTTCTTTCATCATTACCCTTCTTGGACCTCAGTCAACAGTGTTTTTCCAGCCTTTACTTTCATTATTACCTTTTTGTTCAGGCACCACTTAGGACGCCACTCGCTGATTATGGCCTCTCAGTTTCCATAGCGATATGGCAATGAATCATGGTCATAAATTGGACAAGAAAAAAAGGGGGGGAGAGAAGAAAGCAAGTATGGCACTCCAAGCCCGCTCTGCCCTCTTCCTCTAAATGCTCTCTCCACCACCCTTCAGTGAATTAGCCCGCTGAACCTTTTTCACACACACACATACACACACGACCGTTATCATCCTTCTTATAGCCTCCTTTTCTGCCCTTCCTTCCCAGAGCTGCGTGGGGTCGCCGTGTTAATGAAATTGAAATGATGAGGGATGAACGAGAGAGACGTGGTCCAGACGTCCGTGTCACCGGCTCGTCCCAGTATCCTGATGGACGTTCACCCCATCCCTTTTTTTTAAACTAAAAGTAGCAGGATTCTCAAATCAATAGGCCCATGTTTGAACTCTCCAGCCTCTCATCCTTTCTGCAACAATGATGTAATGAGGTGCAATAAAAACCAATTAAAGTAATTCGGCTGTGAGCGCTGCAAAGATTGCACCGACTGTAATATTGCTGCATTAACGTGCTTGATCAAAATGCTTTCAGGGTGGTTGCAGTACTGTAGTTTACTGCACTGAAAGCATCGCTTCCTCTCGTACACTTGCGCAAGGGGAAGTAGCCTTGTTCGTAGAATTTCCTGCCGTAATATCATCAACCTGTACGGTAAACGCTAAGATACCGCCATGCGAGCAGCTCTGCAATCTTTAATCTGAACGCCTGCGTGACAATGACGATGCTAACGTGGAGATGTTGGTTTCAAACATAAGGCTCCAGCGTTAAAATCCCACGCCACTCTCTGTCTGCACTGATTTTAGATTCTTATCGTCTCTTACTCGTAGTTGCTCGTGCACAGAGTTGATGTCACGGCATCGGCGGATGGTTTTACGAGCAAACGTGGCGAGAGATGTTTTTGGTGGGTGGGGTGGATGGGGTGGGTGGGGTGTATTTGGAAAGGTTAGGTGACAAATGGGGACTGGGGGCAGGGAGGGTGTGTGTGACATATGGCGGTGGGGGTGACTTCCTCAGCTGGATGTATTTGACCACGAGCTCTCCCACAGAGAGCAAACCCCCTGTGTGTCTGTGTGTGTGTGTGCGTTTGGTTTGTGCACTCATGCACCGTGATAAATGCCCCCATCTGCAATCCACACTTCTATTGTCAGGGCAAATAAAGGTCATGTTGGTTGCGTAGCGTTTATGTGTGTGCGTGTGCGCGCATGTTTCTTTTTCTCTTTTTTTCCCTCCTTTGTCCCCATTGTGACAGAGCAGGTAGCAGAGCTAAAGCGCTCACTTGCTCGTCCTTACAGCCTCTTTAAAAACACCTCACACAGCGAGACCTTCAAAAAGTAGCCCTCAGCGAGCGCCAAGCCCGAACGGCGACCGCGCTGAGTGACTCTGATGTGTGTTTCTTTCTATTCTTCAGCACGGCGGAGCGAGAGCGACCGGAGAGAAAGCTGCGGAAAGGGCTTTGTGCGCTGTCGGCGCGCACGCGGCACCCGAGAACATGGAAACAAGGCAGGTCAGCAGTAAAAAGAAATGACGGAACGAGGACGCACAAAACAAAGGGAAACGGGGAGGGGCCGAGGACGCACCTGGTGCGCGGGCCGAGCCGAGAGAGAGATTAAAACATCGCCGAGCGAGAAGACGCGTCTCTGCTCCCCCCACCTCTTTCCTTCTGTCTTCTCCCGTCTGACTGTAGTTCTGTCTTCCTGGCTCCTCGTCCCCCCCCACCACCCACAATTATTACGACACACGGCAATCTGCGGCCCAGATGGACGCACGTGGCTCATCTCTCTTGCGCGTGCACGTTTTGTGCGTCTGCCTCACCCCGCGTGTGGGCGGAGGAGCGTGCGTGCTCTTTTATATCTGCGTTGCGTACGTGCGAGTATTTGCGACGGGCTGGGAGCAGACGCAATAACCCCGATGCATGCGCTGCTAATCATTCCATTCCAGTGAGATAATCTGTCACTCTTACGTTATTATGTGTTAATTAAGTCGTATGCCAGCTGTGCTTTAAGAAGATTGGGAAGTTTCTGTGAATAAATTCAAATATGAGGCAAAAAGAACCATTTTTTTTTTACCTATATACTATTCTACACCGAACAGCCACCACATTAAAACCGCTGACAGGTGAAGTGAACAACATTGATTATCTCGCTCCAGCGGTAACTGTCGAGAGCGTGGAGTAGAGTGGAAGCGGGAGAACCGGGCGAGTTTGAGGATGCGAGTGATTTTGACAGGGGGGTGCGCCAGCGACTGGATGGGAGGGTGGGGCGGCGAGTCGGTGACAGGGAGCCCGGTTGCACTCAGCTCTGAAGGTTTCAAGCTGAAAAGTCACTTCAGCTGCGCAAACTGTCCCAGCGCCTGCACCCACATGAGCGGCTCTGTTGTCCGCTGGATGAATGATTGATTCCCCCTCGCCCCGGGTTTATGTATCGGTCAGTGAACGTTTGACCCACTTCCAGCATCACAGTTGAATGAGTCGAGTCAGAAATGGCCGCTTTATTGAACAGGCCGGATCCCTGACGCTGCAGTTCGGCGCGGACTGCGCTTCTACAGCAACGGCCCGGGCGCCGTCACCATCACACAGCTCGTGCTGCATTTATGTGGAAATGCACCCAGTCAGTCGCCGCTCAGCTGTTAATTATGTCACGCCCGGCTCGTGCTTGTCGGCGTTGACGTCTTGTTGCAGATGAACCAGTCTGGAAGTTATGGCGGCATGTGCCTGGATGGAAACGTTGTGCGCGTACAGGAGCAGAATTCATCACGGAAAATCAGTGAGTTGAAGATTCCTGGAGGTGTTGAAGGCGAGCCCGTCATTCCTGATTTGGAGGGTTGTGCTTTTTTTTGGCGTTTTTTTGGTGGGAGAGAAAGATCACAGGGTGAGAAAATGAAACATGGAAAAGTGAAGGCCAGCTCTTTGATTCACCTTTCTCTCTTTCTTCGCTCTCTCCTCCTCCTCATCATCATCATCGTCATCGCCCTCCTTCTCTCGCTTGTCCTCCCTCACCCTCTTTTTACTTTGTCAGTTCAAAGCGGATCCCAAGAACCCTGCCTCACCCGCGTCTGTCTGGGCTTGTTTGATCTGCCGTGCGCGCGCGCACACACACACACACACACACACACACACACACACACACGCACGCACACGCACGCGTACACACGCCCAAGTCTCCACCAACTCAAAGGGACGCCACCGCTCACAGGAGCGCACGAATCCGCTCACAAAACGAGCGCGCGCACACTCACCGTGCATAATTCATAGAGAGCGGTAAACAGACGTGACTACATTATTCATAGTTTGGTGCGTTGTTATGTAAGGCTCTCTCTGCCCTCCTCTCCCCCTCAGTTTTGGGCACATATGTCTGCTGACTTATGTCTCCATGTGTCGTCCCAACGCGTGTCCCAGCGAACCCTTCACCTCACGCCTTCCCGTTGCGTAGTAAAGCTGCACCACGGCGCGGCACAAACGGGCTTTGGATCGGGGTGCCGCGCATTAACGTGCCGAGCACGGCCGGCTCCAGGCGTGACGCTGTCCAAATCCCCGGTTAGAATGCATGCGCGTGTTTGTGCATCTGCAGATTCATTAAACAGGAAGTTGTCCTCATAATTAATTTCCTGCCTTAATGTCAGGAAGATGGATGAGGACGATTAGGTGTAAGTGAGACAAATGCAACAAAGCAGATAGCAGATTCGGCTTTCTTCGGCGAAATTGCCTTCGGCAATTGGATCACTGTGGGGACTGGACTTTCTCCGCTGGTTTAAAAAAAAGTCCTTGTCTTTACCAATGCATCCGTGCGGAAAAAAAACAGGCGGAACAAGCACGTGCTCTGTATTGCGGAATCACGCGAACGCAATACACAATGTGTGATGTGTGATGTCTTGGGTCGTCATTTGAGGGCTGCTCCAGAAATGTGGCAGAACACGTGACGCCGTGCACTCACACCATGTACACACCATATGACCCGTGTGCGTCATCCTCAACGTGGAAGTGCGTGTGGTGCGTCGGTGGGTGGATGGATGATGGAAGTCAACACACGCTGGAGGAGGATTTCTGGAGGAGGACCGGGACCCTCTGATGGTGGCACCCGAGGCTTGAAATCCCTGGTGAGATGAGGGGGGGGTCCAGATTTCCAGGAGGTGCAACGGTGTCGAGGCCGTCATGGTCGGTGCCTGCTAGACGCAAGGCTGCGCGATTTTTGGCCAACAGCTGGGTGTGCTGGCCTCGAGAGGCTGGCGGGTGTTGGGGGGTTTTGGGGGTGGGTGGGGCAGTTATGTCTCCCACCTGCAGATTGTGTCTGCTGTTGACGCGTGGGACTGAGAGAACCCTCTGAGTTTCCTTCATCGTTTGTTGTTGACTGCGACGCCACACGCCGCTCCGTTTGCTGCCACTCGTCACCCGACGGGTTCGATGAACGAGGTCGACCGAGCTCATAGTTCTCCAGACGTCCTGGGATGATTCTCCTTCCTGCAGTAGTGCCGCAGTAGCGCCGACTCGGCCAATGTAGTCCAGCTGTGTACATTGATGAAAAGCTGCTTGAGTGCCCACCAGATGCTGCCCCCCCCGGTCCGGTGGACGCTCTCCCTCCTCCTCCCTCCTCTCTCCCCTGTTTGTCCTGTCGTACACGCCGTCACGCAGAGCAGCCCGTTGTGTGTGCGCCTTTCCTTTTTTTTTTTTTTTAGTTCTCGCCATCCATCTCTCTGAGCTGGCCTCCTCGCTGCCCTCACGTCCTGCTGCGGGACACGCCGTCTGCTCCGGGCCTTCGCTTTGACTTTGCCAACACTGGTTGGTGTGAGCATATACGGTATATTTGGGTGTTTTTGTGCGTCACCTCCACACTCTGTCTGTGTCTTCCAGCTGTCACTCTGACTCTGCAGATTTCTTGAAGGTTACAGCTACATTGCGAGCCCCTTGGTTTTGATGTGTGCTCCCTGAGGACGTTATGGCACCCAGCAAGCTCACAGTGACGTATGCCGATCCACAGTAATACTCATATTAGCGTTGTATTAGCCCATATTAGTGTTGTATTGTGTGTATGCATATGAATTGGCTGCTTTCGGTCATTAGCCGTTCATAGCTTAGCAGCGGTGAAAGCCACGGCAGAAATATCACTGTCTGAAGTAACGGTGATGGTCAGTTTGCAAAAGATTTGAAGTTGGGTGTCTTTTTTTTTCCAAAACTAAAAACACAAGAAGCGCAATCAGTGGAGCGTTTATCTATTCCAGCGTAAGCAGCAAACATTAGTATGCCTGGCTAATGGGCCTCGCTGACCGCGTGCAGATTTTACGAAAGGGGCGACTCCTGAATGCAAGTGTGCCTGCGGCTGACATTTGCCAAAAACCCTCTCCGTTTAAATTAAACATCTTTCAAATGACCTTGCGTCGCTCCTCTGACCACGTCCCCAAAACGGTCCACAGATTCGGACGGAATCAGTAGCTGTAATGTCATTACTGAAGTTCAGATTGTAATCACTTTGCTCTGCTCCGAAGTAATCAGATTATCTTGAAGCGTGGTATTGTTTTACAACTGGTCCACTAGAAATATTAACAAAAACAAGACAGAGACGTTCGGGTCAACTCGTGGAGCTAACGTGGTCTGGACCAGAGAACTGGAGCTGGTTGGTGAAATGTGACAGTAGTGAGTGGTAGATCTGCCTCTGTAATCGCTGTACACTGCAAGGCTGGAAGGCCTGACAGCCGTGGCAACAGTAACCAAGGGAGGCTCGGCGCCTGGTCAGTTATGTGTGTGTCTATAAAGCTCATGCTGGTGTCTGTTTCATCTGGAAAACATTCATAATCTGCCTGCGGCTCTGCTTGTGGTGCCCGCAGCTCGCCCTCCCTGTTACCGCAGGCCCATCTGTGTCCATCAGAGTCCGGGCGTGACCCTAAACGTGCAGCCGGTCAGCGTCCCCTGAGGAGACTCCCAGTCCGGCAAAGCCACTGGATGATTTGGACAAGTCCTGTTTGCACGACCGAGCTCATACTGTGTGCTACTTTAGCATCCGGGGGAGACAGGGCAGGGGGTAGAGGGACAGGGCGAAGACGGGAGAGCATAATTGAGTCATTAGTCCTTTACTGAACATGATGCATGAGGCGGGGAGAGAGGCATAAATATTGAATGAGAGAGAGAGAGAAACACAATGAGGGTAGTTGGGAATTTGCCCACAGCGAGGCAGTGCTGAGAGCCAGGAACGGAAACAAACATACTCTCCGACACTAGATGCATATGGTCACCATGGCAACCAAAAAAACGACATATTGCCTCATACTTTTTGTTTCCTCTTTTGCGAAACCAGACCTGCCCACACAGTAAAGGGGCCGCTGTTGTCTCATGTGGACGTTAGACAGGCAATGTGTGTGTGTGTGTGTGTGTGTGTGTGTGTGTGTGTGTATATACACAGGGTTCTCGCATTTGACATGAAAGTGAAAAAGGCGGAGAGGAGTTTGAGATGTCGGCCCGCAGGGTAGGACAGGAACCCCCCTGGGGAGAGGATGGGAGAGCTGGAAAGATTTGGCGCTGGCTAAATGGCCAGAGATGGAGAGATGTGGAGGGTCTACTGGAAGGGAGGGGAGAGACTAAAGAAAGTAAAGAATGACAGTCTTCTCTCTGAAACGAGTGGGTGAATGAGGAAGAAGTGGGAGGAGGGAGTAGGGGTAGGCTTCGGGGGGGACGTTTCATGATCCATCTTCCAGCACCTGACACCAGATCAATACTCACTGAACCACAGCAAAGCGCCCACATCTCTCTGCATCTCTCGCTCTTCTACAGCTGTCCCCCCCCCACACACACACACACACACCTCTCCATCACTTCCCTCGTGCCTGTGACCTTCCTCACATTGTTCTTTCCGAACAGGCGGACATGCTTTCATCCCTCGCCCGACGTGTTGTTTTGAAGGCTGATACCAGTGCCTGCGTTTGCACTGAAGCTGCAGGTCGCTGGCCCATTTGTCGCTGACATTCAAAATCATTTTCACGTCGCGCGCTCGCCAAAATTTCACCCTCGCCGCGGACGGTGGCGCTTCCGTCACGCCGCGGGATCCGGCCGACAACCGCACTTTGCCTGCCTGACCTTTCCGCTCCCATTACGCTCGTGCGCGACGTCAATACTTTGCGATAAAATTCGGATTAAAGGAGTAAAAACAGCCCGACGTGTCGGTTCAAACCCGAAATGCCAGAGCGCGTCCACGACTTATTTCTTTCCCTCTCTGATTTATGCTGTTTTTCAGCTCAGAGGGGTAAAAGGTTTGGGCTAATCCTCTGTCTGCTAACAGCTGCTGAAAGAGCTGGAAATGAGCGTGAGCAAAACATTTCTCGACGTATTCCTGTGAAAACAACAGCAACAAAAAAACATATTCCCTCGCTCTCTGTAGCTGGTGCTTCTTGGTCGTCACAACAGTGAGCATCATGTACAGCTGACTGACATGTGGCTGTGTGCAAGTACAAACTTAAATGGAAAATTCTGTGTATCCTATAAAAAATGTTCTAAAGCAGCTAACGCTAACGTAGCCTCCAGCTACAAGCCACAGATATTGCTAACCTCAGACCGTGATGGTGGCTAAGCTAAGAAGCCAGTTAGCTCTGATTTATTCGTCCGACATAATGACCCGTGCTTTTGTTAATGTGAAAACATGACCAGCTGTTCGCTGTCACCGTCAGCCAAGAGCTTTTACATCAGATACATATTCCCGCAACTGGCAGTAAATGACACGCAGCACATCCCTGGGTCAGAGCGGGGTTGTGTGATTGTCGCCTCTGTAATCCATCATAGTGGAGGTTTTTGCGTGTCCTGATGTGCAGAGAGGAAAGCGGAGGGCGAGCGAGACCGAGCGCTGATCCAGAATGAGGGCATGAGGCAATAAGGCCGGGGCGTCTTACGTCATCTCATAAGGCAGCAGATGCGCCATCAAATTCAGTTAACGGCTTAGCCCCCACCGAATGACATCAGGGAAAATGGAAGTCTTTTTTTTTTTTTTAATGGAAATCCCTGTAATGTTTTCACTCATCTCAGACTGACACAGACTTCCGCTCCCTGCCACTCACATCTCCCAGATCACGGGTGTAATGGACTGGCAAGAATTAATCGTGAAACCCAACAGTAGCAGATCATTTGATTACTCGCAGCAACCTCCACACCCCCACCACCACCAACAGAAAACACAATTATTTTAACAACACAAGGGACACCCCACAGACATGCTAACCTAATGAAAGGCAATCGGTTAATAATCAGTATCTTAAGAATTGTATTGAAGCTGATGAATCTAATTTTAATCTGATTGACCAAAGTGATCGATGTGACGTCCCCGCGGTCAAACGCTGACCAGTCACCTTGCATTTCAAATCTTCTATCTCCAGTAGCAGCAGAATGTTAGTGAGCGTCCTCGCCTTACAGCTAAGAGGTAACATCACTAGCTGAAGATGTGTGAAAAGCAAAAACTGCTCTGGAGAGGGGTTCGCAACGAGAGGGGGGTAATGACTGTATTGATCAGGGTGACGCAGTTTTGTGTCTCCACGTAAATGTCTGCATCGACTGTTACTGTCGCTCCTTTCTGCCTGTCCACACCAGCAAACCGTAGTGAGGTTGGAAAACAGTGAATGAAACTGGGGGGGATGATTGGACAGGCAGAATATGGAAGTGGGGGTGGGGGCAGAGCCAACAGCTCAGCTAGATTGAAGAATTGAAGATGTGCTCAGTGACAGCTCGGGGTTAAGGATCGGTGCTTCAATGTCACTATGACACCCCCCAACACACACACACACACACACACACACACACACGCACAATGTCTGAGGCATGCTGGGAAAGGGGCTATGTTTCTGTCTGTGGGGAGCGGAAGATAAGGAGTGGACAGACGGTTAAAGACGACATGGGTGCATCAGCCGTCCATACCTGTTAGCGTCAAAATGCACCGACGTGGATGCACATGCTGCCCGTTACAGGGAGAGCAACACTTGGAGCTCAAGCATGCACAAAATATAAGTAGCAAACACAGCAGCAGCACTTTTCACCGATTGTTGCACATCTATTGTCTTTTCTTTTTTTTTTGGCTTTAACTGAAAAAACCCCAACCTCTTAGGTAAATGTTCAGGGTGGCAATTTGTTCCCCTTTTGTTTTCATGCCAAGGATGTCACCTCATCCACTGGTCTCTAGCTCACCTTTCACTTAAACATGAGTCATAAAAAACGCAAACATCGGCCAACAAGCGCACTAACACACACAGACACACACACACACACACACGGCCGTGGATGCCTCATGCCTCCTGTCTGCATTAAGCTGCATTTAGTGAATAATGTATGAGTTGTCTGCCGGTGTGCTTCTCTGACAGATGCTACCTTCTGTCACTCATCCAGCACTCCACTGCCCCCCCCACACACACACACACATACTGTACATCCTGGATATGTGCAGAGGTCACACAAGGGCACGGTGGAGACAGTATTGATGCTTCTGCACAAAAGACACTCTGTCCCATTTACTCCGAAACGTGATCACGGCTGCTTTACAGCTCGGCGACTCCCATTCGTGCTTCACGACGGAAGTACGAGCTTTATCGAACACGCACTGTTCGCACAATGCAGAGAGAGAGAGAGAGAGAGAGAGAGAGCATCCTCTTGAGTCAGCCTCAGTGGAACTTATCAGAGCTCTGGAAATCAAGACGAGCGGCTGCAGTGAGATGCTTTTTGAAATCAGAAATCAGCAGGCGGTGAGCACAGCCCTGTAATTTCCTCTCCTGACGCTCAGAGGCTCTCTGCTATCACCGCTATTGATCAAGTATGTTGTGCGGGATCTCTCTCCCTGTCTCTGGCCTGTCTGGGAAGAGAAAGCAAAGACGGAAAGTGGGGGTGGGAGGGGAATGAGAAGGAGCGAGAGCAGGAGGAGGAGGGAGGCGGCGCTGTGGAAGACAAGATGAAAGGGACCGGTGGAGAAGTGGAGACAGACACCAGACTCGAAAAGACGGGATGCAGCAGAAATGGGAGGAGAGAGAGAGAGAGAGAGTGGGTGGGGGGGTGGGGGGGCCTGAACACAAGGTGAAAAGAGGTGAGCGCCTCATCCGCTGCTCTCTGGGTGTAAAACTCCTCTTCTTCGCTTCTTATTTCAGACATTGAGCCGCGGTACTCCGCCTCCAGCCTCGATGACTTACCCTGTGGCAAGAGCATAATGAATGTCGCCCCGCTCTCCGCGGACAGGACAATTTATTCCTGGGGAGCGCAAGGGCGGAGGAGTCGCGCGGCCAGCGTGCGGCAAAGCCACCGGGCGAACCGGGGTCCCGGCGTCCCGTCGGGCGTGCTCGCCGCGAACTGCGGCGGGAGAGCGTTAGCTCTGGCAAACGGACTGAAATAAATGGCCAATTCAGACATGCTCTTGCCCTTCTCGCTCTCCTCCTGCCGCTCCCTTCTCGTAACAGATTAGCTGTATTAGCAACGCCGGCAGAGGAAATGATGGCGCTTTGCTCGGCTGGGATCGATGTCCGGGGAGGTAATTAGAGCAGAAGCGTTTTACGTTGGTGCTGTGAACCAGGCGGGCCGGCTAAAAATACTGTACGTCCACACTTCCGCTTGCGTGCGGCGCAGTCGGTTGCTCCCGTGCCGTCCCAAATGGAAATTCCCATTAATAACCCACATTATGCAGGTTTTAAGTGACACGTTGTCACTCAATCTGTTGTTAAAATAGATATTGGGTTTGTGTACGTTGTGCAAATCAAACAGTGCGCCGCATGGAGCATAAAGCCGCTGCTGCGCTGCTTCCCATGGTTGGAAACTTCGGAGCATGTCGCTCTTGTGGCCTCGCTCATCAGTGATGTCACAGCGGGGGATTTGCCTTCGACAGCTGATGGCTGGCTCCCGTTGTGACACTGGCTGGCGCTGAGCTTGATTTTTACATATCCTTTTTGCGTGTCTGGCTAAACAAAGGCCGATGGAGGAAAGCGCAATCACGTCGCGTGCGATTCTTCAGCCGGCCCGAAGGAAGCTGCGCGGACGCCGGGCCGATGCTGGCGCGGCAATCAGCCAGACGGGTGTGGAAAATCGTTGCCAAGTGTTATTATCAGAACAGAATAGCCGATGTTTCACTCCATTATGCAGACACTCGTGCACGCAGAGCGGTCGAATCGCTTTGAGAGCTGCTCCTGTGCCTCGGTGTACGTGACGTTGTTTGCGTGGCAGAAATGAGCTCATCCACGAAGCCCCCGGGGTCACATTTCCTCAAGAGGGGGGGCGAGAGGAAGAGCTGCAGCAGCTTTCTCAGGCACAGAGAGAGAGAGAGAGAGTTGTGTTTTTGGTTTTTTTTTATCTGGTTGATGAGGGCGGAAGGAGGGCGAGTGCGTGTTCGGAGAGTAAAGCGTGAAAAATAAGATAAGAGGGGGGAGGGACGCGGCAGGCAAGGGGGAGGGGAGGGGTGGGAGGACGATGCCCTGTTGCATTTTTATCAGGTCTGAGTTTGGGTCGCCATGGGAATGGACGCGCGGTGTAGACGCGGGTCGCCGTGCAAGGACAACTCGTCGCCTTATCGCCGCGTCTCGCCCTCGCTCCCGCCTCCTCTTTTCCCTCCAGCTTTCCTGTCTCTTTATTCCCACTTTAAATCCTCACCCCCCTCCACGTCCTTCCCGTCTGCGGCTCACGTAGGACTGCTGCAAACACCGCCGGCCTTGAACCAGACCAGCAAAAAGCGAACCCAGGTTCACGAGCGTCTGCCTTAATGTTTGTTGTCCCGGCCGTACGGTGCATTTTTATGAAACGCCGGGGCACCTTGAATTACCTGAGTCCCGTCCTCCGGCTCATGAGATGGACAGCAGCGCTGAAAGCGTTGATGCTGGATGTGTTTGTATTCTCAAGCAGCCCACACACTTGGTGTGCTGGTCAGGCTTGAATACCCTTAATTAAGAAGTCTAATCATTTCGCCATCTATTGAAATCCTCCTGAAAAAGAAGTATTTTTTTTGCCTTCTCTGAGCCCTTCTCTGGCCTTGAAAAAGCCACTAAAAACAGTGCGGGTGTAGCGTGATTGCCCCCTGGTGGTCACATCTCGCCCCCTGCAGGCGGAGGAGAGGGTTTTGTTGTTGCGTTCTGGCTCTATTCCTGTTCCGCTAATCTTTTTCTCATTTTACTTTGCAGGCGTTGTTCTTTGAACGCTTCCTCTCGAAGCGGCCGTCCCTGGACTGCGACTGCCCTCTGTGCAGGTGCGACAGCTGAGCGTGCTGAAGTGCCCGACTCACTTTTCCGGCTCCGTTTATCAGAAGTGTTCCCACCTCTACAGGGCTTCATCTCCATATTCATTCGGCGGTGGAGCAGGCTACAGTGGACGACCCCGGGGCTACAGAGCCGCGCCATCACTGGAAGTCTCTGATTAAAGTCCTCTGTCTCCTGCTTTGAAGCCAGTAATGCCGTTCAGCAGACCGGGGCCACGCCGCGTGAGAATTGTAATGAAGGTGAGATATGAGAAGTCAAACGGGATGTCACTGTTTGACTGTATGACCAGGACATTTACAGATTTATTTACAGTATGTTTTGCTCACAATAAAAGTTGAAAAAGAAAAACGAAAAGGAGAAGGAATGCAGAATCTGTGATCAAAACGCAAACATCTTACCCGGAAAGAAAAAGAGAAAGACTTGGTCAAAACCAGTAAACGAGGAAGTTCCGCATGGACGCACAGTGAGGTGACAGGGGGTTTATGGGATGTACAGTATGTGTGCCATAAAGAAGAAGTCACACAATATTAGGATTGATATTTCCTGAGACGTTGTCACACTGGGCTGCAGTGAGTTCGCCGCCACAGTCGGCACTGAGACATCACTTACACGATCAACTTAAAGCATTGACTGCTGTGTGTCATGTGAGCTTCAGCTCTGCAGCTGTCAAGTTGATTCATCAGTGATAACAACACATGCACAGAACAATAAACCACTGAGAAAGGGGGACATTTATTTATAATAACCTTTCTTATTAAGCTACAACTTTACTTTTCACAGTGTGTGATGCTTTTACATAAGTGAACCATCTTTTTTTTCTCTTCCATCCGCTGTTGCAGCTTGACGCGGGCATTGCCCCCCCCCTGCGGGCCGCGGCAGCAAATGACTCCTCCGCCTCCGCCGTCCCGGCCACGCTCCGCTGCGGCAGGTAGGTGGCAGCAGATACCAGCCTCTGCGAACCCGTGAGCGGCGCCGAGGGACCGATCCCCTCTGCTGTTTGTGTTAGTAATTATAGAGTCATTAAACCTCAAGCATCCTCAGCTGAGGCAGACTGTTATCTGGAGATCAATAATATTCTGTGCGTGTGTGTGTGTGTGTGTGTGTGTACGCGGGGATGTGCTTTTGGTTAGAGCGGGGTTAGGAGAGAGACGAATAGGGGAGGTTGACTGCAAGTAATAGCCATAATTAGGGGTAAATGTATACGTGCGCGCGCACACACACACACACACACACACACACACACACACACACACACACACCAGACATGTGCCCACATGCAATAGCCTGAGGTAATTTGGCGGCACTAAATGAGATTATCAGTAGCGAGGTGATTAATGAGCATCCCTACTGCAGAGCCTTATAATCAACAGCCACCGCTCCACTGTGATGCACAGTAGCTGGAGCCGTGTGCAGGTACGCGATACCCCGGCACCCGCTGCTAACATCAGCCTCCCCTCACCGGGACGCGCAAACAGTCGACGGTTACGCCGGCTGAGCGACAGCGGCGGATTTAACCGTGCTGAAACGAGGTGAGTGGGTGAAATCGGGCCTTTACGGCACGTTAAACGGTCAAGGTGCAGAGAGGAAATGCGCAACAGCACGAGCACGGTCCGCCCGCAGCTGTGTCAACACTTTGTCACAGTGTTCATTTTGAGAGATCCACGCCATCAGTATTTATACACACAAGCTGCTTAATGCTAGAAAATAATACATCTATATAAAGATTTCCATTACTACAAATTGGGAAAGCGGTGATTTTCATGCTTCAGAGCGAGACGAAATTTTCATTTTTCTGTCAGCAACAAATTACAGAAACAGTGTAAGGCTAACTGTTGAAGGAGCAATTGACTCGCTCTACCCCAGAGGATTCATGGGAAATGTGGTCTTCATTTTAAAGAACACACACACACTGCCTGAACAAAGCAATAATAAATGCATGCATGTGGCATTGTAGCACGGATTTATGATTTTATGTCTTTATTGTGTGACTTCAGCATCATATCTATGGAAGAGAGGAGTTTTGAAGGAGACTGGTAGCCCCTAAATATTACATTGTGTCAGTTTGTGTCAAAGTCTGGAAAAAAAACAACTTTTTACAAACATTACTGGGAAATTTGCATTTGAAAATTACAGTAGAAGCTTCACTTTGCATCAGTGGCAAATGATATAAAGAGGAAAAAGCCTTTAAATTATGCTTTTCGTTAAGCTGTAGAGGAAACAAACACCAAAGAAGTGTGTGTGTGTGTGTGTGTGTGTGTGTGTGTGTGGGCACAAACTGTCTCTCTTCACAAACTATCCTCGCCACTAATTTGAAGGTTTGTGGGAAATGTGGTCTTTATTTTGAAATACACAAATATTGACCAAAGCAGCGCTGTGCAATTGATTATAGCAGTTGTATAAATCAGGCCCTTATTTCCTTAATGATGCCAGGGTGTCAAAATAAATTTCATCCACTGATTCCACGCGAGACACATTAAATAAAGCACGCAGCGGAGGCGCGCATTTCCAGGAGCCGCCTCGTTTCACTACGCACAAGCCCAACAACCGTCAGCAGCTGTTTAATCCCCACCTCGTCCTCGGCGGCGGCCGGAGAGCCGGTTCACCATCTCTGGGTGCAGACACCTAGATCAGATAATGCTCTCTAAGTCTCTGTAGCGAGCTGTTTGAAGTGGCTGCAATGAACGGCAGCCCGCCCCCCGCCCCCGCCCTTCGCCTCTCGTTCTGGGGGAACTGCGCGGGGTGACGGGGTCAGGGTGACTGGAGTCCCCTCCATCTCCATATAGGCTGTAGGCTACAGCTGTTCCTATGAGATTGGTACCTCAAACACACGGACTGTTCCTTAGATGTGCCTGCGTGCGTGTGTGTGTGTGTGTGTGTGTGTGTGTGTGTGTGTGTGTGTGTGTGGGGTGATAAGGGCCAGAGGATTGAGTCGTCTTCATGGTGTAGAAGTGGAGGGATTATCCCATCATCACTGCGTTAGACACAAAGACGAGGGTGGTGCACCAGTTAACCAGGTGCCGCAGTGCCCACCCCAACCGCAGCCTTTCACCTCCACCACAGCAGCCCTGGCTCCTCTCTGCTGTCCATGCAACTGCTCTAACTGCTCTGGTTTGCTCCCGGTAAAGCGTTCTCCGCTTCATAAAGGGGGAGTCTGGTGGCGTTCTGCACCTCCCCTCCTGTGACCTAGTCCCATGGTAAGATCCAAACGGCAGTGAGTTGATCCTCCAAGGCTGCTTCCGTGGAGCGGGTCGCTGTCCAAGTGACCAAGTGAGCAAGTGGTGACTCATTTTCCAACCATGAGCATGTTTTCAAACAGTCCCACATACACAACCTTGAGGGGTAAACACTCCTGCCGTGTAATATTTATTCATCCCTGGTTGCAAATAGTCCCCAACAAATGCACTGTTTTTTTTAGTTTTTAAAAAAAAATGTACCCAGGTTATTAATATGCCTGTTTAATAAATTAAAGCAAAGAAAGACGACCCTTTAAAACAAATTCTTTTAAAAGGAAGCAAAGGATTTTGGGGCTACAGGGTAGGAGAGTTTTAAAAAATAACGAGAGGCCGACATTAACAAAACCGTAAAATATCCTTTATTGCTTCAATTATATTTTTACTTTCCTTTTTATATAATAATTAAGTAGTCAATTGTATGAACAGCTTTTAGGTTTCTATGTTAAAAGCCACTTTACCTTGTGCCAAGCAATAAAATGAATATATGATTTATTAACTGTTATTATAGTAATTATTTAGAATTTACTGTTTCTATAGCAGGTCTTATTAGAAGATGGTGCATGTTCCTTTGTGTTTCCGATTTTCAGTCTTCCATAAAAATAAAATTTTTTTAAAAAAATAGCAATTAGTTATGAGCTTTTGGCAAAAACTCAGTCACAGTAAATCATAGTGGGATTATGCTATGAAGTGATGCTGTCAGAGGAAGATGATCACAGATGCGTTTTATTAGGCTTTAATGAAGTCAGCAGCTTTTATTGATGTTTTTTTAAACTCTCAAAATCCGCTAAAATTTCATCAGAGCAGCCGCGCATATGTGACATGTTAAACGCCGCGTTACGGAAAGAAGGAGAAGGAAAGGGGGAAAAAAGCTCGTTCTCGTCGAAGCGAAGGTGAAATTGGCGATGAAAGCATTAATGAGGCGACATCGGGAAGCCGGTCCAATCCCGCCGTTCAAAACACATCACTGCTGACACTGCCGCCGCAGTTTCCAAGCTGTGCTGGCCGGCCGCGTCAAATGTGTGTGTGTGTGTGTGTGTGTGTGTGTGTGTGTGTGTGTCCCTTCCCCATTTATCATCCCCAGCTATCAGCACATGACTAAAATTTAGCCTGACCTCATCGCCGTTCGTCTGTCGATGCCTCAGCGTCGCCGGGGGTGTGACTGTTTATCATCCTAAATAAACATGTGGCGCTGAACAAAAGAACGCTCTCGCGTTGCTCCCTGGATCGGGAACACGTGAGCGCGGAGACGCCCGGCGGTGGCTGCTGGCCACGGCGGGAAAATCTGCTGATGCCGGTGTCTCCTTAAATCTGTTCAGCCTGCGCCCTTAAATCACAGAGTGACGGGCAGGAGGACGCAGCACATCGGCGCGGTTGTCACCGCTCAAATATGTGCTGCTGCGTGCCGTTTGCGGGCGAGCGGCGGGTTCGTTTGATCCCGCAGCGGCAGCTCGGGTGACCGAAACCCCGTTTTTTTGCGCGGCACATGCAGGTGTATTTATGTGCCATATGTGCGACGTGGTATTTTTAGCGGCTTTCGCGCGCTCCTCCTCCTGCTCTGCCTTCATGCAGCTTGCCATTTAGAGCGGTTGAATTATTGAGGAGTAACATTTGCGCCAGCCATCCTGGGGTGTGTGTGTGTGTGTGTGAGAGAGAGAGAGAGAGAGAGAGAGAGACTGAGGTACACACTTCTTTGACGGCCACCTGCTGGAGCCACCGCAGCTGAAGAGCCATTATTAGCAGCGATGCTATCATGCCGCACGCCGTAGCCATTTCACTTTGATACATGCGGACGATCCAATACGTAGCAAGTAGGACACATGGACCTGACCAACAGTAAAATACAGGAGTATTAAAATCAGAGGATAACTATTCGTAGCAAAAAGCATGGCTTCTTCAAACCCAAACATATATTCAAGGGTAAGGCCGCCGTTACTCTGCATTTTCCTTGCCGTTAATGGAGCCCATCAAAACCGAAGACGTCTCAGTCCATCTCCCGAACCTTTTTCAGCGGTAACCCTGTCTGTGCAGCTCAGCCCCGGTCCTCTCGGTTCCTGCTGATCTTTGCACACCAAGTAGCAAACACATAGTTTGAGTTCTAAAATCGACAAATTTCATACGATGGCCGAGCGCTGCCCTTTTTTAAGCCGGTGCTACACGATGAGAAAAAAAGGCAAACGTTTGGGACTACTTTCAGCTCCACATAGTGAGTGTTTACAGAAGCAGACTTAATAGAATGGATTCATTGCTAGTTTAGATTTTTTGTTGATGTAAGGAAAACTTAGAGTGTTACAGTACCAGCCTCATCCTGTATGCCACAGATATCACTCATTTCATTTTTCACAGTTGTAAAGAATTCAAACTTTCCCTCTTTTTCTCCGCTTCTCCTCAGTGACCTCTTCCACTTCAAGAGAATGGACTGGATCCAAGCGCCTTCCTGTTCATTCGTCAGCGAATGTGTGCCGCCATTTTGTGCTCCATTTGCAACAGTTCACAACCCTGACCTCTGAACCTGGGCGTCTCGGAGGTAACTGAGGCCAACCCCAGGATTAAATCCCCAGAATGGCTGCCTCGCCGAGCTGTTTATCCACTGACGTTTTATTAAGGTTCCTCAACCTGAATGAAAGCTGTTGTCGCTGGCTGACACAGGCAGAGCCAATTAATCAAAGCCTTGTGTGTGTGTGCGCGCGTGCGCGAGTGTGCGTGTCAGATTTCAGGCCGCACACCTCACCAGTGTGTTTTCACACTGCACACTGTTTCTTTAACCTCTCCCAGACTCCTCCAGGCCTCGCCAGGAAAGGAATCACAACAGACTTAGGTTACACATGTCCGACAGAGTGTGTGTGTCTGTATGCGCGCGCGTGCGCCTGCATGCCTGCGGGGGCGTGTGCACTGCAAGACTCTCAATTTTAACAAGGATTAGCTCTATATTTTCCTTTCATCAATTTTCTGACGGATCCCCAAATATGTACGAAATCAAATCGGGACAAGTGGCGCCCTGTGCGGATGTTTGGCTGGTCAAGCCCCTTCTACCTGAGCGGGTCTGAGGTTGTTGAACTTTCACTCAACAAGGGACAACACCCCTGCCCACACACACACACACACACACACACACACACACTCGAACCTGCTCTTAAGTCATTACAATAATCCCCCCTCAGTCCGGATCTGGGAGCAGAGCAGGGACTCTTCGAACTTTCGATTAAACCAGACGCTGGCCCACTGCGGCTCAAACGAGAGGCCTCGGCAGACCACCACTGGTGCTGTAGAGGAAAAAAAAAAAAGAAGAAAAAACACATGGGGACGTGCACGGGTCTGCACAAACACACACACACACACACACACGCACACTGGGCGGGGGGGCGTAGGTACTGCACCCGTAACTCTTCCTGAAATATACGTACACTTCAAAGCTGCAGCAGAAGCTAAAGCCGAACAGCGAGCGTGCATAATGGAATTTCCATACTGTGTCGCACAACTGTACATTGACAATGCAGACGCACACGCGCGCTCGGAGAGGCGGGGGCACCAGAAACAGCTCTTTATATCTCTCCCATTCAAATCGATTTGTTTACGGTCAGCTGCCAAAGGGACCAAATCTAACTGTTTCCCCTTGAATACATTAGGCGGTGAGTGAGGTTGGAAAGTGATAATGACTTCCCCTGCCACTCTCCCTTTCTTCTCCTCCTCTGCTCGTCCTCTTTTCAACCCCCACCCCCCATCCCTCCATCGGCGCTCATCTGCATCTGTGACTCAGATGGGGATTTTGACTTGTACTTGTCTGACTGAAGCAGGGCGGACTCCGTCTCTCTCTGTCTTCTGTCTCTCCTTGGCCACAGACATAGAACAGCCCGGTCAAAGGGCTGCCTCCTTGTGCCTCTCTCTCTCTCTCTCTCGCTCTCTCTCTTTCTCTCAGTCCTCTGAAGGAAAAGGCCCTTTCTCCCTCCGGCCAGGACGCCGTGGCTTGCATACATCAGCCCCGTGGGCTGAATAGCCCAGGGACAAGAACCTCGGACACGCAGTTTCATCTCTCCATCACTCCATTAGTGCATTCATTTGCAACAGTGCACTCACTGCGGTGTTGCCACCAAGTTTTAAACTCGTTTTATTATCGCTAACTCTCTGTGTGTTGGGTCAGATTCGTTTAATTACTACGGCTCCAAAAAATCACAAATTAGTCCATTAACCTTCATTTCGATAATTCGAATTTCAATGTGTGAGCACTGTTGTTTTCACTCAGACAGCAGTAAGTAATGCATTTGCTAGGAACTATTTTCAGCAGCGGATTAACATGCATATGGGTTGGGTTTTTTTTGTGAATGCTGTGCAGTGAAGCATTTAGGTGTCCCGAGATTCAAGTCAGTGGTTAACGTCGGTGCGATATTTTGACAGGTCAGCACCTGCAGCGCTTCATCTGGGGTAACATGTATGTAAGGAGGTTCTCGGGGTTTTTTTGTGTACAGGTTCATGGTTGCAAGGGCAGGGACGGCCAGATCTTAAAATCCGTGAGCGAGCGATGGAGGGGAAGGGAGATTGAAAGAGACAGAGAGGACTTATTGTACCAGTGTTAGCAGATGTACAGCAGTGGGATGTGTGACCAAAGCTCTGTCAAGCCTGCGGGTATCAACACAACGGGGACAGACTGTCATCCCCCCTGGCTATTAATATTACATTACTGTCACTTCAGACCAATCTCTCAGTTAAAGAGTCCTGTGTGTGTGTGTATGTGTGTGCAAATAGAAAAATAGAGCTAAATTTGCAGCGAGAGCCAGATTAGGCTTTGATCCATTATGCAGGGAGGCAGGAGCCGGGCCTCTATAAATGAGTGTTGAATTATGTAAAGCAGCGTGCGCTTCAGAGCGGAGACCTTTGGCGAGAGGTGACCGTCAGGGGCGGAGATCGGGCGGGACGCGATGGGCGACGATGACGTGCGGTGGCCGGTGAGGTCACGTCTGACTCTCAGGGAAGCCCGAGAAACACCAGGAAGCGTCATCTGGCTAACATGTGGATCTGGTTGAGTGCTGGATTACTGCCCGTCGCGGCGCTTAGACACACGGTTTGTGTTTCTCGGCTGTCTGCGTGCTAAGTATTTCATTGTTGTTCATCTGCAGCTTTTGGGATGTTTCGGTTTCACAGTTCTGTAGTAGGGTTGTGACGCTTGACGGTGATTGTTTCAAATTGACTGTGCGTGATATTTTGTGCTGACATTCAATGTCTGATTTTCATTAGCGTCATTTTTATGTTTTAAGATCATTAAAATGGGGCAGAGAGAGAAGGACAAGGCAAAAGGTAAAAGCTTGACTCGTGACTCTCTCACAGGCTGGTTAGCACAGTACAGGTTTTATAGACTGGCTGGCTGACTGTTAGAGAGAATTGTCTTCCGTTGTGAGACACCTGGTGTCGAAATAACTTCCAACATGCAGTCTGTATAATCTAATAACGCAATTAAGTTTCAGGGGACACTGGGACACTTGAATGGAACATTGTAAGTGTTAGAATTTACACCTGTAGACAGACGATGGCTGGATGGATGGGTAAAAGTCGTCACTTGGCTTTACTGTGGACAGTGTCTGGATACGGAGCGCTGAAGTCAGGTCAGTCGAGACGCTGTTCAAGAGCTTCAGAAAAGATGGACATGTCATGGCGGGGGAAAGCACAGGTGGAACACATTAACAAAAGCTGTGCATGCTTGCCGAGTGACATTTGATGGAAATCAGCCATCCTTGATGTTATTAATTACACCTGGCTTTTCCTCCCTATGTGAGAAGGGTCTGTCTTTAAAGACTAAGACACCCTCTCATCTTAGGCCCTTGATTTGAATCGGGGAAAAGAGCCACAAAGGAGGGCTCGCTCTTCCAGGGGAAGTAAAATCACTCCACGGAGAAATGGAATGATGATATTAGGTAAAAATACATATGAAGAATATGGATTTGTTGCGCAACTTGCAGGTGCCACCACAGATTTGTAGGCCCGGGGCCTCGTGACCCACCCCTCCACCACCGAGACCTCTTTATGTTAATGAAGGAGATATTCTGCCACACGTGACCTGACCTGCCACACGAAGTGAGGTATCGCTGTCAGTCTTCTTTAATGATACCGGTTTCTCAAAACAACAAAAAAAAAGTTCATATTAAAATGCGACACAAGCCACTTATAAATTTTGTCAGGCTCCCCGAAGAAATCTCACGGATCATCTAAAAATGACGTTACAGCATACGCAACTTTTCCAGAAAACTTGCAACACATATAAGCAAACACACACACACACTCAGGGACACGGACGCACACTCTGAGCTTCGTGGGGGGAATATGGCTGGAATTCGAGCTCGTCGACGCAGCATGTGGAAGGGAAGAGGAGGCAGCAGCCTGCCAGAGTGTTGTTATTCAGGTCTACACGCCTCGGCATCTGTGTCAGCTAATGAGAGAGACTCGGCTCTGTTTCATCTAGTCTCCCCGGACCAGGAATTAGCATCTCCAAAGACAGACGCGGCGAGAGGGACGGAGGGAGGGAGAGGAAAGAGAGAGGCAGAGCCACAGAGAAGATGGAGGGAGAGAGGGGGAAAAAAAACGAGGCGAAAAAGAAGTGTGATCGACAGAAAAGGGAGGGGTGGGGAGGGGTTTGCTGGCTTCCTAGACAGGGAGGTGAATATAAACACAAACTCTGTGTCTCTCTGTCCCTCACACACATGCTGTAGCATATTGACAAGCCAGAGTTAAGTGAGGTGGCGGAGTGTGAGACAGCCCTTAATAGGTCCCCGATGGACCCCCGAGATGAGAGGCCAGCCGCTCAACACAGAGGGAGAGGGTGGGCGGGTTGGGAGGCGAGGGGTCACAGGTCAGAGGTCGCCCGATCATTACACCCCCACAGTCCCCCGCCGCCACCCCCACCCTGCTCCTCTCCCACTTGACTGCGCCTAATGATTATTAACACGTTAAAACACTTAAGGAGCGCTGGGAGTGAACGCACCCCAGAGAGAGAGAGAGAGAGAGAGAGACAGACAGAGATGAGAGGAGAGGAGGGGGAGAAAGGGGGAGAGGGAGGTATGGAAATGATGTGCTTGCACATGATTTGCCGGATAGATATCACTAATCACCTCGTCCCTGTGGTGACACCATTGGGATGCACACTCATAGACACACTTTCACTAATACAGGCTATACTCTCACATAGAAACAGTATCAACCTAATAAATATTTCTCTTTTGCATTCAACGTTTTTTTTTTTTTTTTTTTTTTCAAAGACATGGTGCATATTTAAAAGGCTTCCCATGTGTGTGTGTGGCGCATTTGATCTAATTGTGTGCGTGCATGTACTCGGCGGTGCACGAGTACATTTCTGCACCCCGAATTTTGGTTCTCCTGTGCGTGAGCCTTCGTGCAGCAGGTTTTCGCGTGTACACAAGTGTGCGCGCGCGGAGCAGCGGGGAGCCCTCTCATCTGTGCTTAGCCCAGTAAATGGTGAGTGATTGAAGGGCTTGATGTGGAGTGATTCAGCTGGGAGCTCGTCTGTCTGCGTCGAGCCCCGCAGCTCATAATCTCGTGTAGCAAGGCTCTTCACAGCTCGGGAAACTGAAGCCGGCGGAAATGCTTCACAGCCGCCGCGGATGAACCCAAACCAAAGAAACCACCCACAAAAAGTTTCCCGAAAGGGATGGTACCCTTCAGCAACTCTAAATGGGCTGATGAGATAAGAGTATGTAGCGAGCGAGCACGATGAACAGAGGAATTATGAGTCAGTAGTGAATATTTGACGCTCAGAATAGAAAGACTGCACTAAATAGAGATTAAGCAAACATTTTAGAAAGTATATCCACTATATGCCTCTGCTTGTTTGTGATAGCATCAGACAGTTAAACAAAGCTTTCGCTGATCCAAGTTTACTCTGCTAAATACATTTTCAGATTCTCCAACCAGCACACAGTCCAAAAAGTAGATAATCAAGAGAATCAGGCAGTATGAAGATGTAAATGAAGTCGTCATTGAGCTGATTATGATCATTTATGGTTATGCAAATTTCAGATCACGTTGTTGGTTTGTTCAGATTTTCTGTAATTTAAAGTTTGTTAAATTAAAGGAAATTCTTTTTTTTTTTTTTTTTTTTTAATCGGCCTCCAGACCACATCAGAGCAAAATCCACCCGTGCATCTTTGCATGCTCGGACAAAAATATGTGCTAATATGCGAGCCAGCCAAGCTAGCAAAGCGAAATAGCCCTCTGAGCTAACAAGCTTGCTAACTGTTATTCAAGACACTTAATTGACTCAACGTGACAGATAGCTGCCTTTATTTCGAGCTCTGCGGCTTAATGTTCAGCCACTGTCTGGATGGCTTGCTGCTGGTGAAAAGAGCAAATGAACTTAAAACAAAAATGTCTGTGCAGATTCTACACCTCCGCATGTGAACTCAGTGATTCGCTGGACAAAATTGAGAGGAGTGTTTTTCGGCATTTCGAATGCTGAGCATTTACTCTCGAGCCTGTACGTGCTCACATTTACACACAAGCTGAAACCTCTGCTGCCTGCTGGGTTTGGACCTGAAACCAAATTGTCATGCGCTCTCAGCGGTTACGCTTCAACTGATTTCATCTGGTTTTGGCTACTTACTCCTCAGTGTTTCAACCTCAGATGACGCTTGCTTTGACTTCCTAAATTCCACCTGGAACACCCGTGGCATATATATCAAGTGCAAATGATGAATGTTATTTCATCCGGTTTTCAGCGCTGATAGTATGTGACGGTGTAGAAGTTAGTCTACATGTCCAAATGCAGCCAGTGTGGGTTTATATGAGAAGATGTTGTATGGTAAATTGAGCCACGTCTGACGTGTGGGTCACCTCTCCATCTGTCAGAGATGGTAACATGCTGCAAGAAACATTTCATCTGCTCAGGCAGAGAAGGTGTGTGTGTGTGCGCGCGCGCGGGCGGGTTATTGTGTGTGTCCCAGGGGTGTATTGTGTCGGTGGGGGTCAGCTGAGCGGCTGCTGGGGGAGGATCCGCCAGTGAAGTGGTCAAGCAGCCCCAGATGGGTTTCTAATAGTCTTAATCCAACAGGTCACCGTGCTGGGCTTTGCCTCGCCGCCGCTCCTCATAAACCTGGTTTTCCTCTCCTTCTGCCTCCCTTCGCTCTCTTTCAACTCCCCTCTGCTTATCTAACCTCCCCCCTCTCTGTCCCCCCCTCCCCTGTCTCGCTCCGCCTGTCTTTCCAGAAAAGCAGCAAGAAGCTAATGAGGCTTGGCTGGCGTTTATCCAGCCCTCTATCCCCTCGCGTGTGTGTGTGTGTGTGTGAGAGTGTGTGTGTGTGCATGATCACTGGGCTAAATTTATTACAATATGTCTGCATCAAAATAAATACGAACGTAAAATAGTGTATCGCTTCTATTGGCAAATTTATACGTCGATAAGCCTATCAGCAGAGTTCGGAAAATAGCTGAAGTTGATGGGAAAACTGCTCTGGAAAGACAGGTAGTCACAGGCTGTTGGAAAAGGGAATTCCAAGGTGGATTTTCAGGGGCGGAAGGCAGGTTTTCCGCCCCATTAAAAGGTTCCCAGTTCAGGGAGATGCACTCCAACTCGGATAAGAGGGTCCTGTTATCTCTCTGGGGAATAGACAGATGTGAAATCATTCCCGCTTTTCCCCTTGTCCGTGAAGCACCTGCCTGTTTTCCATACACAGGGACTCATCCCGAGAAACAAACACCAAACAGCCTCCCGGAACGCGCTTTGATGCTTCAAATCTACCTTTTCCCGCCCTGAGAATATTCTCAATACATCATTAACTCCCATTGCTGAAAATTTGCAGACAGACCGAGCTAATGAGACACATTTCAGAGAGTAGATTTCAAAACCTTTTATTCTTCTTTTTTTTTTCTTCCCGTGTGACAGACCACCACGGCAGTGGTTCACATTTGATATAATTTACAGAGAGCGGCGGCGGATAGGAAGGGAGAAGCCGAGCGATCACAAGTGATGATGCTGCGAGGTTAGAGACGGAGAGGAGACCTGTCACACACATCGCTGTAGCAGTCATTAGCGGTAAGTGACAGTTTCTGGTGGCCCTCAGCCGGGGAAGCAGAGGAGAGACAGAGTGAGGGAGTGTGTGTGTGTCAGGGAGGCGAGACAGCGGGGTGTAATGTACTATATCAACAACAGGTTCACTCCAACACCCCAGCCAACGTGACGGTGTTAATATTGCAGGATTATTATTCAGCCGAGCCGAGCTGAAGGTGTGATGACCTGAGCAGGTGACGGGACTAATTAACCACCGTTTGACCCTGCCTGCCTCAGACAGCTGCTCGGTGTGTGTGTGTGTGTGCGCGCGAGTGTGCAATCTCCGCGAGTTTGAGAAATCATCTGTTATTCCTCCGCCGGTGAGGGTGAGGTAATTGTCTGCGCGCATCCGCCCGTCCGTCAAATGTTTCAGTCCCTGAATGGTGTGTGGTGTCCCGCACATTTGCATAGGAAACAAATTAAATCATCTCACAGGCGCTGGCAAAAATAATAGAGTTTTAATACCAGGGGTTTCAAATTCTGGACGAAATCAGATTTTAGGAAGTATTACTGCAGTGTGCAGTCAGTCAGGCAGCGGGATGTTTGCATAAAAAAGAGCCTTTTGATTTAATGTATTGGTGTGTGTGTGTGTGTGTGTGTGGGGGGGTGATAAACAGTAAATATCATCATGTGTGGATCATCAACAAACGGACGTACATTAGCACAGAGCTGGAGCTTTCAGTTCAGGGATCGATGCGTCCCTTTGTTCACCATACGTTGCAGAACTGACATTGGTGGGCTCACCTGAGCTTCCTGTTACTGTGGGACAGTAGAGGGGTGGGCTTTTTAGAAAGGTGCCCATTGGCCTCTCTCACTGGTGGGGTTTTCTACGGGACTGTTCCGGTCCGGACTTCGAGTGGCTCCCCGTCAGTGAAACCGAAGCAGACTACATGCCACTGAATTCTTGCAGGCCCCCGTCTGCACACTTTAATCTTTAATGACGTGGTGATGATGGAGTACTCTTGACCCCCAGGTTTACACACACACACACCTTAAATCTCTGCAGCCCCTTTAGTCCAGTCATCCGTCACGTCTTTTAACGTCTCAGCGTTCCTACAGACTGGTGACTTCCCCGGCTCAGCTTCCCAACAATAGGCAGGTGCTACCCGGAGCTGGGGAAAGCTGGCCCGCCATTGTCCCCGCTGAAAGCCCGGTTATTCATTGCCCGTGAGTTAAAGAGCTGACCCTGGTGTAACACTGAAGGAGCTGGCTAACAACACTGAGGCCCTTTGTCTGGCCCTGCCACGTCTCTGATCACCCTGTAATGAACTAAGAGCTCGGTCGAAAATTTACAGCCTTCGCCCCTTTCCTCCCTTTCATCCCCCTCTTTGCCTTGTCTTCATTTTTAGTGCTCTCTTTCTGGGCGGACATCATTTTAAAGGGTTCTCCTCCCACTAGAGCCCCTTATACAATAACAATGCCGACAATATGAGATGGGCCATTAATTTCCTCTCAATGGATCCCAGTTGTTTTCCCCTCTTCTCCCGTCTTCCCTCCTTTCTTCCGCTCGCCGGGTTTTGTCCGCCTTCTCCTGCTCTATAGGGATGAGGTGATGTGGTTTCTTCATCCCATAGGGGTCCAACTGGCACACACACACACACAAATGCACACATACTCACAAGAAGGCAGGAGTCCTAAATGAATCACCTCCTACTGTTCCTATAATGGGGAGTTAAACGTTCTAAATGCTTTTACGACATTTAATCATTACCTCACGCAGGCAGTCGTCCCACACACAAACTGTTGCCTCAAACACAACCCTTATCTGTGACAAAATACATTCAGGAGCCATGCAAAACTGTTCCAGGAGCAGCGGCCAAGCATTTTTTCATCTGGCTAATGTCTTATTTTTTTCCCCTCAAAATATTTCCTCAATCTGAAATTGAACTGCGGATGGACCTGCTGTTATAAATCCTCTCCTTGACGCGCGTGAGTGAGAGTGCGCATTTGTGCGTGCCTGTGTGTGTGTGTGTGTGTGGTGTGTGATATCCCAGGGTAAATTGTTTCCTCTAGGCTTTGAGAGGTGGGCATTCAACAGCCTGCCAAAAGACCTATAGGCGATAATTAAATGATTCCACGCTTGAAAGGAGAAAAGAAACAGAGACTGAGAGAGAGAGAGAGGAGAGAGGGAGAGCTGGATGGAGCGTGAGGAAGGGAAGGGAAACAGAGAGATAGATTTAGAAAGAGGAGGGGTTTTTTTGCCACAGTGTGGGATAGTATCACACTATGTGGGCCAACAGCGCTGCCGATCCAACCCAGTGCCTGAAGCCAGCGTGGAGATAAAGCGACATCATTAATCAGCCATGTTGGAGGAGTCTAAATCAGAACGGCTCCTGTCAAATGCCAAACGAACACGTTTCATTGCGGCCCAAGCTTTTTCTTTCCACCTTTTCTTTCTGCTGCCTCGTTGTGCAGCGTCCCGCTTCAAATCGAAAACCGCATTTGAAAAAAACAACACAACCGCAGTCGGCTTCTGTGCCTTGCTAAAGGGCAGTGCAGCTGCTGTGGCTTTCCCTTCATTTAATTTTCAAATAGACCACGATTTAACTAACGCTGAAGAATGTGTGGCGATTAGCAGCGCACCGAAAGGTTAATTCCACCTATTACCATCCGTATTGCTACTGTTGATTAAATGACTATTTTATTTGTCAAGTCGTTCATTTTCGCTGCAGCAGTTTACTGTTGCTTTTCCTAAAAGTCCGGAGACTTGGGAGGGACAGTTTTAATAAAGGCATCGGATCATACATCTCCCATTTTCAGTTTCCCAGTTTCACGGTGTGTCGTCATTACCCCTCCCTTCATTCAGACCCCACCGCGCATGAGGTCGTCACCTCAGACTTGGACCCGAACCGGCCAGAACCGGCCACTTCGCTGTGACCAATGTTTTAGGTGTATGTGTGCGCCCAGAAAAAAAAAAATTCACGTCACACATGCGCATTAATTTTTTTTTTTTACACCATTCAAATGTGTTTCCAGTGACCAGCATATTAGTTCAAGTCATATGTTGTGTATGTGTTTTTTTAAAATATATATATATGTAAGGGTATATCCCGCATCACCTCTTTCTCCAGTTCCCTCACCTTTCCTCCCCCTCCTGCTCAATGAGCCGTCCAGCGGTTTAGCACGCGCTCATTTACATTCCCCTAACTGTCACTCACCCGCAGACCCGCGCGGAGAAATTGTTGCTGTATACGCCAGTTTCTCGAGAAGCGGCGCATTGGGTTCTCGTCACTTGACACCCGCAGTTGCTCAGGTTGCGCTGCTCAAACGGGCAAAGACTCTCTCTCCCTTTCTCTGTCTCTTCTTCTCTGGCTCACTCTGACAGTAGGTGTTGCATACTAATGTGTGTGTCTCTCGGGGGGGGCTGGCGAGATGAGGAAGTCCTCTCCCATTACTCAGTGCCCACCAGCTGGGCAGGGGCAAGGGCTTCAGCAGCCAGACAGATGGTACTGTCACCCCCTGCTCACGCACACACGCGCGCGCACACACAGACACTCACAAACGCACACACACACGCACACACAATGGTGTAACAGTGAGGAGGAAGTCATTAGCTGGGAAAACCACAAGATTCCTTATTGAACGGGGGGGTTGGTGAGGAAGATATAAAGGGGGGTGGTGAGAGAGAGAGAGAGAGAAGGAGAGAGAGGGGTTTTATCCTAAACTCAGTTCTGCTGAGGCAATCTGTCATGGTTGAAGTAATTGCCCTCGTCTTGCGTGAATGAAGTGATCTGTCATCGCCCACTGCATTACCGCCTTAAGAACCACTCACAGACACACACACACTCACACACACATGCACGGTCAGAAAGCCGTGACCCTCCTGAACGCTCCAACTCAGACGCATGCAGCTGTGACGTCTTGAATAAACCGCCCTTCGAAATATTTCGGTGAGGAGGGGGGGGGCATGACAAGCCTCTCTCCTTCCTCTCCGTCACTGATAATCGCTCTTTGTCTCTGCGGAGAAAGAGCGCGAGTGTTGTGGAGAGTGAAGTGGCCGGTTCTGGCTCTGTTTTATCAGTAAGGGTAGAGCGGGCTCGGGTCTCGCTGGGTCAACATCCTCCTGGTCTTGGGTTGTAGCTTATTTGGTGTGGTAGATGCACCGTGTTGAATGAGAAAACAAAGGGGGGAGGGAGGCGTAATTGGACTTTAACTGCCGCTGTCCCACCAATATTTGTCTGTGTGGTAAAAGGAGACATTAGCCACATTGATTAGGAGTCATTATTGGACCGTGGCAGGGTGAGCAGGGCTAGACGGCTGCGCCCGCGGGACGAAGCCTGCGCCTGAGCGCTGGCCTGCGCTGTGTGAGGGGAAAAATAAAAAATAAAGAAAAATCAACTTCAGGTTGATATTTTCATGAAGATGTTTAAATACAAAAGCGGTCCCACTGCACCTGGGTCATACTCCAGCTAATGAAGTTTGCAGGTGACGCCACATCAGCAAACAAAGACAAAAACTCACGTGGGACAGGTTTGTTAGCTGCCGTTGCCTTAGCCAGAAAAATGCTTCTCTTCGGTGCCAGAAAAGCAAAAGAATGGCTCACTGATCTGTGGAGACACAACAGAACCTCTCTACTCCTCTTTTGGGATGGATCAAAATCAGCCCCTCTAAATTTCTTGGCAGAAACTGTTACCTCCAGCTCACGTAAGTGGGAGTGCATTACAAAGGCAGTTCTCACCAGGGGACATCAGAGACAAGTGTTTTCCTTAAGGCTAATGTGGACATTTGGTGCTTTAAGAAAGAGGCTGCGTTCTTTTCATAGCTGTGATGAATTCATAGTACCTTCTTCTTCTTGCTTGCACCTGACCTGTCCAGAGTGCAGCCCCCCCCGACCCTCAAGGATACAGTTAATGGATGAAACTGCAGCTAAGAGACAGCTCAGCTTTGCAGAAAGACTGAAAACGGGGAGCTAAAGGTAAAAGAACAACCACTTACTAGCATCTCTCAATACCTTGAATCAAACACATTGCATGTCATTTCATCTGCACAACATCCAAAGTGTAAAAACAGACAATGTGCCAAAGTGTGGTTTTACAGAGGTGGGGGTGGGGGTCTATATGTTATATATATATATTTCTGTTTCTTTTTGAGTCACTGCTGACTTCCTGGCAACCTCACGGTGACGACAACACTGAGCATCAATCATCTTATCCAACTTCTGGGAAGGAGGATAGAAATGTACTTCCAAACTCTAACCTCAGTTTATTTGCCACATCCCTCATATTTTCCTAGTCTTAATGGTACTGCCGCTGGAATGCAATGAAATGCATGGATTTTGTATAGGGGACTCATTTAAAAACTATTGGCATTGTCCAGTATGAATGTTATTTTCTGTTAATCGTGCACTTTTATTTATCTATCTCACTTTTATTTGGCGCTTCGGCCAAAACGCATCACCTTTTACAGCGGCGTGCGTGTTAAGAAGAACACAAACGCAATCAAATGCAGGGCGTTAACCAGCTCCCTGCAGTTACCTCCACAGTTTTGTTGACACCGTCAGACGGGCGTTGGTTCCACTTTATGGAAACCTTTGAGGAGTTTTGCAGAGTTTTGTGTTAAACTGCATATATTCTACAGGTGTTACTGTGTCCACCCCCTGTACATACAGTACCTTGAATCACAGATGCACCCCCACACACACAGAAACCCGCCACCTCCTCCGTCACCTCCCCGCATGCACACTCGCACAAACAGACGGTCAAATAGACATACAGTCTGTCATATTTGCGGCGGGTAAACAAGCGGCGAGAGGCTGTTAAAGCCGGCAAGCTGAGCAAACCAGAGACAACAGTGTGCTTAATGAACTGGGCTGCCTCCCAGCACAACATCTCATCATCACTTGGACTTAAACAAACCACTCAGCTGCTAATTGGCCGAGCTGCATGGAGCCGCTGTGAGGAATGTATGCTCCCCACCTCCACTGTTGCTTCTCAAAGGCTTGACAGACAGCAGCAACACAGACTCTGTTATTGAGTCTTTGCACAGATATGTGACAGTCTGGCCTTCTGTTGGGCGCCGCTGCGTGCATCCACGCACGTGCACCGAGTCACTCCATAGTCTTCCAATACAATTTCTATTTTTACCATTCCTCCCGCTCACTGCGTTTTCTTAATGGGTTCTGATTGCTGCAATTGTTCGTGCACAGAGTTTGGGGTGACAGTTTGCGCTTCACGTCCCGGTGAGCATTCGTCAGTCGGACGGCAGCCAGGGTCGCGGCCCCTCTCCTTCGAAAATTTTCGGATGACGGTGTGTGAGTTACCGCAAGTACGTCGCTCTTTCCCTCGCCTGCTCCGCTGTGGTGGCTATCGCTGGGCGAACTCACCCTGTTCTGCTTCTGCCATTGATTCCAAACAAACAAATACAGCCCGTCACTTCCTGTGTGCCAGAGGCTTTCGATCGGGAGCGTCCTCCCAGACACCAGGTGCTGGAGATTATTAGATGCAAAGATTCATAAACTGAGTATAAGCTGAATTATATTATTTGCAAACACACGTTTCTTTGTATGAAATGTTGCACATTGTTCCTGCCTTCTTGTCTGTGTTATATGGAATTTCAACCTCAATTTCCCCATGTGTTATCTTAATATTATTATTTTACAGCATGATACATTTTGTAAATACGCCTCTAAACTGATATGTTTAAATAACCGCATGACGTATATTGTTGACTTTGGGTGATCTGACTGAATGTCTCTGTTAAATACAATAACAAATGAGGGTCAAACACTGGAGGAACAATGGCTGCTTGTGTGCAGTGAATACATGATTTTTTATTTTTTTTTTTGGAGGCAGATATTTCTCCTCCGGGTCAGACCAACCTCATCGCAGGGTGGGGAGGTTCCGAGCGAGCGCAGGGTTTAGGAGGAAGTTGATGGAGCTTAAGGGCAGGAAACACACCCAGATGACTCGTGGTCAAAGCCTGGAAGCAGAGAGAAGAATGCCAGCACATCTCTGCAGTGAGTTCAAGTTCACGCATCTGTTTGCTTTACAGTCCCTGACGTTTGCTCAGGGAGAGGGCAAATACTTGTGATACGGATATAAATAATATGGATATCGAGGGTGGATTCCAGGACTGATGACAGCTGTTTGAGCAGCAGTTTGAGCTGATATTCAATGTCAGAACATTTTCACAGCAAGAATCCCCCCCATGATAACAATGGATTTCTTTTTAAGACAGCCCCTGGTTTCATTTATGCAGATAACTGTAATGTCTCAACAACAGGTTTCATACACTTGGCTTTGACGTTACTCTGCTTATTAGAAATTTGTCGACGCAAGGCTCGTTGGAGTCATTTCGAGGCAGTCGTTTGAGCTCAGTGAAGAAAATAATGTAGGAATAATGTAATCCATTACTTTTGCCACTGAGTCTTTAGCATAGTAATGTAATAACTTTTTTCAAGTAACTTGTAATGCGCAATAAAGTAAATTTGCCAATGAACTTACCCGGCACTATCTGGAAGCAGTAAAAATGTGCTTGTAGTGGGATACAACTTTTTCTCACCAAGAGATTAATGCCCAAAACCCTCACACTGACAGCCGGGAGTTTGGTGCCCAGTGTCTACAAATGCAGCTAAATTTGATCTTAAGTTATCAGCTAATGACGAGTATCAGTATAAACTGTAACCCCTCAGTTTACCTCTGTTGAAAGTCTGAAGAGCACTTGGACCTACGTGGCAGTGAAATCACTGCATGGTGGGAGAACTTTTCTGGCAGAAAGACATCGCTGAGTGTGTTCGGCAAAATCCCATCCTCATCATATCGGCAAGTGCTATTGGCTGGAATTCCACTCACTAATGGCTCATATGCTTCAGTATTGTCCAATACCACTGTTACTGCATAGTCCTGCTGTAACTAGTCAAACACGTGACCGTGTCTATAAGCAATTTGAAGCTTTTGGAAACAACATTATAAAAACCACAAGCTTCACTTTCAGGTGGATGAAAGAGACCCACGGCCCCTCACCATCTCCCTCTCACTAGCACTTATTAGGTGATTAAGCCCTGTTGCAGACAGTGGGCTACAGGGAGCCAATTGATCTGACCCTTGACCCCTCACTCTGATGGAGGGGGTGGCTGGAGGTCAGGCCTGTAAGGGATCCCCTCTTTATCCCTCTCCCTGAGCAGGAGCTCAAAGCCGGGGGAGGCACCCAACCAGGATCCGTGGGTCTCCGGGGCCCCCACCGCCACCCCCACACCAGCATCCCATTCATATGGTCAATATGAGCCAAAGAGCAAACACCTTGGTGCTCTGTGGCCCCCGTGATGCTTTGACCTGAGTTGAGTATCTTTGATTTTCCCGAGGGGAACTTGTTTCTGCTTTGAGCGGGCTCCTATCGGATGAGCACGGTGTGAACGCTGCATTTGAAAACATGCGGTTGCACGTGATGCATTCTGTGTGACTGGGTTGGATCCACATCTGTCTTCACTCTGTGATCTGCGTCAGTCCTGAAGTGAAGACTGAGCTGATCCTTCTCTCAGTCAAGGACTTGTCGGGGATTTTCAGTGGAGAGGACGCCGTAATGCCACTTCTCTTTGAGGCGTCCAATGAAGTCAGCACTATTGCATTAAGCTTACTGGTCTTCCTAAGGGCACCTTTTCATCACAACCCACACACACACAAACACCCTTTCCCTCGCACTCCCCCCTTTTAAGTTGAGGTATTGTCTTTAACAGCATTATAACGGTATCATTCCGCTCCCACTGTGAACAACAAAGACAAGAAACACCAAATCCCAGAACACAGCAATCTGTGTGTGTGTGTGTGTGTGTGCTCTTTAAAGCAATGCTAATGGCCCCTAAGACGCATTAAAGTGACCCCTACTGTAACAAAAGAGTTAATAATCCGTTTAGAAAACAATCAGATCCCTGGCCATGAGAAAAGCCCCCCGCTAAGTCTCTCTGTAAAGAGGAGGAGGTGGGAATTCACCTTTTTCTTTCACTCAGCAATCTTGTTGAACATCGCTTGTTTTCATCGTCCTCTCTATGGGGAATGATGGAACTGTATTTAACGGCAGCTCGGTGCCGCGGTCGGTGAACAAAAAGACAACGCGGCCGGGTTTCCCGAGCAGGGCCGCCAGTTCGAGCGATTCAAAGTGACCCTTGCCGGAGGTCAGGGTTTGTTATCAGCCCCATCCACTGTAAATGAGTCCCATTGGACTTCTAAAGGAGCTATTAACAAACAAACGCCGGCGCGCCCGTTAATTGCTAATGATAGGCCCTTTGTCGAGCGTTTCCCCTCTGGGTCAAAATGTTCAACCAACAGGATCCATCTCCAGGAGAGCGGCTGTCAGGTCACACCGCCGCTGATATAATAGCTGATATAAGCCATTAAGACCAGGGATGACACCTCCCGTGCTGCATGTCAAATATCACGGTGATTAAAATAGTGTTACCGGGTGATAAAATAAGAACAAGCTCAGTGTGAGGGATCATAAAACTTTGGGTAGCTGAATGTATTACCTCAGGCTGGCAGGCTTATCTGTTATGCGTCAGGGTGATCCATCTGTTTTAACATCAGGTCAGAGCTGAATCTATCACTGCTTATCTTGGCTGTCAAGTGGGTGAGGACAGGTTTTTTCTTTATCTCTCTGCTGCTTGTTCTTCCTTCCCTCGCTCTGGTCTCTCCGCAATCTCCACATCCTGGAAAACTGATCACAAAGCCTGCCAGAAGACAATTCATTTAGCCAAAAAAAAAAAACAACAATAATGGGAGTGAAGAAATGTGTCAATTAGATGAGACCATCTTGCTTCTTATGAGGTCTTATCAGGTGTCATTTTTCTTGACAGCGTTGGAGTTGCCGGGCTTGCTCTGCCATGTTTTTCAGGAAATTAACATTTGTATCAGGAAAACACTAGAAGCACAAGGACAAAGGTACTAATACTACTCTGTGTACTATTTACCATGTCATGAGGATACACATTGTTTTTACAGGATTCTCTATGACTGGCAGTTTCTGGTGACAACATAAGTTTTTACATTTTGTTCATTGAAACTGTAATTATCTTGATTTTGTAACTGCTCAAAAGCAAAATTAATGTTCCATTACTTATTACACACCTTTAGTCACTCAGCCAAGCTCCAGCAAAGTTGCCGACAGTCAGCTCCAAACTGTCAGAAAGAATAGAAGCTGTTTAACAAGCTAAACATTAGCCCTGTTGAGCAGCACTTTGAACGTCCTGTCCTGAATGTCAGCGGACCTGTGGCTAACGTTGGCAAGCTAGCTAATAAGAAGCAACACGTATACACGACAACTCCGAGGCCACCTGGAGATGCACTTCTCCTCTTGCGGCCGAGCAGTCGAAACCGACAACCACGCCTTTATGAAGTTGCGTTTGAGCGCACGACGTCGACAGTGATTATAGTGGACTTGAGTGAAAGTGGAGGGATTTCGGGCACCGCTAAAGACAACTTTGCAGTTGGTCTGCTCTTGTGGTTGAGGCGAACCACAACTGTACAACCCAAACAAAAGTGTTGTCCAGCAGTCTGTCCACTCAACTCCCCGTAAGACAGTTGGCCTGCAAAAAGCAAAGTATCAGCAGGTTACGAGATTTTTTTTTTATGTGATTGCATTATTTGTAATGTGTGACTATGGTCATTTAAATGAATTTGTTTTATTTTAACCCTTAATCACTGCAAATGTAATAGTGTGCACACAACAGAACTGAGTTCTTGCCAATAATCTCTATGAATGCCAAACAAGCCAGTTGTTTAATCATTATTGCATTACTACTATCATCTCTCCTTTGTCAGCTTCATGATGTTTCTTGGTGTTTTACCTCACTGCAAATTACCCAGGAGGAAATGGCCATTGCGAGTGGATTGTGGGACTTTATTCGAATGTTTCCTGCGGTAAGTTATTCCTTTGTCTGGGCCGAGCTAATAGCAGGGAATGGGATTCAAATAGAGTCAAGCTGCCTCCTGAGATCCCTCAATCCACCGTCGCCATAAAAAGAGGTCTGAGGCCAGTCTAAATATTTGGTAGTCTTAGCAGGTTCATGTTAAAAGACACACACGCACGCACAGCACACACGTACACACACACACACACACACACGGTGAATGCACAAGCAGGCCGAGGCTGTGAAGTTGAATGGCATAGCTCAAAGCCTTCCTCCCCCTATCCCTGCCTCTTTCTCTCTCTAAACCGCCAAACCATTCTCCCCCTTTCTCCAGCTCAGAGGAATTCATTAACTGCCTCTCCACAGAGACACTATGGAAATCAGGCAGCTACAAAGGCAGAGAGAGAGGCAGAGGGAGAGAGGAGGGTGGGAAGGGTGGGAAGGGGGGGTGGTGGAGGTGGTGGTGGTGGGGGTGGTGGTGAATGGGGCTATATTATCCTATTAGATGGTGGATATGTCTCGTTTCCCTCCCCTGTCATGAGAAAAACATTAATTTTAAGTGAGAAACGAGAAGAGAGGGAGGGAGAGAGCGGGCTGGAGACAGAGAGGGAAATGGTGAGGGTCTTTAACATTGCTCTTTTATCGAGCTGAAATGGAGAGTCCCCTGGCTCCATTTACCTTGGCAATGAGGATAGGGCCGCTCTCCATGAATGCCATTTAAAATGCCATGGAGATTAAGCATCCTCTCTCTCTCTCTCTCTCTCTCTCTCTGTTTCTCACACACACTCATACACACACGCAGCAGCGGTGGCGGCGGCGGTGGTGCGCTCGTCATAATATGTGTTTAGGAAAACAGCTTTGAGATTCATGAGTAAAGCCCTCTAGGTGCCAGCGCTGAGGAGGGAGGAGAGCGGAGAAAGAGACAGAGAGGACCATCACTTAGCCGGAGTGGGCTTTAAGCACTGTAATTAAATCATTAGACCCCCCCTCTCAGCCAGGCTCATCCAGGCTCATCAGGGGCTCCGGTGTGAAATGATGAATCTGTATTTATGGGGATGGAGTAATTACACAGCTAACCTCTGAGGGAACCCAGGAGGGCCACAGGGCCACTGAGCAGGGCGCAGGGTGCTCAACCTCATTAGCACTGCCCCAGTGTGTGCATGTGAGTGTGTGTGTGTGTGTGTGTGTGTGTGTGTGTGTGTGTGTGTGTACTCAAAGGAGCAGATTGAAGCAGAGCGGCTGTTTTGATAGTTAAGCTGGTCAATGAGGAAACATCAGTCTGCATCCCTCCATATATCCGAGGCATTTTGCACATAAAATAAGTTATTTTCTTCCATCAGATATCTCAAGCTTACACTTTGACCTTTTTTTCCCAGAACCAAACATACTCTTCGACATCATTGACTTTATACCTAGGCCTGGCAGAGGACAGTGCTCCATTCTTCTCAGCAAACATCTGTCATTTTCCACTCCACGGCCCCCGTGCGCTCCATATCTCTGCTTTATCTGCTGATCGTCGTCGGTCTCTGTCATTACCTTCAGTCGCCTTTTACCTGCGCATTGAAAAAAAAACATGCTCCGCTGACTTCCGTCGATAATCGCGGATATTCCTCGCAGATCTGACCGACCATATCGATGCCTCCCGGCCCATCTGCTGGCCAGGATGTCCCGGCATACCCTGCGGATCAGCTGTCAAAGTATAGAGAAATAAATTAGGAGATATGTTGAAAGTGCAACAGTTGTCCCTGTGTTATTATTACGACAGGTATTATTATTTATAATTTGTGCATTTCTTCTAAATTCTTAATATTATAACAATGTGAGCACAACAATGGGACTTTTTTTTTTGTGTGATGCGTTTCTGAAATAGCGCTGACCACAAAAAAGGCAAATACACACATGTACACACTTCACAGCTTTCCTTTTCTGTACAAACACAGTGAAGACTGTAGAAATTAGATCACACACACACACACACACACACACACACACACACACACACACACACACACACACACACACACACACACACACACACACACGACCTAGGCTAACCAATGCACTAATCGCCTGCCCCGGGCATAGGAGGAGCTTGGAGCTTAAGTAGGCTGCCAATCAGTCAGTCAGCTCCACATCCAGAAGCTCCCGCGGCCAGACACACGCATCACTCCGCACTCGAGGTGCCAAGCTGCGGCTCTGACACACAGCTCCGGGTCGGTGGAGGGAAGCTTGACAGTTTCCAGAAAGGGACGACTCTGGTGATTTAGACACCCCCTTCATCCTCTTCCTCTTCTTCTTTCCTGGGATTCCTACTTTCTCTCCCCCCCTGCCTCCTCTTGCTGTTGTGTGACTTTGACTTTGGGGGAGATTTACTGTGCGCGCGTTCTCCGGACATGTCTTTCCCTCAGCTGGGGTACCCCCAGTTCCTCAGTGCCTCCCATGAGGTGTACGCGGGCGAGCGGCCGGCCTCTGCCCGGGAAGGAGCTACCGAGGGCGGCGTGAGCTCGTCCGCGACAGCCGCGGCTGTCGGCTCCATGCTGGGGATGTACGGGAACCCATGGGTGGCTCACAACTACAGTGCCTTTCTGCCGTACAGCGGAGCCACAGACCTCGCCCTCATATCCCAGATGGTGAGAGCTGATACTTGTGTTCACCGAAGACTGAAGCAGCTCAGGTGTTACTGATAGAGTCCTCACAAGCTTATCTTTATTAATATTAATATTATCATTATTATTATTGTCAGAAGATGCGCAGTTAACCAGCGGCGGCTCAGACAGATATCTACATATACAGGTCACCCATTTCATGCAATATTTACAATCGTTAAGAAATCAGAATTTAGGTAAATCCAATCCGTTCATTGTCAGTTTAACATTTCAGGTCAGGAGCGTGTTGAAAAAGACTGAAGGAGACTAAACTTTGCAATTTTGTGCTTGTACTTATTGTTTTCTTTTGCGCTCGTTATGGAAATCATATGCGGGGAAAATCACTGCTAATTTAAACTTCACTTATGCAGTTAATGTTTGAGAAAAAAACAGCGTTTATTAATAAGAGAAAGACGCAAATAGCAATTATTAAGGTAAGAAAAAACACATTTAGAAATTAATTGTATTCCTCTTTCGTTCGTTAAGCACAATAGAAATATTTAAATATATATTTTAAAAAGGCAGCAACTTAATGAAATAAAACAATTGTTATATATTATTTTAATTCGGGATATATCTAATTCCTTGTTTATTGATAAATAGACTACTTTGTGTCAATATTACAATACACTGAAACTTAAAAAAAGTTTTTGCTGCATAAATAATTATTCAAATGTCTTTTTTTATTATATAGCTTATATTATTTGAATTGGAAGAGGAAATAGGTCGCTCAACAAGTTGCCACCCCTTTCTCCAACAACATTTCAGGGCTCCCAGTACGAGCTGAAGGATAGCCCCGGCTCCCACCCAGCGTCCCTGCCTGTCCACGCCGCTCAGGGCTTCTACCCGTACGGCCAGTATCCGTATGGGGACCCGTCGAGGGCCAAGACGGCCACGCGGGAGACCACGAGCACCCTGAAGGCCTGGCTGCAGGAGCACCAGAAGAACCCCTACCCCACCAAAGGGGAGAAGATCATGCTCGCTATCATCACTCGGATGACACTCACACAGGTGGGTCTGTGTGTCCGCACTAAATGTCTCCTCTCATCAAGATAAAAAAAATACTTCTTACTTATACAAAACACTATGTCCACACTTATCACGTCCTATAAGAACAATACGTCATGAAACTACTTGTTACATCACTTGTTACGTGACAGCGGTTGCCAGCTGTGTCCGCTGCTTTTAAGGCTCACTTCCAACCCGGAGTGAAAAGTCTCCAGACATTTTATCTCAAAGCTCTTTCACTGGGGGATGAATAACCAGCCTTTTTTTGCATATTAAATCATTTCCTATTCCCAACTTTCCAGCCGAGAGAATCGGATTTGTAATGTTTAAAAATACATATATGTTTTCGTTTCCCAGGTGTCGACGTGGTTCGCGAACGCGCGCAGACGCCTGAAGAAGGAGAACAAGGTAACCTGGGGCCGCAGCGCAGAGGACCGGGACGGCCGCATCTTCAGCAGCGACAACGAGGACGAGCACGGCAAGAACGGCAGCGACGACGAGGACGAAGAGGAGGAGATCGATTTGGAAACGGTGGATATCGAGAGACCCGAGGAGCAGCGAGCGGAGGGACAGGACTCCGGGAAAGACGAGGGGGAGCCAGGCCTGTCCGCCAGAGAGCAGGCCTCGGAGCCGAAGAGCTCGGAGGGCAGCAGGACGCTTTCTGTGGAGGGCCTGAGAGGAGTGGAGGCGGCTATATCTCTCAATAAATCGCCTGTGGTCAAACTCGCGGTGGATCGATCTCCCAGCAGGCAGGAGTGCCAGAGACCGCCGCAGAGTAAACCCAAAATCTGGTCCCTGGCCGAGACCGCCACGGCCCCCGACAGCTCTCACAAACCTTCCCCCGCGGCCCATGCGCATCACCCGGCTTTGGCCTCCGCCGGCCACCCGGCCTTGCTCCCGGGTCATGGGATATATACGTGCCAGATTGGCAAACTGCACAACTGGGCCAACGCGGCCTTTCTGAACGCCAACTCGCTTTTGAACATGAGATCGCTCCTCGGTGGGGCGCCGGCCGGACACCTGCCTCTCCACGGCGCGGTGCCGGCTGCTCATGACGCACGCCCGGCGGCGTCAGCGTCGGCGGCGGGCCCGGGAACTTCGGGGACGGAGGATGAAAGCGATGTCGAGTCGTCAGGAAGCTTCAGCCCAAAAAGAGATGGTATGGAGCTCATTTAATGGCTCAGTCCCCTGCACTTCATTTGTTATAGGCCTTAGTAGAGTTACTTTGTGCGTGGCAACGAGAACTGATCCAAAGAAAACACTATCTATGGGACGTAAAATATAATTTGCGCATTGCATTTCGAAACTAATTCTAACCAAATAATTGCTGGATAAATATATATATTTTTTATTATTATTTTTAACAGACCAAGAGAGCGACCACAGGCCTGATTCCCTCAAGTCTCCGTTCCAGCTGATCACTGACAGGTAACCTCATACATTCGAAATCAATTTTGGCTTCATGACATTATCAACGTGAATTTCCCCCCACATGTCTTCTGCTAAATGAACCTTAAAGGAGAGGTAAACACTGTCACACCTGACTGGGCAGGAGGCAGATCCTCAGCAGATCCTCATTGAGTCATAAACGCATGTGATTGAGTCCCCACTTTACACACCACACACACAGGCACACACACGCACACACACACACACACACACACACACACACACACACACACACACACACACACACACACACACACACACACACACACACACACACACGCTCCCCCCTCCAAACAAGCTGAGTTATCGCCACCTATGTCATTTAAATAATCTGCCGCCATTTATTCACGCCCCCTCAGTGAATGCAGCTAATGTATGTCAAAGGAAACGCTGATAGCAACATCATGAATGAAGTGGAGGGTGAAGCAACATAAAACAGTTTATTTAATTTGCATAAATAAAGCTTTAGATGGTCTTTAAAAACTAAAATCATGGTAATTAAAGTGTGTATGAAGGGAAATATGTTTTTGTTTTTTTTAAGGGAGGGATCCCCTTTCTGGTGATTTAGTCGTTTTTATCTTCCAAAATAAATGTAGACATGTTTCCACATTTAGACCTAGTTTCAATTATTTTTGTTGTCTTTCCTCAGACCTCACCACAGGACAGCATCACAGCGAGCTCTCACAACCACATTATGAGAAGACAGGAAAAAAGAAAGGAATCATTTTATTTAATGGAGAACAGTTTTCATGAAGGCTATTTGTTTTCGTTTCGGCGGGGCCACCTGTCCTAGTATTACTGTTTAGCTTCTACATGCAAAAGAGGTGGTTGTTTTTGTCACAGATTTGCTTGTATCTCTCTTTTACAGTACGTCCTATGTTTGTTTTTTTCTCTCTCTCTCTTCCCCTCTTCTATTGTGAATGGAAACCTTGAAAATTGTAAATACAGGATATGAATTTGTCTTTAAAGAATATATTTTTTGGGAACTAAATAAATGTCATTATAGTCATTTATTATTTGAGACTTTTTTTTATTGTAACTCATTAGAGGTCGCTCACATTCTGTCAAAAATGTGACAGTGAAAATGTGTGAAACTGATGTGGAACAGGGGATGTAAAGGTGACCTAAACATCAGAATTTAAAATTTTAGACTCAAGGTTTTTATACTGTTAATTAAAAGTATATTGATTTATCAGATAGATAGCACTTTAATGTGAATATTATAATAGATCCCAATATAGCAATTTCTTTTAATGCTTTTTATTTTTCCCTTCCTCTATGAAATGACAGATGAAATCACTGCAGATTAGGTATTTTAAGGGAAAATTATACATTTATATGAACATAAACTTAACAAATTTGTGAAATATTATTGATTCCAACTTGTTTCATGGTGATCACAGTGTACCCACCTTTTAATTGACCCCTCGGTCCCTGTGTCTAGTCAGTTTCGCACTCTTCTCGCCAGCTAAACCATGCAGTGTCAGCCCTTTTTACAAGAAAAGTATCATCGTTATTGAAATCTGCACGCTCGCCAGAACTCTGAGACTTATGCCAGCGCCTTGGAAGCCACTGCAAGCGCTGCGGAAATTGAAATTGAAGATTTCCAGGACCTTGTGAACCTGCGCCTGTGCTTTCAGCCCAGGCCTCCTTGCTTTAATGTTGGATTATACCCCCTCAGTGCCACCACTGCCGCCTCTGAAATATGGATCAGACGGCAGGAAAGGCCAGCAGCCAGTATGGGGGCGGCAGCTCAGGGGGAGGTGGATGGGAGGGAAGGGGTGGTGGTGATGGTGGGTGAGGGGGGTGGGGGTGGGGGTCGGTCTGTGTGTCACTCCGAGCCATCCTTGACGTTCACAGGCCCAAAGACAGGGGGTAGAGAGCGAGGGAGAGGATGATGAGGAGCCTCAGTGCTGTTAATGGAGAGCGTCTCTCAAAGCTGTGGTCCTCTGCTTGGGTTAGCAGCACATCACGCATGGTGCATCATTCAGTGTCCCCCGCCCTCTTGAGGGACCTCGACAGCCTCGGGTACATCTCCTGACAAAATTCAGATTAATTGCAAATTTTAACTTGGCCAAATCTGACCCATTTTCCAAAGTTTTAAAGTCACTTTTTTATTTTATATAGTCAGCTTTCTGTCAGGTGGGTGGCTTTTTAGTGAAATGCTTGTTGAGCTGATCAAATACTTCTGAATTCTGTCCTCAGTGTTGGGATTACATTTCTGAAATGGTTGGAATTAAGTCGGAACTGGGTCAGGTGGGCTCAGGTTACACGGTCTGCAAACGGCAAAATAAGCACGTGGCACTGCGCTGAGGAGCCGCTTTCTGTCATCCGATAGCTCAGTACCAGCAGTTGAACCACTGAACCGAAGCGGTGCTCGTGTGTTTGCTTTCATATCGTCTGCTAAACGGTGCGAGGGAGTGGGAACAGGTACGGGTGAGGGCGGCACCGGGTGGGAGTGCGCGCAGTCAGACGGGGATTTGAGCGGGCGTCGTACGCGCGCCGGCAAATTGGATCCGCGTGACTCAATGCTGCCACCTCACTCTCAGACCGAGTAGAGCAGCATTCAGGCCGCGTGGGGCGCGACTGTCCGCGCGGCTGAGACCAACGTTCCCGCGCGTCCACCTCCCTTTGCGCAGCGTCGCTGCCTGGTGAAAGGCGGGCGTGTCCAACTCTGGTGATGTGAAAACTTATTTGGATAAACTGCACGAGTGAAGTGTCCCTTCGTGGGTTGAGAACACAACCCCACATCTTGAGACTGAGCGAGGAAAGCGTTTGCATAAACCCAGTGGATTGTCTGAAGAAATGTGCTGCGGCGAAGATGGAAACGGGGGCGATTTAGAGATGTGTGGTTTTCACAGCTGGCCATTGTGACCTGTTCACTCTGTTTGTACCTGGAAATATTATGCAATGTCAAGTCCTCCTTAGTTGGACTTCATCTATCACCTTTAACCTGTTCCATCTTTAAATGCCAGAAGCAAATTAGTATCTTTATGTAGGCCTAAAATGAATCTATGATGGTACAAGTGAGGAAATGTGTACAAAATGTGCTCCTCTTCTAACTCTGTACCTAAAGCATCTACAAACAGGGGCAACATTTGTCCATTATCAAATCATAATTTGTTTAAAAAACAAAACAAAAAACCCCACTACCTTCAATCTAATTTGCTGAGCTGACATTCAGTGCAAACATCACAGGCTGCAATGCTCTCACTGACCATGCACTGGACGTCCAATGCACCCATTTATCATTACATCAGTGCATGAGCCATTTCAAAAATATGATGTGTTGATGAGTGAGCCTAAGAGGTGCTGTGCGGTGGATTTGTTACCCTTGGACCGGTCCGGGGAGGTTGTTTCCGGTCCTGCTGCTGAGCTAAGCTGCTCCTGGTTGCTTTGTATTCACTGTACAGACATGAGAGTGGGGTTAGTCTTCTCACCTAACTTTTTTGGAGTACGAGGTGTGGGGGAAAAAAACAATAGAGTTTTCAGGTGCTGCAGATTTTCTCCTCACTGATAACTCCGTCGGTCTTCATTCCTCCCTCCATCCTTCTATTCCTCCACCCACACTTCCTCTCGCAGAGAGAGAAAGAGTCGGGAGAACAAGAGATAGGAGAAGCTAAACTTGAGTCCAAAGAGAGCAAATGAAAGCGAGAGATGATGCAGTGAGAGCCGTCATTGATGTGAGAACAGCATGGAAGGAAGCCAGACACTTGAGGCCATTTTCACTTCCTCTGCCAACTCTGACAGACTGCCATCAGCACCACTGAGGAGAATATCAGCCGCTCGTTCTCTTACACACACACACACACACACACACTGCGCTTCTTCTACACTTCAGCCCAGCCAGACTGCGCTACTGTTCTTCCAAGTACCCAAACAATATGTTATTCTTTCAAAGTTGGAAATCAGTGAGCTTAGCATGATGGGGCTGAAAATGACATCAAATGGCTGTTCAATCAGTTACACAGCGTGTCCAAAACATGTTTTGTAATGAAAGGAGTGGATAAAGTTAGATCCAAAATATGATTAGCAGGGTTTTTTTTTTTTTTTCCTTTTTTGTTTTTTTGGGGGGTTTTTGGCGGGTGCAGCGAGAACTTCTTCAGAGTTTCACGTTTCGGCTTCATGTTGGTAGCTTGTCACCCAACCTGCTCCAAAAACTTTTCAAAAAACAGAGCTGGTACACAGTGTAAAAAGCCATCAGTGAGGAAAACAACCACCGCTTATACTTCTGAATAAGTCTCTGTCTGTGGAGTTTTTAGAGACGCGTCAGCCCCTCAAACTCTCAGTGTGAACAGAGTCTTCATTGGTGCTTTGGTATTCTCATATAGGCTCTTTGGTGCGGTATAATCCCTATTAAAGAGGCAGATTATGGAAGGGATTTGTCTTTGATTTGCCTGTCCCACTGCTCTTTTCTGTCACCATCTCGCTCTCTCCATCCCTCCTTTCCCTCGTTCTTTTTCACTCTGCTCCTCTGTCGTCTTGATGGGACGGTCAGGGATCGAACAATGATTTCCTCCATGTGTCATCTCCCTCACGCTCCCACCCTTCAGCCAGCCTCCTGTGATTATGGTGACATGTATGGGGACCCCCGGTCGCCTGAATAGATTTGTTAAAGGCCCCCAGTGGATGAGAGAGGTCCAGGCTTCATAGCCCGGCCCTCATGTGCGCATCTATCCCCTTTCGAGGGACTCTGCATGGGGGTGAACTCCCTGCTAGTCAGCCCCCTCCTGCAGCGGTTACCCCTCCTTCTCTTACTCCGCTCCTCCGCCACGCAGAGATAATCAGGCTTATGTAAAGACGACGTGCTCTTTTGACAGTCATCAGCTCATCAGTGATCCAATCAAGCCCAAATCCGCCATTGTTCGCCCCTCAAAGTGTCTCAAATCCGCTTGTGCAGGAGAGAGGGGCTGCTGTCTTTATCCTGCCAATCACTCCTGACATTCCTGCCACTGTTGCCATGGCCTGGGGTCAGAGGTCGTGAAAACAGAGAGCATGAGCTGACTCGGGGAGAATGGCCGAGCGCTAAAGGAGGGTCTCTCTCTGCGACGGCCCCATTGGTCAGCCAACGCAGGGGGTAAGTGTAGACAAGTTAGGTCTCTATAGCCCCGCTGAGAGGGCCAGTCGGACAAGCGGGGGTGGTGAGGAAGAGAAAGGGCCAAGGCAAGAGAAAGAGGGCAGGAGAGGTGTGTGTGTGGAGAAAGGAGGAAAAACAGGGTTAGGGAGGGACAGTGTTTGATTGCCAAATAGGCTTTACATTGCTTGACCTCGAGGGGCTCGGAGAAGAAAAGGCCTGACACAGAGTTAAAGAAATAATGAACCTGGAAGTTAATACATCGAGAATTTTTAATGGATTTCTGCACCTAAAACGAAGAAATTAAGCATTTTTTACTGCTGCGCAACAACCCACTTTACTTCATATTATACTTCTGGAGCACAAGACCAGAGCTACCAACAAAAAAATCATGTTTGATCTGCGTGTGTGTGTGTGTGTGTGTGTGTGTGCAAATGTTCACTGCTGAGTTGTAATTTGAAATGGAAATGTACCTCCCAATGCAATGAAGCTAATACATGTCATTGCAGGATAAGCGGGGCACTGGGTTAAATCTGTTGTAATGTTGTCAAAAGAATAATTTTCTGTACCCAGTGTATACGTAAGTGAGCAAATGTTTAGATATCATAGGGAATTTACGCCATTCACTGTTCCTCCGTATAAGGATTAGTGGAATTAAGCGTGTACACAAAAGCAAAGTATCAAAACTCATGGGTAATTCAACAAGCGCCACAATGCCGAGTTTACCAAGTGCTGCTTTTATTGTCGTGTTGCAGCTGCGAGTACCGTACAGACGAATAGCAAACATCGCCAATGCCTTTAAAAGGAGGCAAATTTCATATACAGGGAAAATACACACAACAAATACTATGAAAGGGTGGGAGTGATAAGTCTTTTCTCTCGTTTGCCCATTCATGGCAATAATCTGAGGGAAGGAGCAGATTAGGACTGAGGGAGGGTTCGTGGTCGGGTCTTCGCATCGCTGCCTCCTTTCAGCCATTTTGAAACAATGTTTATCCACTGGTTTGTTAGAGCAACTTAGCTTAGTGAACTGCTGCGAGGGACCTGAGGGGGCTGAGGACTCGCTGCGTCTTTGTTCGGCATCCATTGAGACACCCCGACGTATTGTAGTGGGCTAAGGAGAAGCTGCACAAAATTCATTCATATGTGCTCCTGGTGATTTCTGTCATTTCTAACCTCAGTGTGTGAAATCTCTCCCGATCACAAATGTTCATTTTTAGTGTTTTGGGGTATTTTATACAGACATTCATGCTCATCAGAGGATGAAACCTAATAACACTGACGGTTCCCTGACTCCTGATCTCCTGATCCTCAAGCAATACCAGCTGTTTGTTAGTGTCGGTTTTATAAAAGGACACAAAATAGAATAGAATGCTGCACTAAAATCAATCAATAATGACTCATGGTTGTAGGACATTCTTGTGAAACCGGCTGCGATGATCTCATCGTACTGGCAAATTTGTAACTTGTTTTAGCAACGTGACACTTTTTGGACCACTAGATAAAAATGGACAAACATTACAAGACCAGATACAGATTCTAGTCGTGTACAGTAATGCAGTGCAGAAACCCCCTTGACTGTCTTTCACTCTGTGGATAATGACAGATGACTCATGGGTCACATATCTTCACAGTGTAATTACACATGAGATGTGTGTGTGTGCATGCACACGCACCATCATTCTAACACACAATTGCAGAGTAATATGAGGCCTCATTCATCTGCCCAAGTCGTTTAGGGTAATAGAGCTTAATGGAGTATATTAACCCAGTCCAGCTTGCAACCACCCCCCCCCCTCCCCCAGCTGTGTTCGTGTGTGTGTGTGTCCACGCACGTGCACAGCGAAAGGGGAAACCTGCCAACTGTTTATCTGCAAGGGACACACACACACACACGCACACACTCTGGGGGAGCAGAGATCTGGTTTCCCACTGTCACAGATGCTTACCCGCCTCTCCATTAGTGATGTGATTGGAGTGGACACAGAAAACCAGCAGCCATGTTCCCACAGGGGCAATCTGAGAAATTATTGCCCCGCTCTTCTCCGGGGAATGTCATCGCTCCAGAAAGAAACATTTAATCAACCGCTATCACATGCAACTCTCTGTCAACCGCATAGCATGAGTTTTGGAGCATTTGGTGTAGATTAATACTTTGCGGAATAGTGTTTGATGATACGTGATCAGTCATGGCACACAGTAAGAGGCTTGCAGGAGCTGCAGAGCCCTCTAGATGTTGAATCGGGAGATCAGACACTCACAGGGAACATGACAAATAGATGATCACTAGAGAATGAAAACTGATTTAATAGTCAAGATCTTCAGTCTGGTTTTATACCACACGCTGCGTGATACAAAGAGTAAATCAACTTGTAATCTATAATTATATATATAACACTATAGTGTTTTATCTCTGTTGTTTGTCTTGATGCAAATATTGTAGGAATGTGACAAAAAAGAATCACAAGCATATGAAGATGTAGCAACAAAACAAACAAAGTGTGTAAACTCAGGAGTAGATGTTGGGCTGGACACTGCCGGTGGCCAAAATACCTGGGAGGTCCAGTCGGAGATGTAACATGAAATCTGCAACCACACCCACGTGCGTGCATGCAGACAAGCAGGCCTACTGTGTTGTCTTTGGTCGTTCGCAGTACTGTGGGTGACCTTTTCACCCGGGTCAGTAATAACTGCAAGTTGAGCCCACTGCACCCTGGGGCTAACAATCACACACACACAAGTCTTGTCTCAGAGGACATTACGTTGACTCACATTCATTTCCTTACTTACTCTAACTACTACTCGTCTAACCTAAACCTAAATCTAACTGTACCTTGTCTTTAAAACATGTATTCCCCTTAAAGTTTAATGATTTGTGTTACAGGGACTTGCTTTTTGTTCCCGTGAGGACAAATAAAACCTAGACCACACACGCACACACACACACACACACACACACCCATGACCACCAAAATAAAGTTGTAGTTCTCTGAAGCACCAGAGGATGGCAGCTGAGGTCTAAGCACTGGTGCTGCAGTCCTCATGCAAAGCACTGGGGGGAAATGCAGCTCCGACTCCCTTTGTTTTCCACAGTATTCCCCAATTTAAGAATCTAAAGTGGACACTGCTTTAATACTCTGTGATTAAATGTGGTCCCCACTTTTGTAGGATTTTACAAATTTCTCAGACTATTCACTTTGAAACTGCCATTTGACTTGGCTGAAGTGCTTTCATGAGGAAATCCAAATAATTCATGGTTATCTTTTGGTCTTTCTGAGCAAAGAAATAACTCAAAGTAGAAAGACTGAAGAATAATGCATAACTTATGTTCTGCAGATCCCAGACCCTTAATAACTGCTCAAAACACATACTTTTACAAGACAGTTTTTTTTTTACCTTTACATTTCATGTTTTTCCTAATTTATGAGAATCGATCATAAACCTGATTTTGGACTGAAGGAACAGTGAAAATCATTCATCCTATCCCTGATTTTTATCTTAAGCAAAGGTACAAAAGTATTAGTATCAAAGCACTTGAAGTACCAAGCGTAAAAGTACTCATTGTGCAGAATTCAGATAAGTGCATTACATTATTTGATTATAATTTCAGCAGGTAAAGGTGGGACAAACTTTATTTCATGTTCTTTAATCCCATATATTGCTAGATAACTTGTGAAATCTAATGGGGATGCTCTCATTATTATAGATGGCATAGCATACTGCAAATTTCTTTGTTTGCAACATAACTTTTAGTTTACTTCCTTATCTAATATTTTACTTTATTAACAGTACTTTATGGCCAGTTCGTTATTGAATGAATGCTCAGTTTGTAGCAAAGGGAAGGAAGAAGAAAACCATTTCAAAATACAGATTTTTAATGAGGGCAGACAAAAAGAAAGAAAATATGAAAAAAAACGGTTGGTTTTGCAATTATTGTTTTTATAAATAAAACATTGATGTCCTTGAGAATCCATATACTCCAGCATTGTATGGAATTCAGAATAACTCATACTCATAACTAAAAATACGAGGGTTTATTCAAAAGAGAGAGCATGACATTGCAGATAGTCAAAGAAAGTAGTGGGCATAAAGAGCAAGGAAGAGGAATCAAGTCAGACCAAAAGCAAAAGCAAAACAAATAAATAGATCAGGTAACAGACTGAGGATCAGTGAGCGAGTTAAGGTAGGTCAAAGTGTTTGTTAAAGGCTCTATCGGTCCCTGTGGACTGAGGCTTGAAGAGCTGAATAATGTATGTCCGCTCCCGGAGTAATGAAGTGGAAGTGATAGGGAGGAATACGACTGGCCTCCAAGGGCTCAACGCAAACTGTACACACTCTTAAGAGCTGCCTGTAGCCTAAACCTGTCTCCCTCCCTGCCTCTGTCTGTCCGCGTCCACTTCTTCCACACACTGCGCAGCAGCTAAGAGGGTTAGCTTGTCTCTGTTCCCGTGTCTTACATCATTGATGAGGGAGACCGGGGCATTTATAGTATCCCACTCAGGGTTCAACAGCTCCAGATCTTCCAGGAGGCTCTTATTAGACAGGAGCAGAGAAAGCAGGAGGTGGCATGGCTGCTGCTCGCTGGTCAGACAGATACTTGGTGTTGGCAGCCTTGTTTGTGGATCAGATCTGGCCTGGTTTATGCTTGTACTTGGTCGGTGCTAGTGTGCTGAACAAGAGGCAGTCGCTGTAGGCCGTGTCTTGTGGTGAAAAGAAAGGGCTATATCCTCTCCTCATGATCCATTTATTGCTTGTCCTCCGCTGTCCTCTTCTTTCCCCCTGAATATCCCTCCTTCTTCTCACTGAGCAAACGCTGGGATAAAGGTGGAGAAGGAACCTCATGTTACCTGATGGTGGATCACCGTGAGCAGATGAAATCTTGCATGGAAACAACGTTTTATTTCATTTTGTTTCCCTTTAGCCTAGAACAGCTTTATCAAAGTTTCAGAGAAAAGATCTCATAGCACCCAGGAAATGTTTTTTTTAAATAAAGAGATTTTTTTGGTTGTTGTTGTCAAACTTAAAAAGCAGATGTTAAATATGGAGAACGAAAGAAGAGTTGAGAGGTGGATGAGAAGATCAATACCACTCTTATATCTGTTTGTTAAATATAAGGCCACAGCTAGCAGCCACTTAGCATAGCTTAGCATTATGCCTGTAAACAGGTGGACACATCTTCATCAATCAAACACAGGCAGCACAACCTGCAGTGCACTGAGCCCTCTCAGCTACCGTAGAATCAGCTGTCCTAATGTAACAAAATCCACCTACCGGCACCTCTCACGCTCACTGATTAACACCTTGTATCTCTATCCATTTTTAGTGGCTTTTATCGAGCACCATTTCCCATAATCCCCAGAACATCACAGGTTAAACATTGTGGCTTAACAAAAGAAGCGAGCATGAGTGGGTCAGGGGCAGGGGGCAAGTTTGTAGTGCTGTTTTGTTCTGTCCGGTTGTTGGTCACAGCAGGACAGAGAAGAATGACCACTGTGCAAGTGTGTTGACAGGACAGGAAGTTACAGTGACATAAGCACTTGTGCTGTCGCACCAGTAACTTTTTAAGGGGCCTGGAGCTCCTTTGTGTGCTCAAAAACTATTTTTTAAATTGTAATAAGATCACAGCAGCAGGGATGATTCTCAGATCACATTTTTAATAAGAATGTGACATGCATATAGTGCTGAGCAGAAATGTTTAATCCCCATTAAATCACTCATTTCACTGTTATTATGATGATATTTTAATTTACAACAATACTACTTTTGATTGATTACCTTGAGCGTGAGACCAGGAGTGGGTGGACAGTTTACCTGTCCAACCACAGGGGAGGAGTCTCGATCGAGGAAGTTATACAGGAACTTTGTTTCTTTATTTGTAAGTAAGTTGTGAAGTAAGTTGTTCGAAGAGAATGCCAATTAGTTCTTTTTATTATTATTTATTTCTTTTTTTTAATGTCTTTTGAGTTTTACATTTGAGTCTTTCAAAAAATTGTTATTCATCGGAATTGTACTAATGTTTGTATCTGACTCCCCTTGCAGATTATGATGCATTGTTCCAATCTGTTTGATACCTCCACCTGATTGTTTGAAAGCACACCTGAGGAATTAAGCTCCCATAAGTAAGTAAGGCAGCCTGTTTAAATGTAGGTAAGATATTGGCTGTATATTTTGCTATCCTTGGTGTATATACTTGTGTTTCTGTCAGTTGAATCCACATGAAGGCCAAAAAGATACTGTGCCTTCTGAACATTAATAATGTAAACAAGTTATGTAGTTTTTAAAAAGTCATTCTTAGTTGTGGTGTGCATATTGTTTTGCTGTTTTGTTTAAATTTGCCATCTATCCCTTTATCCATTCCTCAAGTCAAAACTGCTGTGGCTCCTTATAAACCACTTATGTTTTGCTTCAGCAGTAGTCTTAGGGTCGCTATCATGCTGAAAGGTCAACTCCGTCAGTTTCAGTCTCTAATCACAACTGCAGTAGTGATGGTGTGCTTTGGAATATACAGAAGAAAGTAAATTTACTAATTAAGTTATATTTTTCTGAGATGGTAATATTCAATGACAGATTGCAGTGACCTGCACAAGTTGGTGGGACAGGAATATTTTTTGGGTAGACCTGCCTGACACTGTGCCAAGAAGTAGTCTCTCACATAAACCCACATTAAAGCAAAAATGGACATTTAACACTTTGTGTTTGTATGGCTCCAACAAACAATGCAGTGACCTTAGAAGAGCTAGTTTGGCAATTTCAGTTACCTTTTGACCGAGCCAGGGTCGCTGTTGTTCCCGTTTACACTCTCAATGCTAAGCTAAGCTAACAGATTCGAACGGGAAAGAAAATAAATGAATTTCCCAAAATGTCAAACTATTTCTTTATTATTATTATTTCTTATGTTACTTGGAGGCTTAACAGTCCTCTCTCCCTTTGAGTGCCACTCTCACCCAAACAAGGCTCAAGAGACAGGAAATAATAGTTATGTTTTCACTCCGGCCGTTAAAAGCATTCTCAATTCAATTTGGGCCCATCAGCACCACCCACCGAGATATTTTAAGTAAAATAGCAAAAAAAAAAGGAGATGAAGGCTCAAAAAGCATCTACATGTTAAACAGTGATTAAAATTGCATAGATTTCAGACTTTAGGGTCGGAAATATTCAAATGCGGTGCAGTGTGATTGAAGGAACTTGTGATTGGAGTTGTTTGGTTCTCTCTTCCAAACACTTTCTGCAGTGCTTAGCCCTCCTCCTCCTCTCACATTAACATGCTTCTATCATTAACCCCCACACCCCACCTACTGCATAATAACTAGAGCTGAATGCAGGAAGGAGAGGATACGGATGCGTTTCCTTTCTTTTTTTTTTTTGTGGAGCATCTTGAATGAATGATTGATGTGAGGGGAGTGAGATCACAAAGATATAATCACGGTCTAACGAACGCAGAGCTTTAAGAAATATATACTGGAGGAATGCCATAAATTTATAAACGCACCATATATTAATATATAAGTAGTTCATTGAATATTCAAAAAGAAGGAAATAATATAATCTGTGCACCTCCATGTGTAATGCATGCTTTATATTCAGCCTTTTTACTCAGGATGAAGGTAAATAAAGCTTTGGAAGTTCAGTCCCGCCTCTCCGTAGTCTGCTCATTCACCTATACCTCCCAAGTTATTTTCCACGTAAACTCTATGAAACTAAGATTAAACACGGCCATGTTCATTGTCACTGGCTAAACAAATTGCCATTCTCTTTGAGTGACATGTGTTTTGTGTGAAGACATGCAAAGCCAGCACGGGGAGATAACTTCATTTCCAAGCTTTGAGCACAGATGAGGGAGAGACAGTTAGTCCGTGTTCAGTATATGAGCACCTTTCACGGGACAAATGGAATGTCAATCAAGTGCCCGTACACAGATGCATCCTCCCCGGTGGGGCCTGGGATGCTTTCTGGTGATGCAGCTCTGTTGTTCCAGCCTTACTCTGGGTGCACTGGGAATATTTTGTCCTTTTACCCCCCCACCACATCCCCTCGCTCCATCTCAGATCCCCTGACTATTAACGATTTCTTTGGCTCCTCAAGTTTGCTTCTTCAGGATTTGGCTCTTTTCCCCTTCCCTCACTTCATGCTAGACTTCTTGCACATAACGGTTGTATATACTGTAACATAATAATAACAACATAATAATATAGAAGCACTTAATAAAAAAATATATGAATTAGATCTCTTGATGCTTAAATCCCATATGTATGATATGGGATTTCTGACTGTTGGTCAAAATCTGTGAGATGAGGCTTGAGTCACATGGCGAGGCATGTGTGAGACGCTCCCTCCAAAACAGCCTGCAAAGAGTACAGTCAATATCAAAGAGCCATCATGTGTATACATCACAAAAGGGCAAACAATTTAAAAGAGGTCTACCAAACAAAAGCTCCTACTCTTACCCTAATAGCTTTCATACAGTCCCTAACTCGTTAACTCTCAAGCACCTGTCATTCTAGCCCTTCCTGTCCTTAAATCTATTACTTGTGCCATTTTACACCAAACACCACAAACCCTCCATAACGGTTTCCCCGATCCCTTTCACACTTGCCCTGGTCTTCATTCCTCCTCTGCCCAAGAAAAATGAATCAAAATTTAAAGGTGGGCTGAGGAGAAATGAAAGAAATGTTGCCGCTTCACCACAGCGGCTTAAGACTTTTGTTGTTAAAAACATGACAAGCCATTCAGTTGGCAAAGGTGCTTACTCAAGGGAATACAGCGAGTGTTTATTCTTTGATTAATTTGCTTGGAGGAGACCTGAAATTTCCCCACTCATGAATATGTGGATGACAGGGAGATTTCTCCGTGGTGACAACTTATCTAAACTACAGGGGCAAAACGATTATGCTAATATCAGGTTGTAGTCATCAATCATCTTGTGTCAATGTGGTGTCAACGCATCACGTTCCTGGTCCCCCCTCTGGCCATAGCTTTGCGTGTGCGTGCGTGCGTGCGTGCGTCCGTGTGTGTGTGTGTGTGTGTGTGTGTGTGTGTGTGTGTGTGTGTGTGTGTGTGTGTGTGTGTGTTTCTTCGGAAAGGAGAATTGATCACATTCTCATTACGCCTGGGGACCGTCGGTTGGACGAAGTTGCGCTTGCGTGAAGTTGTTCTACTGGTTGTGAGCTCAAAGAAAACTGGGAGGGAATTAATTAGGCGAGTTTCTTCCTCTTCATATGAACACCGGGCTCCATACACGCGGATTCCGGGCTGACGTCACAGAGACGCGCCTTAAAACCAAAGAGCGCATCACAGGGAGATGAATGGTTTGATCACACACGCTCGCTTCGGATTGTAACATAGTCGGGGACATTGTAGAAGCCGCAGCAGCTGGGTGGGTGAGGCGGAACTGCAAGGGAAGCCAAGAAGTTACTTTTGAAGACCGTTCATCTTGGTGCGTAAAATGAAAGTGGTGCGTAAATGTCCGCGAGCGCACATTTGGATAACGCGGTAAATGGTAGCCGAGATTTATTTTTTCATTTTTTGAAAAAGTGAAAAGTTGAACGACAGACCTCGCTCGGGACCGGTATCAAAGACAGAAGCCTACTTTTGGCACGGATGCTGTTGAACGTGGTCCCGGGTCTGCGCTGCTGCCTCTTTGATCTGATTTGAGCCATGGCTTACTCTCAGCTGGGATACTCCTACTCCACCACACCGCAGGTACAGTCAATATTTTAAAGCATGTTTTTCGTAATTTCCTATAGTCTTTATACTCTTTAAGAACAGCCTTTAGGAAGTCATACGACTCTTGGTTTCGTCACAAAATATTATAACTACACCTTTGGAGAAGCTTCCTCCCCGGTGCATTTTAGTACATGTTCAATCTATTTATTTTTTAAAGAATTAGCTGAAATTATAACACCCAAAAGTCCGATGAAGGAAACAAGAAAAACGTAAACAAAAGCAAACTGTAAAGAGATCATTTCGTAAGGTAAACAACTTTTTATGTTGGTGAACAAAATGTGTTGTGAAGTACTGCATTTTCTTTCTCGGTGATGATCCTATAAAACAAATTAAGTTAATTCAACAATTCTCTTGCCAAAGTTTTTGATGAACTCCAGCTCTCTGACTGGGTGTCTGGAACCGGGAACGCCGCCGTCTCATCCGGTGCTGCGCTCCCCGGGACACCAGCTCACCCCTGGCACCGGCATCGGAGTCTACAGCGGCCCTTATCCAAAGAGCCAGGGTTACTACAACACTTGCTCCAGCGATGCCACCGCTCTCTATTCCAGAGTAAGTTTCATATGTCGTTTTTTACTTTAATTAATAAGATTCCTTCTGGCAATACAAATTCTTTATAGAAACGCTAAATTGCGGACATGTAATGGAAGAAAGGTTGAAATGGTACTAGAGATCATGTCATTTTTGAAGACTTTTCTACAATGATAAGGTGGGAAATGAGATGGGAAAAAAATCCGAGTAAACAAGGTAATTTAAGGCCTCAAGTCACTCTTGATTAGCAATCTAGTAAATTATGTTAGAATATTTTAAGGGTTCTGATTAAGCAGATATTTATATCTTTATTTTAAAAAATTTCAGGCGCCACTGGATCCCAAAGATGGACCTGCATCTGTGCATGTGGGGACATCTCAGACCCCTGCCTACTATCCTTATGAATATACATTTGGACAATATCCTTATGACAGATATGGGTAAGTCAGAGTCTCTATATGCCCCATTTTTCTCTTATTTTCCTGATCTAAATTTTGTAATAATTATATCAGACGAGCCACTTATGAATGGTGACTTAGAAATGAAAGATATTTCCACTTTGTCATTACAGTGACTTCATATTCTTCTGTTTCCCTGCATAAGTAATTATACTGTAACTATAATCTCCTCTCTGGGATTTAGTGTCTGGAATTGATAGCAGTTTTACAGCAGTGGTTTTATTGTTTTTATGGTATGGTTTCTCATTTACGACATCAGTATATTAATCTAGTTGTACTCGTAAATGAGGAAGGGTTTCCTTCATAGTGAATTCCAGTCACATACGTCTGGTAAGACAGAGCAAAATATTATATTGATTGTCACAATTTTGACCAAGCAGGTATTCCTGCTCTGACGGTGCAGCACGTCGTAAAAACGCCACTCGAGAGACCACCAGCACACTGAAAGCTTGGCTGCAGGAGCACCAGAAGAACCCCTACCCCACGAAGGGAGAGAAGATAATGCTCGCGATCATCACCAGGATGACTCTCACGCAGGTACAGTCACATCTGAAGTTGAGTTGTCCATGCTGTGTTCTCATTGTCTTTTCTCTCAGTCCGTTTATTGTCAAATGTTCTCTTCTTCTTTCCGTTTGCGTTGCTTATTCACCTATCACTTTGAATTTTAACATGAATTTCCCTTCATTTCTGATTTTTATCCCACTATTTGTTTTTCCTACACTTTTGCTTTTCACTTTTCACTTTTGCTGCATAACTAACTTCCATTATCCTTTTGTTTTTATTTAATCTTCTGATTTTATTTTCATTCTCTCCCTCCCTCAGGTGTCTACATGGTTTGCCAATGCACGCAGGAGGCTGAAGAAGGAGAACAAGGTGACGTGGTCACCGCGGGCCTGTAAAAGTTCTGATGATCGAGGCTGTGATGATGACAGTGACGAAGCTGAGAGGCCACTTAAAAGTGACAAATGCATTCCTGGTAAGTATGGGACTTAAAACAATATGTTTCTACATTTTTCTCAAAGTCTGATTAGCATGCATAGACTTACTGTCTTCTGCATCATTCATCACTGCAGATCAACGGTGTGGAGACCTGCAGAGTGATCTTGAGGACTTCGACCTGCTGGAGTCTGATGTTTCTGACTGTGAACCGAAGCCACAGTTCCTACCTGAGGACAATGAAGCAAACCCAAACACAGATCTCCCACATGGGCACCTTACACACAACCCAGACCCACTACACAGAAAAGAGAGATTGTCCCCGGACTGCCCAAAACTCACACCAGTCCAACAGCAAAACAGCTCCTTCTATCCTAGTTCAGACCTTCGAAGCATAGACGACAAGCCGAAAATTTGGTCCATCGCTCACACTGCTGTGTCTTTGGATGCCAGCTTGGAGCCAGAATACCCTCCCTGTATGCTGTCGTCCACCAGGTCCTCCTCTCCTGTGTATCCGTCAAGCATGGGGCTCGCTAAGGCAGACAGGCAACGGCAACAGGGATCACCGGTCGCCACGCTCAGAGAATGGGTGGATGGAGTTTTCCATGGTCCCCCTTTCCAACAGCCCAAAGCAGCTGAAGTTTGGAAAGGCCTGAATGACGCTGAGATAGACAGCAGAATACCTGGACAAGCCTTTGAACTTGTTAGGTCTACATCATCTCTGTAGTTCAACCGTCACATCATTTAAAGGAATATTTCAAAGACTGCTGGACTTCAAACAAAAAGTCTGTTTTGCTGTTGTGACCAATTGACCGTTCGCTAAGCGCCACCTCCTTAGTCACTGTTGCTGCCCCTGTGAAGATTTCCATTTTCATAAAGCATATATGCAATTTACAGTAACAGTGGCAGATATATCACTCTTATTTTTTAAATAGTTTTGAAGCAATTGCTTTAAAAGCAGAGGGTCAAAATTCTGGCTTTTCATTCTCCATCAACTCCATTAGTTTATGAAAAACACCTATTCTGGCTAACTTTTCAACAGGTCCACTTGACTCATTATGAAGCAAATGCTATAAGACGTCTTCAATAGGCACTTGATGGCTACTTACACAATATCAAACTTAAAGACTGAGGCTAAGGCTTCATGTTCCAGGCAGAAATCAGGCTTTTACAATGAGGATGAGCCAGTGCAGTTTTACAAATTTAAATTTATCTCAGGCAACATTTGCTCTGGTTGCTGCAGTGTAACCTAAACCCTAAATCCAAAAAAGAACAGGACAGCACTATTTATGTTAACCTCGACTCTGATTGCATATCCCGGACCAACTTCGACATAGTGACACAAATGCTACATGGTTGACTTGAGTTGCTCTTTTTTAAGCATTGTTACCCTGCAAATAAATATAGTAAATCCAAGTAAATGATGGGTTTTCTGGCCTTCAAGGTGATGCTCATTTTCTGCAGGTTGTAAGCAAGTTAGCTCGGCATGCTAACGAATTCTTAAACCCTAAACACTTTTGCTCTTGTGTTTGTGGTTTGGAAAGTTACAACACCCTCCCAACTTCAATAAGTATTGTTCTCCAGACAGCCCCATGCACACTGCTGCAGCATGCGAAGAAAGACCTGCCATGCCAAGTTATTGTTGCTAAGCTACAATTGGAAGATTGCTGCCCGGCGAAGGGGTTTAGTGAACGGTCAATTAACAATGTATGATCCTATTTGGAGATTTTGATAAGCCCTCACTCTCTTACAACTTAGATTCAATTATGATCCCCATCAGTGGACAAATGTGAGCTAACAGCTGTCACCACACACCTCCCTGCAGCAAGGTTGTACCGTTCACACACAGGAAAAATATACAGTATTGTACACTTGCACTATAGCCTGCACATGCACTGAGTCACAAAATAAAAGGTGTATTCTGTAGCATGGCAAAGTTTTTTTTGCGTGTGCTCTTAAATTAGCTGTCCACTGTGCTGGAACCATTAGGTTTTATCAGGTTGGATGATGTAAATCCTGTTCAGGAGCAGTGGAATATACCTTGGCAGCACTGGATATATGTGTGTGTGAGTGTTTGTGTGTATAAGTGTGTGTTCTGAGGGAATGAAAGGGGGGAAGTGGGTGGTATTCAGCCGTGACTAATGGAAACACACAGAGGAGGGTGCTGCTAAATTGTTAAATCGATGCCACTTCCACCTCGGCTCCAGATATAGCTGCAATCAGCGATGCGTCCCTTTTCATTAGGCGGCTTTTGACTTTGTAAACCTGGGACTGCAAAAAAATCCACTGTGTGCAAAATACTTCATAAACCTCTTCATTTGTGTAAAGTGTCACAGCTTTATCCACTTTGCTGATTTTTTTTTTCATACAAGCAACGATAAGAAACATCACACAAAATAAACAGAGACGTAAGTCTGGCATCATTAAGCCTGACTTTTTTAAAAATAAAAAATACATTTCCATTGGCTTCAATTATTAAAGAAAACTTCACAAATTTAGCACACAAAACATTTAAACCAACACTTTCTAAATGACGCACAACAAGGAAAACTGAGAAGTTGTTTCCCCCCATCTTTCTCTTCCTGCTGTTTTCGATTTAGGAACAGTGATAAAGTATTTATCAGAACAGAGGAGGGATCTGCCTGGGCTTTGTATGGAATTAACCATTTCAGATTAAATAATTCAGGATGAATTCAACCGAGAATTTCATTCTGTTCCTGCCTCATAAATAAGTAACATTTAAGATGATAAATAATGACATCTGACTTCTTATTTCTCTAAACTTTTCTTTCTCATTGAGGGAGGCTTCAGATATATCTTTTATATTTCTTTTATTTCTTTTCTTTCTATATTTCTTTTTCTATATCTAAAGTTAATGTACTACAACTGATACAATTGTGTTTCCTTTTGGAAGATCTTGAGGTGGTGAAGTTGTGGTGTTTTGAAGGATAGTGAATGGCAGTCAGATAAGATGTTGGCTCTGTGCTGAGTGGGCTTAAGAGCTATAAGTCCATACTTTTTCTCACCCTTATCTGTCTGAGATACTAATTTAGCTTGGATGCAGAGTGACTGCAAAAGTACATACACTATATACAGTGCTGTACACTGCCATTTGGTGTAGAACATGAAACCTCTTCTAACTTTATTCAAATTATTATCTTTTAAAGTCCATTTTTATTTGTTTTCATTGTGACTTTAGAATTTTCTTGTATCCAGAGTTTTACCCTTTTCTCTGCTTTCAAAATAATATTTGTTTCAAGAGATGGTCTCCTATTAAGGTGTAACTTACAATCATGTGATTTTTTTTCGATTTTCGATTTACTTTAATTTGACCAATAATCAACTATTATAATTCAATTATTTGCAAACATTTACATTTACATTACAACAGGTTTAACCCAGATTTTAAACATGGCCACTTGGAGGCAGCAGAAACTGGTGCTGGTGAATATAGTGCTATGTTCACCAGCTAGTGGCTGACTTTAATCTGACTGCTCTTTGGTAATTTTGATTGGATTTTGCTGAGACTGATCCAAAACAGTGGGCTAAAGCTGTGGAGTGGAAACCCAAAACAATGAGCTGGAAGATGCTAAATCTCTGTTCTGCTGAGGGGAACTGCAGGGTTTCCTCTATCATCAAGATGAGTGAAACCTGTCACATTTCACCTTGTAATATGATACAGGTACAGGTATGTAAGAATCCCTGAACCTTGTGATATTTTTGCACAGCAGGACATGTATCTTATTGACATTAAAAGTGATGTTTTAAAATCCAAGCACAGTCAGCCTCAACTTCAAAAATCTAGTTTTGACTAATTCGTCATCAAGTGTCAAGGTTTCCAACTTGGGGAAAGTGTTAAATGTAAAAAGTGTGAATTTAAATCAGTTTAAACAAATACAGTAATGGTCTTAAAAAGAAGGACATTTTTGCCTGGTAATTTACTTTTTTCATCTCTCACTCCTGCCTTTTTCAGACTCTCTATCTGCTCCACTGACCTCCCACACCTTCCTCCCATTACACCTGCAGCCATCACTCATCTTCAGGTCCCAATTTCCTTACCTAACCCACATAGCTCTCTCATTCCCCGTCCTCCATACCCCCCCCATCTTCTCCCTCACCCTTCAGCTCCCTTCGCCACAACTCACTTCTGTCTGCTCTCAATGCACGAGCGAGCCACTCAACAGCCATTCTGACACGAAGGCCTGCTCCCTGGGCCATATAATGTGATTAAGCCATGGTGTGTTGCTGTACAGGTTGGGGAATGTTAGAGCCACTGTTTACTTGTCGAGCTCACACCATCAGGAGTTGATTTGGCCCATTGTGTCTTATGGATGAACCGATAGAGAGGTGATAGAAAAAGCATTTTTTTTCTACGTAAGAAAGTAACCCAGAAATGTTTTGCTAAAATTAACTGTGGATATTATTACTTCCTTAATCCCCGACCCTTTGTCTGAATCCCATCTGCTTTTAAAATTTCAGTTGGAATGTCTCCACAGGAAGTTTTTACAGCTCCAAATTACTCCTCTCTGCACCTTCTGCCTGACACCTATTTCCTTTCAACACTGTCTGTGTCTCTGTCGGGTACTCAAACACACAGCCACACACACATGCACTGGCATACTTAGACGCGCACAGCTCGAAGTCTCTTGCGTCTTGTCACACACACTTTGGTTTTCCGGGGCTATCAAAGTGCTGAGTGCAAACCCTCTCCTCCAAAAACTGTCACATGTCGCCAGAGGTGTCTCGCTCCCCGCGGTAACCCTCTGAGCTCCTGGCACAGGAACAAGTCATTATTTCCATGGTAAAGGTCAGAAGCTCTGTCACCTGACTCTAAAGTGGAGCTGAGTGGAGTCGCCCCAAGACAATGACCAAAGGTCAGTTTTCTGTTTTGCCTCTCATACACTAAGTGTGGATTTGAGGAGGATGGGCTGCTCCCAGATCTGCCTATGAGCCCCTTTTGGTCACAGTAGCTTCCAGACAGGGAGGTTCAGATAATTGGCTGCAGGGAACTCCATAATGAGCCTCGGGGTCTGTAATGTGACACATCTTAAAGGAGAGATATTTTAATAGGGCAATTACAGCGACGAGGAGGATGTTTTGGGTAGAGTGAGTGATTGTTGTGAGGGGGGCGCTGCGTTCAGGAATTCAATGGCATTTAACTTCATTATCTACTGCGTGGCTCAGTGGTAAGATTTCCAAAATGATTACAGTCTCATATGAGCTAAAATTCATCTGAAAGATCTAACCCAACAGTGCAGGTCACCGTATGCTTCAGAGTTGTATTTGCAGTTATTTAATAATATACGGGATAAAAATGGATAAGTGGATGTTGCCACATACTCTTGTGGTGATTTGACAGTTTAAGGTTGAACCCATGAATGAATCTGTCTGCGAGCAGGTTCAGTCCACCTTTATAATCCGGAAGTTACTTGACAAACACAGCAGGGGTCCAAAAGTCTGAGACCACTTTCGCGCTCAAGTGAATGGGGAAGTGGTCTCAGACTTTTGGACCCCAGTGTATGATATTAAGGAATACTGTATTACGCTGGGTGAGCAGTGAATAATTAAAGAGTGCAGTTAAACCCGGCACAAAAACACAGTGCTGTTTAATTCAGCACAATTCATATGCTCAGTTTCATCTGGAGATTTTGCCCCTGGCAATGCCTCCAACTCAATCAACCACCACCTCTGAACCACTCAGACTTACCAACCGCAAGACCAACCAGTCAGCTCTCTGACACTGACCCGGCTCGCCTGCCTCATTTTAACAATGCACCTCTCTCCCCTTCAATCATCCAAAGTGGTCTGACTATAGATGAGGTTAACTACAGCATAAGCCTCACTTCCAGGAGTCACCAGGGCCAATTATATCAGCCTGACTACTCTTCCCAACCTGAGCTCCATGGTGTGGAAAATGCAGTTCCACTGGCTGCATCACTGGGGACAGAACAGGCTAGTGCTGTCTGGTGCCTGAGCCGAGCGCAGGCCAATTTGGCATGCAGAGGTCTATGGAGAATAAGCCTGATGAAATATATATATGATCTTCTTCAAACATGTATTGTTCCGCGCTGCTGTGTCTTATCATGCTGGCTCCCTCCTGATGTCTTGCCGGCTTGGCAGAGCGAGACTCTACAGTTCAGGCTGTCGGGGGCCGATGCGAGAGGAATGCTAAAGGTTCTCTCCGTGCTCCTTACAGTAAACAGCAGAGACAAGGCTTATCTTGCCTACTTATTGATGAGAGCACTGCAGTCACAAGCTGCCAGTTATTCACGCAGGAACAAAATAAATCCTGCTCATGCAGACAACAATGGAGCAGTGTTCCATTTTTTGATGATTCAAACTGATTGTGTTACTGATGTCTGTTTTGTTGCTACAAACAGACCTTTTAGTGTCAGGTTTAAGAAAACTGGATTTTGATCAGTTCAGTGCAAAACAAATTCCAATCTTGGCTTTTATTCCTACCAAGGAGCCTTTTTACTCTCTTTGTTTCTACTGGGACTGGACGCATCTGCAGGACACTGCTGACATCTGCCTGTCACTGTGGGAACTGCATCCTGCTAACCAAACTGGATAACTACCACAAATATACTAGCACAGCAGCATCTGAGCCAAATGGGACATTAATCTTCACAAAAGTTTTAAAAAATCTACATTATATGCCTCAATGCTGCAACACTGATCTCAACAGGTTTCATTTAGAAGAATGCACTTAGATCGACAGACAAGATATAATTTATTAACCAATATGGCAATTTATACGGAGAAGCAAAGACGGAGGAAATGTTTCAGTGATGATGCTTCTGCTTGAACTGTAATCCACAGTAGCCACATGTGCCCACTTTTGTGTCTTTATCCTGAAAAGGGGAGAGAAAAAGAGTAGAATTAGTATTTATTATCTGGGATTTTTGCAGAATCTGTTGTTAAGAATCCCACATCAGTAGAAGTCAGTTGAAGCCTGTGTGTGAAAAGATTATGCATTATAATACATGGTTATTATCAACGCTCTGCGGTATCCTGGTTCCTTAAACAAATGACAGTTGAAATGGCCCAGTTTTACATCATCAGAGTAACACTTTTAGATAGACAAAATCTCAGAAAAAAAACACAAAAATGATAACAAGTAACCCTGGGAACCTATGTAGTGTTACATCACATAAACACATCAGGTTGCTGGTTAACCCAGTCACTAATAATCTGCACCACGCTTCCAGGATTTGACAAGACCACTTCAATCAACTGATGACTTCATAGTGTGTGCAGGCTCTTACCAGGTTGATGTAGACTTTGGGATGGCCCAGGGCTCCTCCACCTCCATCACAGGACACAACTCTGGCCTCAATGTCAGTTACTGCCTCCTCTGCCACCAACTTGATGGCAAAGTTCTTGTTCACCTTGACTCACGCAATATGATTTCAGTCAATAGCAGCTTAGAAAAATGTTAGCAACAAAACAAAGACAGTGAGACTGTGACGGCAGACATCATTCATGTTTTGGTGATCCAGATGCCCTGTTGTCTTTTCTCTGTGGGTGTCATCGATGCACTTAGCTGCCATACATATGGTTTTAGAATAGGCTAAGCAGTGAGATGGATTGTTTTTACCCTTAAGGAAAAATAAAGCCATATGAGAGATATCTGTTAAATGTCTTACCTCTTTCTGTCTGCCAGTGAATCTGACTCTCCTGGGATCCTTCTCATCAAACACCTGCGAGAAAAAAAATCACACTGAGACATATGAGTTGAACTAGAAGGAAATAAAACATTAAACATATTTTGCTCCTGACTTGTTGGGTCCATTTACAATCACTGGGCTAGTAGAGCTGATACAGGGGCCAGAGCCTTTAACTGCACTTTCAAATAAAAACAAATGCTGACCCTCCTTGGACAAAAGGAGTGATAAAAGCAATGAACGGCAATCTAATGTCCGATAATGGACGTACTGGACCCACTAGCCACTCTGACACAAGGCTAACGTTAGCTAACGTCGGGCCGCTCAATAACAGAGAACTGAAAACAGCCGCCTTGGAGCCTACCTGGCCAGTGTGAGTGATGGCCTCGCCGGTACTGGAAACCTCTACGCTGTAGCAGCGAGCAGGCACAGCGCACAACCTCAGAGGTGAAACAAGCACCTTAGCATTTTTACTGAAGGACAGAACTCTGCCCACTGCGGCAGCCATGTTTACGACAGCCTGTTCCTCCCAAGCTGCCTTGCGGAGACAAATTGATTTGGGGAAGTTTAATGCCCCGAGTTTTGCCTTCGAGGTTCAAATTGCTTATATGCTGCATCTCACCACCCGAAGGCCTTGTAGTTAAGTTAGTGTATTTAGTTTTTGATTGAAATGATAACGGATACGACATGTGCCACGTTGGGCTTAGAGTTTGTTCGTGACGAGAGCCACAAAATGTGACCGAAGTCAGATAGGGATACAACCTGAGAGGCTGAGCTGAGGGCGAATAAGTTTTCCACTCTTCGCTAAACGGAAGAAGCTCCAACCTCGCAAGCTCCAACACCGCAGTCGTGTTGTGACGACTAAAACAACACGTTCAGGGACAGAAGCCCTGTTTAAAACCTTCTTCTTAAAACCTTCAAACTTCTGAAAGGTTTGTGCACGTTCTTCACTTTTGCGATACGACTGAGTCATGTCTGAAATCGACGTTGGGGTCCTTTTTAAATGTCTGTCTTGGGCGCTAGCAGGTCAGCGCTAACACGCTCGTCTCCTTGGCATGTTGCGTAGCTGTCCGGCCACAATGCCGTGCTGCAGTATCTAAGTGCTCTTATTACACAGGGGAGATAACCGCTGTGAAACACGTCGCTCGTTTAAAAGGCACATGCGGAGCTTCACGTGACTCTGCGTGAGGCGGCTCGGTGTTTTTGGTATCGAGCTATGCGGTTTGTACGATGCACATTTTAATGATTCATAGTGTAGTGGGGGGTGCTGTCTTTACAGGGTAGTGTGAGGATGACATTATTATAAGCATCTTTACATAATCGATTAAGCTACTGGAGGTTTTTTTTTCTTCAATTAAGTGTTTTGACAATGAAGTCTGAAAAACTATGGGGAAAGTTCAGTCACGACACACTGGAGTCCAAGATGACGTTTTCAAATCGTTTGACTAAAAGTCCAAAACCAAACCAAATATATATCCAGGTAACTATGATTCATGATAGAGAGACACAGCGAAATTGAAAAGCTGGAACCTGAGAAATTGTAGTAATTTTCACAGTTTTTGCTTGTTAAATTAGCTCTTCATCACTATATGACATGAACCAAACCCCTGGGTATAAATATAACCTCGTGTCTCTGGGCACATATGAATTATTTGTCTGTCTGCCTCTGCAGCTTTTGAAACCATGGCGCCCCTCCTGTTAAAGCACCTGGCTGCCTCCCTGACTCGCCAAGTGGCCCAGATGAGCCGGTTAAATCTGACCCTGTCCTCGCCGGCAGCCAGTGCCTACAGATGTCTGTACAGCCTCACCACAGCTCCCCGCACACTGCTCCCGTCATCGGCCGGAGTCAGCCCCCTCCAGCCCCTCTCGTCCGGCTCCCCTGCTCAGTGTGGACCATCTCTGCTGGGACAGTGTCGGCATCTTCCCTGCACTCAGCCCTGTGCAGGCATGAAAACCAAGTCTGCCCTGAAGAAGCGCTGCAAAGACTGTTTCTTTGCTCGACGGAGGGGACGCATGTTTGTGTTCTGCAAGGCGAACCCAAGACACAAGCAGAGGCAGGGCTAACCTGCCGAGCGAGTGTTGAGAAAATGGCTTTGTGATAGTGAATATTTGCATGAATATGAATAAATTGTTTAGCTGAAGAGCGTTCAACACTTTTTTCACTCCTTGTTCGTTTCCCTCTAAACAGCAACGGCCAAAAATGCATAATTTTATCACACTGAAGAAACTGAATTCTAACATTCTGCAAAGCATAATTTTCTTTAATTTAAGGAACATTTTATACGAGGAACACTTAGGTGGGATTAAATTTTAAAAATGATCATAATAGCTTTCTATTAGCAAATGAATAAAGGCCAGGTTAGTAATGTACTGAAAATGTATTGTAAATTGCAGGTACAACTTTTTGTTTGACGTAGAAAGAAAAAAGGTCAGAATTTAGTTGTTTCTCTGGGGATCACTGTCATTTCCTTTTACCCATGCACTGGTCCAAAAATTGTTCGCTTGGATCTAAAATTTAATCCCAAAATCATCATCTGGGTTCATGTCTGATTCACTTCCATGATTCAACCACATGAGGGAGCTAAAGTATTTACCACATGAGCACAGGATCCAGCCTGCAGTGAAATCCACTTGGTCACTTGGACACCCTTTTCATAACTGCCGTTGTAAGCCGGCCAAAGGTTCCTACAGATCAGTGTTTATTGGCGTGTTCACAATACAACAGTAGAAAATCTCGTGTTGAAAGTTGCATCTTCCCGGAGAAACTTACTATTCATCCTAAAAATCTATGTGCGCCGTTCTTATCATTGCATTACTGAAGGAGAAAGCACGATGCACACAACAGCGCTGACACACTGCAGCATGCAAACCGGGCACCCGTAGAAACCTGTCTGGTCTGAAAGGTGTTTGGCAACAAATACTGATCTTCCAAATGCTTCCCTGCTTCAATAGTGTTAGTTAATATTTACTGAAGGTGGTACAAGTAACAACAAAACACCTGTGTGTGTGCCCATACATTATTTCATGTGGATGTTTGTAGAATTCATTTCCAGAGTGCACAACAAGATGGTATTCGCCCAATACTTGCTCTCATGCAAAGGCATTTCACTGAAGCGCATGGTTATAATAGAAGCGTCCTGTGTTGCTCCAGAGACGTTGCACTCCCTGCAGCGTCACGTTAGTGAGCTGGAATCAAGTGCATCGCTCAGTTGTTTTTATCCACTTGAAAGAAATAGGAGAGACTGAGTTCAGCTGCGATGACAAGTGATTACGCACGGCTGCTCTGTGTCCCAGTGAGCATCTCGGTGTCCTCAGACGTTAACAATGCCAAAACGAACACATCCATTTTTGGTGTGGAGCTGATAAACCAGATAGCCCCGGGGAAGATCACTTGCGTATGGTTGTGAGACACAACAAAGCCTGTTTGAAGGAGCAGCCTCTGTCATCGAGAAAATAAAAGACGCTCGGGAGGAACTGACGGGTGGATCAAATGCAGGGGGGATACTCCACTTCAAACAAATGCTGAACATCACTGAGGGTCAATCACCCCAGACATCTTGAACACACATTCCACAGGCAGATGCAGAGCTCTCATTTCTTCTTATGCCTGTTGTGTGTCTGTGACTGGGTGTGTTGGTGTGTGCATGGGGGTCTGTGCTTTAATGTCCATTTCCTACAAATAGCTGAGTTCAGGTTTTTTCACATGAACTGTAAATCGCAGCACTTGCTTAATGAAATGCCTTTATTGATGAAGTCTGGCATTCCCCCATGCAAAATGCATTTGTGATCAGTAACTTGTTGCTGTAGTAACTATGTTGACTTTATCATGGTATTCTCTCATAATAAAACTCAGCTGCCAGTTTATTAGGTACACCTAGCCAAAACAAATGCAGTCTAATACAGGGTTGTAATGCTCTGTTACTAATGGATATTATTTTCAAAAGCTGAGGATTCAACTTAATGGTGGATGTAGTTTGTGATGCTGTTTAACTTTCTTGCATTGTGCAGAGAGGTGTTCTGTTAGGCATCATACCTTTACTGATACAAATTAGGTATTAGAAAAACTGCCAGTGAGTTCAGTACAACTGGGGTTAGAATTTGCTCGATGTAGCAAATTTGCTCGATGTAGCAAATTCTAACTCCGGTTCTTGCAAACATTTTTTAAAAATTATTATTAGTATTATTATTATTGAAAAATAAATAGAAATGTAGTAAATATGAGTTTATATTAAGGAGCCCCCCCCATCGCGACATTAAAACATGAACAACAAAGGCAATGCCTTGAGGCGATAGACGGGAGTCTTATTTTGAAAAGCACAACCGGAGGTCACGTCGCTGTCTTCTGGCCAGCTTGCTGTAAGTGCGCACTCCTCCCCGTCCATCAGCAGTCTCTCCGCCAGTCAGAGGAGGGAGAAGTGCGTGAGGACGGAGGCTCCTGTCCGGTGGCGTCAAACGACCAACTCCGCCAACCTTTACGGGACCAGTCGGGCACGACTTTCCTTCCTTTGTTTTGTTTTTTCCTCCGGAGGGTGTCGCGTTGTCAGCTATGAAGTGTTCAAACAGTCGTCCCTCCAGAGTGGGTAGAAACCCCTTCGTCCACAAGCTGAAATTCTCCATGAAAGAGAAGATAAAGGTAAGACAGTTGTGATGACGAACGGTGCACATGGTAGCTGCAGTTAACACAACCTCCTTTCTCCATGTTAAGTTACCCCCCCCCACACACACACACACCCACCCACCCTCACACTCGTTGTCTGTGTTGTGTGTATCTTGCGAATTTACAACCTCATTATCCACGTTGTCGGGGGCCGAAACGCACTTTTTTTGCGGGTCAGTTTTGTTGATGTGATTTGCTTCACATGTATCAAAACCAATAGTAATAAACCAATCCATGAATAAAAAAAAGGAAGCCAAATATTTGGAAAGCAGTTTTGGGACTGAAGAGGAGAGCTGCGGTGTTGTGAATATCTCGGAAACGCGTTTCCCCCGTGTCTTCCTGGTTTGCAGGCAGTGGTAATGGAGATCCCCACTCACCTTGAGTGGTGCTGGTGAGATGACAACAAACAATTTGAACTAAACTAAAACCACGTGTTCGACGAGACGGTTCACAGATTAGACGCTGTTTGACAACCCACTGTGTCACGCGCTGCGAGATAAGATTAAGATTAAGATTAAGATTCACCTCTTGATTTAACAGGCGTTTACTCTCCCTTTTTATTCCTGATTGTCAACATACAACTGTCATGTATAGACGCATTTTTTGTCACAGGGAACATCTGCCGGAAAATATATATATTTCCAGTTCAACTAATAAGTGTTTTGACCTGAGTAGGTTTGGGATATTTACAGAAGTAAGAGCGACATCTATGCAGTTTTATGTTTTATGTTTATGTTTTATGTTAATGTTGGTGTTCCTTTTCTGTGTATGTGTGTTGGGGGGGCTCATCCAATACATCTAACTGCCATGCTGACACTCGTGCCCCATTGTGAGTGTTATCAGCCACATTGTCCTGGGTGGATGTGCACCGCCAGAGCTGGATCTTGATTTGTCACATTTTCATTTCAGGCATTTGCATCGGCTTATGAACTGTGGTGCGCCTGCAGACAAAGGGAAGTGCTTTTACAGGAACGTGCAGCGACCAGCTGAAACCCATGCATTATTTCATTGTGCTGCTCTCCTGCCCTGACACATGCTGATCAGGGTAACGTGCACTTGACTTCCTCCCACGTCCTCCCTCTGTCAGTCAACACTTCTCTGTTTCTGGCCGTCTCTTTTGACTCAGCCAGTCAAACACACAAACGGTGGCGTGCAGTGTTTTCAGTGGGTTGTTGGCACAGGGGTAAACAAGCTGACGTTTCATATGTACTCATGACACACAACTTGTAAATGTCATTGCTCACGATCGTCCTCACTGGAAAGGGTCCGTTTCCAGGCCGGCACGGGAAGAGTTCGGGTAACCCTAGAGGTTTGGGTGAGGTTAATGTCAAGCATTTATGATCAGCATTCTGCTGTTGCCCAAAGGTGAAGGCAGAGGTGAAAGGCGTCACGCTGTTTTGGTACACGCGGACAGCTGCGGCGCCATCCTAAATCAGCCGTCACAATTGATGGACTCTCTCGGCGGGAGGACGGCAGGTTGAAATGTCTCCTCATCAGTCAGCCAGTGGATCAATAGGATATCATGCTCAGTGATTGGTGAGGTCTGCCGACAGCTTGGCTGTCCTGGACGCACATCGCTAATATAGTCTTAATGACCAGCTGGTGGAATAATGTCAGTTAGTTGGATTCAATTTTTTTTTCTTGATTTACTTAAAACTTCTCCCAGAGAAAACCTCTGAAACTAGTTGAAGTACAACGGAAACGAGCAACAAAATACCTTTCTTTGTAAGCGCGTTCTATTTTTCTGCCATACAGTCAGACAAGAGGAGGAAGTGCACTCCCTGTGCGCTGCCTCGTCAGGTTTATCTGTTTCCCCATTGCCCCGGGGCACAGAGGTGCCTGCTTTCATTCACAGCCAAACATACAAAGCACAAGGCACAGGAAATTGGCCTTTATGTCAGCATGGCCGGCTCCAAACAATTATGCTCCGTTACCAGCGTTTTAAGCTTATGAAAACCTTCTGACCGCTGCAGTTTGTCTTGCTGGATGCCGTAACTGCATCGCTTTCCCCGAATTGCTGTTGCTGGAAGAACGTCTTTTATTAGTCCATGTTTTTGCCAGTTTTTCCACCGGAGGCTGGAGTTGATTGTAAACAGTTGTGTGTCTGTGCCAGATGACAGCAGCAGTCCAGTGATTGTAAGCCGGGCCGGGTGCGTGTGTGTGTCTCGATCACACCTCCCTCTGCCTGCTTCCAGTGTGGTGGTGAGGTGTGTTTTTCCACCTCGCCAGTGCGCTTGGACTCGGTCGCAGACACGCAGCTACAGTCACATGTAAACAAACACGAGCCCTGACCCAACAAAGGCATTAGTTCTGAGATTCCACAGGCTTTAGATCTATATGATTGCATGACATGCGTATTATTCACTGTGTATGTGTGTGTGTGTGTGTGTCTGTTGCCCGATGTGTAAGCACACTACTCTCCCTGGCACTCAGTCTTCCTGGAATTTTTTTTTTTTTTTTTGTCTAACTTCCAGCAAACATGATCAGCAGCGCTGGTGCGGACCAACTAGGTCAGCAAGTGAACGAGCCGGCCGGCCGGCCGGACAGACAGCAGCGCTAATTCCAGCTGAGTCACACATTGCTGAACAGTGAACAGCACAGACACATGGCTGCCAGCTCTTCAGCCCACAGACAAACTTCCCGTGAAAACCTCTTTGACCTGGCTTCACTCGCAGCCTCGGTCTGCACGCCGGCGAACGAGACAAACAGGGGTGCAGGTTGAGCGCTCCTCCCCCGGGTGGAAATCACAGCGCACTTCCCTTGGCTCATTGAAAATAATTAGCCAAGGACAATTAAGAGCTCTCTGTAGGGTTATAGAGCAGTTCACGTTGCTCAGAGGAGTTGGGTGTGCATGTCCCATGGCTGTGGAAAAAGAAAAGCAGGTAATAGTGTCATGTGCCTGTAGGAAAATAAACTTTCAAAATGATTTATTTTAATCAATTAGGACCAGCAAGACCATTTCTTTTTTTGAATCTCTCCGAATCAATAGTTTGGTCGATAAAACATCAGAAAAAAGTGAAAAAATGCACATCACAGTAAGTCTCCGCAATATGGAGGAAGTAGCGATATGATATACGGCTATTTATACGGAAATTTCAAAAAATATGTTATTGATCAGAACAGACCACTGTTTTCGGCTACATAAAAAAAAAAAACAATACTTGAGATAGCTCACACTTGAGTGAGTGCTAGTGCTGAATATTCAATTTATTTTGATATATGAAAAAGAAAAGCAGCAAATCTTCACATTTGAGAACCTGGCACCATGTTGAAACATGACTTCAACGATCAATGGATTATACAAACAGTTGCTCATTCGTCCTCTCCCCATTGGCTTATTGATCAATACACTAATCGTTCTCTCTAAGATCTATAAAGGTCAGGGCTTGCAGTCGTTCCAGCCTTTACCCAATCGCAAGCAACAAAAGATTGGGCAAAATTAACGAGGCGGAGATCCCCTGAGTTCCAGAAACACCGGATCTTACACTTCCCACAATGCAACAGTCATTAAACCCTCCCAGGCTGCTTAATGCTGACATTTTCCAGACTTGATGTTGCCAGTTCGTAACGCAGGCTTTATTTTGTTTATCTGATATCTCATGCTCAAGCTCCAGTAGAAAATAGAATATGGCCATGATGACATCAGTGGGACATCACCAGGGTTAGAACCCCCCCTTCAGAGCCACATTAGATATAAGACAACTATTTTCACAGGTGGGATTGTATGATAGGTAAATTGATTTATATGTGTAAAATTGGGGGAATGCCCCTTTTATAGTCAAATAATAATGCAATCGACTGTGTGAGACCGATGGCCCCCTGACCCTGCTTTGCCCCACATGTCCCTACGCCCCCTGTGCGTCTGTGTGTACATTCGCAGGCGATGGTATGCGTCAGATGTTTGCCTTTTTGTGTCGCGCGCTTGTATGTCTGTGTTTGCATTAGAGCGCGGCTGGATGACATGTACAGCGCGCGAGTCCTCAGAAAACAGAAGCGCTGCTGGAGGAGCTGAGTGACTTCGTGCCTTAATGGCCCCTGACAGCTTAATTGGTGCCATACGTGCAGACAGAAGGTGTGTGTGTGTGTGTGTGTGTGTGTGTGTGTGTGTGAGTATGTGGATTGGTTTTACTGGTTTCCCAGTAAATATTTAACATGCAACAGAGTGGCCAACAACACACTAAATCTTCCCCTCAGGTCAAAGACATTTGCTGCTCCTTTGTCTGCCATTAGGGGTAGGAATTACAACAATTGCCTTTTGCCTTTGTACCTTATTTGCAGTATCACATCTTAATTCCACGAGTAAGTAGTCTTTACTTTATATAGATCAGATCTAAAAGGCTCATCATCTTCTTGTAGATCCAAAGTTTTGATTATTACATAAGTGGATTCAGACATGAATAATGAAACAATTAAATTCAAGCCAAGCATAAAATGTGACTACATGATTTGAAAAACTATTACATTTCAGTATAAATGCATTTTTAAAACTGTTGTGGGTTGGCATTGTTTCTCAGATTTTCTCAGAAGACGGTGTAAAACTTTAATTTACAGAGTCGTGCTCCTCATGACAAGATAACAGACATGTAAACTTGGTGGAATGCCCCTTTTAACGCTGCTATTCCCAATCTCACACAGAAGCGGAGGCTTTCGAGCGAAGGCTGGATATGTAACGGGGAACACAGTCGCAGTTTATTGCTCTGGGAGAACGAAACCTTCAAGTTGATTTTATATTGGAGCGAAGATGTGTGGCGCGAGTTAGCCTGAGCTTACTGAATTATATTTTTATTTATTTTCATATCAAATTTCAAATCCTCTGCCGGGTGATGGGCCGGCGCACTCATAAAACACCAGAGATTGCTCCCCTCTACCCCGCCCCAGCTCATTGTCATGCCACCTCCTGAGAAAATGTCAGCAGATCCTCCCAGATGGATTTGTTAAGCTCTGACGATGAGAGCACCGTGCATCAGGCGTGGGGGGCGGGGAGGGCCAGAGAGGCGTTAGAGCGTCATAAATCACCCATATTACTGTTTATTTATTAATACAGCCCTGCAGTCTGCACCTGGGTTCATCCAGGGAGGGAAATGCACAAGGAAGAAAGGGAAAAAGGAAGGACGGGAAGGGAGGGGGGATGGATATGATTCCCCCGGGTGATGACAAAAAGCGCATCACTGCGGAGGAGGAGGAAAACAGTTGAGGGGAGAGCATGATAGATGAAGGTGGAGCTGAGCAAATGGACGTAGGGAGTGACAGATTAATGGTTGGTCAGCTGGATGGATGGACAGTCGAGGAGAGGAGTTCCCCCCGGGGATGGAGATTACTGTAAAGCAGGCGGGGAGGTTGAGGAGATCGAATGGGGGGTGGGGGGTGTTGCACAAGGAGGAGGAAGGAGCTTTAAAATGTCACACGTTCGAAATTTACAGTGGAGGTCGTGACGCTTTGACCCTGTTAGCACACACTCGTGCGCACAGACCACATCCCTCTCATTACGCCGTAAGAGAAGAGGCATGACGGGCCGGTCAGCTGACCTCTCGTCTTTTCTGGGGCGTCGGTAAACTTTGGTTCATGGCCAGAGTTTGAACTCGGGCTCATACTGTCGGCAGGGTCGCGTTTGCTTGTTTCCTGCCTCACTATTTATCCAGTAAAATCTCAGCGGAAGAGCTTATCTTTTATCAGTCCACATTTTTCAACAAAGGTGTCGCCGCTTCACTTGCATCATCCCGAGACAAGTCTTTATGATTCGTGGGTGCACACAAAAACGCATACAGAGGCAACAACAACAAAACATGACATATAGCAGACAAAAACATTGTAATAAAATGAATTCATAATTGTGGGTAAGATTGACAATTAGAAACTGAGTAAATTATAATCAACTTTAAGTAACCTTTGAAGGTCATATAGAGAGGACAGAGTGCTATTATGAGACATAATCCAAACCAGGTCACTTTTTATTGGGCGACAAGTTTTTGTCTGACATTGAAAAGATAAACAGTGTTTGGATTTGTAAAGAATGTCTGTACAGGGTCAGAATCATACATCTACTTTTCATTCATATGAGATTACGTAAAACATTTTTTGTCAGTAAGTACAGTAGTAGTGATATATAAACAGAAATCAGACATAGAGCATAACCCTGGCAGCTCCAGTGGTTCTCGAGTTTGTGTGTGTGTGTGTAATTGACACGCTTGTTTGTTCCTTCCTGCAGGCACAGCCGGAATGTGCGTCTCCCCCTCATGCCGCCATAGGACGTGCAGGCATAATATTACTGTATAGGAATGTACAGTATGTTAAAGACTCAGTAATTGGTGTTTGACAGTTAAAAGGCCACAGCAATGAAAGCAGCGTGTGCAGCGAATAAGGTGGCGATGTGGTGGAATGGCAGCAACATGAGCGCTCATATTTTCTCTCACTCACGTACACAATCTGTGCATCTCTCGCTCTCTCTCCCTCTCTGTGCAGATAGGACTGATGTCGGTGACTGTGTTTCCCGTGCGGCTGCTGCTGGTCTCCTTCCTCATGCTGCTGGCGTGGCCCTTCGCCTTCGCGGCCTCCCTGGGACGTTCTGAGTTTGTCATTGAGCCGCAGTCATGGTGGAGGAGGTGTGTGTGTGTGTGTGTGTGTGTGTGTGTGTGTGTGTGTGTGTGTGCCTAAAACAAATTGGATCATACATAAATGTGTAAAAAACAAACAAACAAACAAACAAAAAACAAACAGCATAAGCAGATTTGAAAAAGCTAAACTGTGCGTCCCAGGTTGGTGGACCTGTGTTTACGGGTGATCATGCGAGCCATGTGGTTTTGCGGAGGCTTCCACTGGATCAAGGTGAAAGGGGAACGGGCGGCGCCATCTGAAGTTCCCATCCTCACCGTGGCGCCACACTCCTCCTACTTTGATGCCATCCCCGTCACCATGACCATGTGCTCCATCGTCACGAAACTGGAGAGCAGGAGCATTCCCGTCTGGGGCAGTGAGTTCACCACACATTTCCACTCATGTGCCATAATAACATGCAGCATATCTGCAATGTAATGCAAAATTCTGGCACACAATACACAGTTCTGTGTTAAGGTCACAACATGGTATATGCCAGCTCAAGTTTTTTTTTCACATTTCATGAATTTCTGAGTTACTTCAGTAAGTTCAATGAATGAAATCAGACATTTTAGTTTGTTGGCTTGAAGTTGAATTTTTTGGGTTCATGTTTTTTTTTGTATTTAATAATATACTGAATAACAGTAGTTTTAAATCCAGTTTTTCACTTTCAAATTCAGGTTCTAGCTCACTGAGAGAGCTGAATGAAGAAAATTAAAACTCCTTCATGCCAGTTAATGTACAGAGTTTTAGATGATATGGTCACATATTTAAAATAGGAAAAACATTTAATTTGTATATTAAAATGGTGTTAGAATCTGATTTGAAAAGATCAGCAATAGAAAAATCTGTTTAATGATGTATCACATAACATTTAAAATTTGTGTTGTTAACGGTATATCCTGGTGATAATTTTACATAATACCTCTCTGACTCCTTAATTGCTTTATTTGCTGAGTGATTAACATCTAATTTAGATCTCATTTGAGAATAAGTTGCACCTGATTTTTTTTTTTTTTTTGTACTGACATGCAAATGCTGATATGTACCTGAAACTTCCTCTTAAATGAAGCTCATGTCAGTTAAGGAAATGATTAATCAATGCTCATTAAAAAGTTCTGAAGATGCTTTCACTCATACTCGGGCTCTTTCCAACATCTCCCTCTCCATCATCGTGCTGCCAGCTCTGATCAGCTACATCCGCCCAGTGTTTGTGTTTCGGTCAGACCAGGACTCCAGGAGAAAGACTGTCGAAGAAATTAAGCGGAGGACGCAGTCTGGAGGCGAGTGGCCTCAGGTACGTGAATATGAATATGTACATAAAGCTACACACACACACACACACACACACACACACACCAACAAGGACATAAGCTCAGCTCCCACCACATGGGAACTGAAAGGTGATAGCATTGAGTAAACACAGTGACTCACACGCAGTTCACAAGGACCACAAGGCCACAACTTTGAACAGCAAATAAGAGTGAAAAGCGTTTGTTTGTGTTTATGTGTTGGTTTTTCTGTGCACTTTAATGAGTATTTGATTTATATTTGGTCCAGATCATGATATTTCCAGAGGGGACGTGCACCAATAGATCAGGACTCATCTTATTCAAGGCTGGTACGTGTTCAGACCCCTTCCTGCTTCAGGCTGATCTTGAAACCATGTGTAAGGTAGAGCTGTGTGTGTGTGTGTGTGAGAGAGGGGGGGGTCCTTACCAATTTTCAGTGACCTTATATCCATCCACTTCTTTTCTGCTTCCTAACCAGAGTGGGATCACGGGGTCAGCAGGCTAAGGGCAGATGAAATTTGTCATTTCTGTATGTTCTGGCTCTGCCTTGGGATCCTCTGCCAGTCCTAATGACTTTCTCGCTGATTTAGTACTTAGTTAGCAAATCTTAGCATTCTAACAAGCTAACCCAAGTGGGTGAAGATGGTATACCTGCTCAGCATGTCAGAACTCACTATAAGCATCAACAGAGCTGCTGTGTCCTCACCCAAAGTTTTTTCTCGTCCCACGTGGGTCTGATTCAACATTTCTGCTTCTCCTTTTATCGACCCGGCTGTCTACACAGAGCTACAGAGCGTAACGGCTCATAAGTAAAGTCATTATACGTTGGGCTCTGAATGCTGTGAAAATGTTGGCGAACCTGCACTCAGTACTGTGTCTGAACGCACCCTGTGAAGACAGACGGAGCACTGAAGCTCCTGCCGCTCACAATTCGTCTCCTGTGTAATCTTATTCAGCCTACACATGCTGGAACGCCATAGGATTCAATTCATATGTATTCACAAATTGGGAAAGATTGACGCATGCACAGTGTATTGCATTTTTTGGGGGGATAGGAAACCAGCATAATTTGTTTTTAGATACAGAGATTCAGATACAAAGCTGCAGCTCAAAATTGGTTGGTTGTGGATCTTGGGAATTTCCAGCTGGGGGTGTCTTCATAGACTGAATGTGTGCAGTCACTTTGTTCAGCATTCATTCCATTTAGTGCGCCTGGACTTGTAAATGATTACTAATGCATGGAGATGGCTGCAGAGCTGCCAACTCCAGGTGTAGATGTCGGGGTAAATTAATTTTACACTCGACCCAACAGATTGAGAGGTTCATTGTCTCGCTGAGGGACATCTCAATGGGACACCATGACTGTTGCGCTCGTCTTTTTGGGCTTGTTTTTCTGCTCACCTCCTCTGTGTGTGTGTTGTCAGGCATTGTTCCCTGCCCGCCCTGTCTAATCCCCTTTCATCCAGTCTGTAATTCTATGTTTCCCAGTAAGCTCTGTGGGCCACACTCTCCTTTTGCTTTGCTTGTGTGCGTGCGTTTGTCCAGCTTGATCTGTCTGTTGTGCGGTGCCAGTGCTCTCCCTGGATGTGTCTCCTCTAGTTATGTCTTTTCGCTGGCTTGCAGCGCAACAGTGTGTGTGTGTGTGTGTGTGTGTGTTTAATGGGCATGATGTGCTGCCCGTGCTCTACAGATATCTCCAGTCTTCTTCTCATTTCAAAAAGCCCTTTTAATGGAGCAGTCACTTTCATCTTCACCCGTGTCCTCCCACTAGAGTAACATTATAATTCAGAGGCGGATCACTCCAGTGCTCCTCCATGTTTTGTCATATTCTCACGTGCTGCCAGACCAATACGTGGGGCCAGTGCTATTTTACAGTAAAACTGCTCAAATTTAATATGTATATTTTATTTCCCCTCACTGAATTTTATTTAATTCAACACAAGGGCTCTCTCTCACACAGTAGCTGGAAAAGGGCTGCGTCCAGTAACAGATAGTGCCTGTAACTGCTATTGGCTCGTCTGTCACCAGCAGGACAATATACACATTGAATAGAGACGCTGTCTGTGGGGGCTGGAGGTTAGCCTGAGGTTGTGAGCGTGCCATTCATCGCTACCAGTGCACGCGACTCGGCCCAGACTTTGTCTCTGTGGTGCTGAAGTCAGCAAAAATCTGTAGAAACTTCTGTTGCCAGAAAAACATAGTACTTTAGTACATTATCATTTGCTCTTAGTGCATGTATGTGATCGTAATATAAATGAAATGCTGGTCATTTCACTGATTCATTTACTTTTTGAAAATTCTTGATGATAAAGTCATTTTACTGTGCTCTCACCCCATCCCAGGTGCTTTCATCCCAGGACTCCCAGTGCAACCAGTGGTGCTGCGCTACCCAAACACACTGGTAAATAGCCTCCATCCAGTCCTCCCCTTCCTGTTCCACTCTCTCTTTATCCTTTTGACACGTTACCTTGGCTTCAAGTTTAGCCTGCCTCCACCTGTACACACACCTATACATACTGATACACACCTATGATGTAATGGTTTCTTTCTCTCACGTTAGTGTACATTTCTCCCGTGTTGAATGACTTCATGTTCTCATAGGATGATATTTCATTCCCTCCCCTACTCTTACACACACACACACACACACACACACACACACACACACACAAAGGTGTCATGTCTCTCTCTCGGCACCTCTTCTTGCTTTCTCATGAATTATGCACTTCCTATTACTTGGTTTTTCTTTGTTTCCCTAGAAAGCTTTTGTCACTGTTTCCCCTGGTGCTGAATTTAGTCACTGTGTTGACTTTAGCGACAACATGGCACTACAAGGCCATTAAGTCAGGCAAAGAAAACATGAAAACACTGTACGAACAGGGTGACTTGTCCTCAGTTTGTGAGTCTTCATTTCTTCACCGCCAGACACGTTTCCATTCCATCTGTTTGCACCTGTGAATGGAAATCAGTGTGAACTACAACCTGCCACAAAATATGTAAACGAATGCCACAAAATACTGATTATTACGGTCAAATAAAAACACATTTAGCTATCTTCACTTTCGGAACGCATGACTTTGCAACACCAGTGAGCGTGAAGACTGATAGCATCAGTTGCAAGTACCCAGATGTACTGCTGTAAATGCAGTGCTATCTGAACAGTCTTTGATTCATCTGCGTGCTGGTTTACAACACTTAAGCTGTGTTCACGTGAGCTCTTTAGTCCAGACCAAATCAGAAAGGTAAATATAAAGACATATAAACCGACAGGTAATCGTCAACAATTAGCTTCTCCTTTGTCAAGCACCTGCATTGGCAAATCGAAAAACTCACAGCAAATCATTTACCACTGAAATAGTCACAGTGGCAGTTTACGTTCTTGCCAGCTATTCAAAGTTCCCCACGTTGCATTTCTCTGCAGTTCTAAATTATAAATGAATCACACAATCTGAGACTAAGTACATAGCAGTATGTATAATGTGACTGGGTCTTTGGCCTCCTTCAATAACACAGAGATGCAAACAACTGGGGAAAAACTTCAGGGAGGTCAGGGAGTTAATGGGCCTGTGTTCAACTGGCATCTTGAAGTATTTCTGTGTTTGTTTGTCCTGAGCCATTTCCTCTTTGTCCTCCTTCTCCACAGGACACCGTTACATGGACATGGCAGGGTCCCGGAGCGTGAGTGTTTTCTGCTTCCATTTCACACACCTACACACTCACGGAACACACACACACACAGCATCTAGTGCCTCCTGCTAAGCATGCAGCTAAAACACTAGTGACCTGTTTTCCATGAGAAAAGGAGCATGGCAAGATGCTGTAGGGGAACCTCCATTATCTCCAGCACCATCTGTTCAGTCCATCATATTATTTTTCCTCTTCCCGATCCTTTCTTGTCATATAAAAACAATGGCAACTCTTCTCTCTTTCAGGTTCAAGATCCTATGGCTCACTCTGTGCCAACCTCATAATTCTATGGAGATCGAGGTGAGCGGTTCAGTAAGAAAGAAGTCAGTAAAACTTTATTTCATTCTTCTTTCCAGACTGCGAGAAATAGCTACTTGACACAGATACTGGCCATCTAATGTGATTAATAAGCAATGTGATACATGTAATTACACATTAATTAAACAGCAGCTCAGCACACATGATTTCATGACAGGACAAGACGACTGAGTGGATATTCTTTCTCCTTAGTATTTGCCTATTTACACTCCATCGAGTGAGGAGAAGGAAAACCCTGCCCTGTTTGCCAATAACATCAGAAAGCTGATGGCCAAGTAAGTGTGCGTTTGTGTGTACCTGATCAGCAGATAGATAAATTAGACAGATACATTTAAGTCCTCAAACTGTTCCCTTTCTCCTGATAGGGCACTGGAGCTGCCACTCACAGACTTGTCCTTTGAGGACTGCGAGATCAGCCTATCACAGGGCCCGCTATGCATTTATGACTACAGCAGCCTGCTGGAGTTTAACCAACTGGTGTGCCGCTTAGGGTGAGTGGTAGGAAACTGGATCGACCGGTCGGACTGGGTGAAGGGATGGTCATTCAAGACTTTGGGGAAGTGAAACAGGAGGAACACACACACGGGAGACTTGTTCTTTTCAAGACAAATATCAGTCAGTTGGTTCAAAGTAATATAGTTATAAAACGCGAATGTTCTGCCAAGACTGAATATTTGTCGAGAAACTTATTTTAGTACCTGATGAATATGAAATCCTCTTATATCTATTTCCCATCTTTGCCGATTTGCTCCATTATATGCACAGTTATCTCATTAAAAGAGAACTTTTAGGACCTAATGCGTTATATGCACAACCAGTAATACTGAGTCTGATTTTAAAGTGATTCATATGGTGTGAGGACTTTGTGTCAAGAGAATATGGATAAATTGCTTATACTTTTGTCTTTAGACATTTACAGTAAGTGCTTTTGTATGTGTTTTCGTTAAGTATGTGAGATTTCAACTGCTAAAGCTACATGTTTCCAACACACGTGGTCAACCGTGTGACTAATATGTTGTTGCACTATGTGATTTCTTGATATTTTCTTGCCATAATAGGCTGAGGGCAGGAACCAGAGCAAAGGTGCTGCAGGAGCTGTCCAGGAGAGCCAGGAAGCTGCAGGGAGACAGGCTGGGATTGGATGACTTTGCACAGGTCCTCAACCTGCCAGTTACAGACACACTCAGACAAGTCCACGGCCTCTTTGACCAGGTAAACACTAAAAGATTCATGGTACAACTGAGTTTTCTTTCTGTGTCATAGTTTTCTCTGTCGTAGTTTTCATTTTTATCTGTTATCAGTATAGGTTAATATAATAACTGATGCTGAGACTACAAACTGGTAAATGAAGATACTTGGACTAATATTGAATAGGGATGAAAAACAATATTGTTGCAACTAGGTTGTGTAGTAGTGTATAGTAACTGTTAAGTCCCAGTCAACAGAAGACTGAAGGTTGTGCTCCGCCTCATCCAAGTTAAAAGGTTGCCTGGTAGCCTGGAGCCTTTATGCACTGTTTTTCACAATTTAGCAGCAAAATAGAGTTCTAAAAAATAAATTTTAGATTAGCAATAGAACGACACTTAGCTCAATATAAAATATTAAAAAACTGTGAAAATTCAATTGAAACCACCTTAAAACTCTGCCACCTTGATTTCCTAGATATTTTGGCAAAATATATCTGTTAACAATCTCTAAGGTCGAGCCTTAGAAGTGTCAATAGCACAGTTTTCATAGCAACAAGGATACGGTTTAATCTTTTTTTCTCCCCGTTTTAGGAGAAGGTCACAGTGGCATGGTTATTATATGAGAGGAATGAAGCAGGAAGCAGATATTTATATTGGCTGAAGTATTTGTACTGAGGGTATCATTGACCTCCTGTTACAGTTTTGGTGGAGTTTTTTTAACAAGTCCCAGTTAGTTCTGAGATGTTTGTTTGCTCTTTTTGCATCCTTGACGGGTTCCTGATACTTTGACATGCAAACATTTAAAGAGTCCAAACAGCACTTTGCTGTTTGGTATTTCCTGACTTCTGTTTTTATGTATCTTTGTGTGATCATTTAGACAGGGTTTACAGGTTATATCTTCTCTTCCTCTTTCTCAAGAGAGCTTTAGTAATTAGCACACATTAGCACAGTGTCCTTGATTCAAGCACCCAAAGGTCAAAACCACTGCTATAGGTGACATACTGAAGGTGTCATGGGTAGAGCTGGGCTGACAATGACTGATCAGCTCCCCCTTGTGGAGAATCTGCACCATACTCAATAAGAATGAGCGATTTGAAGTTATTTCTAAAAAGGTGATAAATTATTTGTTAAACTGAGATTTCATAAATTCAAGAAATGGATGATTACAAATTTACAATGATTTAAAATTTTCATAAAAGATTGAATTTGTTTCTTCACTACTCATGTTGTTTTCTAGCAAGGAGATGGACAGATAGACATCAGGCACTTTGTCATTGCCCTGTCTACTGTTCATCGGCCATCACAGCAAATGGAGACCCTCAAACTGGCCTTCAAGGTGAGCGCATTTGCCATTGAATCTGGTTTGATGTTGCTTTTGAATCACCACTCATAGAATATGTGTCAATGTGCAGATGTATGAGAGCGAGGACAATGGGGACGTCCTGGAGGAGGACCTCGCCACCATCTTGGAAATAATGCTGGGAGTGAAAGAGGTTGAGCTGTCAGGGTTTTTTTTATCGCTGGACAAACCTTACACAGAGACGACCACATATGGTAAGACCCAGGGTCTGATACTCAAACGTCAGTGCGAATTATTTGCAGTACCTTGGTGCATATGAGACCATTGTTAAGATGATTGACAGCATCTGTCTCGTGTTCCTGCTTCTTCACCTTTGATTTCTCCTTGGCTGTACTGAAGAGGATAAGTACCGTCTGTTGTTGATTTTCCAGGGTCTTTGACATCTACCATCTGTCTTTTCTATACTCTTTCTTTCTCTCATGTCCTTTATAAGTGATTTCTTCTTTTTACCATGAAACAATCCAGCAGATTGCCCATCTGCACATAATGTAACATGCAGTATGTAGATGAACGGAAGATGTTAATCTTCTCTGTAATGGTCTGGAATCATCATGGCAATTACACACAATACCTCTGAATGGGGAAAAAACATGTTGATGTTACATCGCACATTGAATTTCAAACAGCTCCTCTTTGCATTCACTGACAGCAGTCATAACTTTTCTGTGGTTTGTCCCTTTTTTCCAGATGAATTTCATCACTTTGTAGAGCAGCATCCATACTTTGTCCAGCACTACCTTGATTTTAAAGACCATCCACGCAAATTCTGCATAGGCCGACCGAAGAGTTGCAATGGCCAGAACCATGACAAAGATGACTGAATGACAGACTTGAGATATGCAACCTCTGTGCCTTTTATTTGTAGGTCGGGAAAGAGTAGAAGGAGAACAACAAATGTGTTGTAGTGTATATAGAGTAAAGATGGATCAGTGCAGCACAGTTAATGAAATCAGAATCTCTACTCCATTGGTTATTTCATTTCCCTTCTGAATTTTTTTTCCTTTGTTTTTAGTCTCCATTATATAATATAAAGAGACACGTTTTTTATGCTCTGTGAATACAATATTTATTTAAAATTTATTTTCATATGTATGAAGTACAGATATTTAAAAACTTAGTTGACAAAAGGAGGGGTACTTTTTAGCACTGTTCTTGAACTCAGGCAAATGGACACTATGACAAAGTGCATGTTTCCTTTTTCTGCTGCTCCTCATTTATGTACATAAACAAGTTGGTAATTTCAGGCGTAAAGGATCAGGTGACATAGTACATAATTCCGCCACCCAGTGATGAAGCTGGGATGTTCCACACTGAAACTATGTAACTCTGAATACTGCAGGAAGAAGCAGCACAAATTAGACACTGAATCCAGAGAAATGAATCCTCACTTGAAGCAGCCGTCACACTGCCATAGAGAAAAGCCCAGGAGACCTTGTGGAAAAAATAAGTTTTGACAGGGATAATTGATGAGAATCACAGCGCATAATTACCAAGTGTCTCAGAATCCCTCCCAGGAATCGCCCTTGAAGTTAAAAATTCCTAAAAGAATAGGAGCAGGGAGTTATTAATGAGGCTTACCACACTGACTCTCATCAAGAAGAGGAAATGTGAAGGGAGTGTGACATTGTTGTTTTACCATATTCCTAGCTAGAAGGTGACTGAGATATATATGCAAATATTTGATGTCAAAATAAAAAGCTCATTAAGTCTCATAATATTTACCAATAATCTGTTTGCATTAGTCTGTCTTCTGAAGTGACTGTATATTTTTATTGGTGTTTTTACTGAATTTAGTTAGAGAAATAAGGTAATAGTGGTTTCTGCAAAATTTTAATATCAGTATTGAGTTACTCCACCTCCAAGTAAAACAATTTGTTGCTTACAGATACCGTTATTCTAATTAGATCTAGATATAAGAAGTGGGGTTTTTTTTGAAGAAGAAAATCACTTAAGAGTACAGCTGCTTAGCATTCCTGGAGCAGCAGTTCTCGGTTTTAAAATCTCAGACAAGTAGCTAATAGTAACACTCATCGTCACTTTTCCTCAGCCTCTGCGCATTTTTCTGCAGGTTGGAATGTTGGTCTCAGATGGTTTCTGCTATATGGACACATTTTGTACCTTATGCCTGCAATGTTTCTGTGATGTTTAGTTCTCATTCAAATAAAAGCTCTTTGCTTCTATTTCCCAAATAAAGTGCTTTTACGTATGTGTTTCTGTCAGCAACTCTTTTTTCCACAAGGTGGAGCTCTGCTTTCACTTATTCTCCTCTTATGCTAAATGAATTGATCAGTGATTATGCACACAAAGGAGATTGACCTGGGAAAAGGTGGTTGTGTGAAATACCATTAAGTCAATATAACAAAACTAGGACTGGCTGGTGAAGAAAACCAACAAAATACCTGAGAGAGAGAGAGCCTCAAACTGCAAGAAAACATCAAAGAATAGTGTTTTATAACCATTTCATAGCATAGTATGGGTTAAAAATGCAAAAAATGGTCATATTTTAGCATGACAGAAAAAGGAAAAAAAGGACATAGTATAGTATGTCGAAAATTGCGAAAAATGTCAAAATTTTAAAATGCCTCAAACTGCAAGAAAACATCAAAGAATAGTGTTTTATAACCATTTCATAGCATAGTATGGGTTAAAAATGCAAAAATGGT